>CM052095.1:6398681-6420725 GCA_028453745.1 Agapostemon virescens | reverse complement strand
AATAATAATGAACAATATTTTCAGTTATAAAGAAAATTGCGTGGCACATAAAACTTTCTCACCAAACGCAAAAGTCAATTTTTGAGCTATTAAGCGAACCGCGTTTTATTAAAATCTACAAAACGTGTGAATGTTACAAATTTGACATAACTATTCGATTACAACAATAACGCGCGGTTCTTCGCCGGCAATAACGGTGTTGAAAATTTCCGTGGTGTCCGATTAACGAAATTAGCATTTACCTTGGAATTTGCGAGTCAAAATGCGTTTCTGAATATAAGGGCGGCAGTCGGTGTTCGTATTATCGAATTTCGGTGACAAAACCCTCGTGGAAAGTTTCACCGGCGACAGATGCGAGCAGAGAAATTTCACTCATCACGCCGCGCCGACCGCGTTGAATAATGCAAAAGGTAATGCGCAACAACGAAGACAGGCCGGAGATGCGTGGCCGTCCGCGGATTCCCGGACCAGGAAAGTGCGCTAAACACCGGGGTATGTGGTGTTTAGCTGTATGCGTTAACCAAACTCATCCCTTTATCTGGTGTCGACCAGCAGTGACGGTTTACAGAGGAAAGCCTCGGTTATCTGGCCCGGCGTTTCTCCGGAAAGGTCGCGAGTCATCGATATCGGTTCACGTTGGACTGTTATTCCCCGAGGAATTCCAAGAAATCTCACTCATTAATGCCCACCCTTCGCCGAAACAGTAGAATTTTCGTATCACCATAATCTCCTTTTGCATAATTGACCTGCGGGTTACGGTTACCGAGGATTTTGTTATCTATCAGAGCACCGATCTTACGTTTGCACCCATTACCTTCGCTATTATTTTTCCACTGTCTCTGCCATTATTTCTCAAACGCTTATTACTTGAAAATTGTTTATTTTGAAAATTTTACCCAATAAAATTTTTATTTTCTTATTATCGTAACAATTAAATATACGCTCTACACGATTGCATGCAGTTTCTAATTTATCTATTATTTAATAGTTTGCGATAGCTGTAGTCCATCATAGAGGAATAATGGTTTAACCCTTTGCACTCGAATTATGACTCCGAGACAGCTTTAATTCTATGATGGTTGTAATCCCTAAAAAATTTCGCGATGCTTGCAGAATTATATAAATATGATAAGTTTTTGAAAAAGGTATTTTTATCTTTCTATTTTGAAATATTACACGAGACGAGGTGGAAACTTCGAAAGCATCGTTTATGCAATTACTCTTTACAAGTGTGTATATGAGCAGGAACGCAACGAACGGGTCTTGTGCATACTATAAGCGTAATTTATTCGGGCATTTTTTATGCGTATGAGTATGCTCAGATAACGTGCATTGTACAGAATGTTCCATGTATCTGGACATGTTATACCTTGAATTCTTGTCGACATGGAAAAACACGTCAAACGACGAGAGTGAGTGGTGCCGAATGATGCATGTCCTGCTGTTAACTTTATGCAGTTTTATCCATCGGTTCATGGAAAAAAACTGCTGTGATTTTTTTCTGTAATTAAATTCTGCATGTATAACTACATTATTCGGTGTACTCGTTTTACTTTAATGTAAGCGTCATGTATCAATAGTGGGAGACGAAATTGATAGCGTGTCATACCGTTTCGAGAGAGACGCAGTTATTCTATCAAAAGGTAATAATGCTAAATATTAATTATAAATTGTTCATTCAATGTGAGGATATGCATTGTGGTGTTTTTTTATTCTTACCATTGAATGATAATTATGCATAATAAGTGCTTCACCCGCGAAGGAAGTTATTCTAGCCTGTTGGGTGCTTAGGGTCACATTTCTAATTTTATTGTAATTTCTAATGAAGTTCAGAGTGCAGTCCGGTCTTTAATAAAAGGGTTTAAGCCGAGGTTATCTAGAGCGTTTCGTACCAGAAACCAACACGGAGGATTTTTGAGAGAAAATTTAACGGAAAGATATTCGTACGGGATAAATGGCTCAAAAAATGAATATTAGGAAAAAAGAAATGCCAAAGTAAAATTTCACTGCAGACGTAAAGAACTCACTTTGCCTTCGGAGGGTGAAAGATCCGTCGGGTTCTCAAGCTTGAGTATATGCAGTAAGTAGAATTGGTTGGTCACGATCAGACAATTCCTATGTAAGAGCACGCGTAGTCTCTGAATTTTCAAACCCGATTTACTCGAAAACGACGCTTCGGATGAAGAAATATTATATGCAATTTTTTTCTATTTTCCTACATAGAATCAGCCCTTGCCAGATTGTACTACCATTTCAGTTCGCTCTGTACATCTACCAATAAATTGATAATCTATTTAAAATCCATTTCACGCATCATGAAAACAGTGGCGACAACGTCGACTTACTGGACGCAACAGTGATCGGTGGACTGATTTCGTTATCAAGCAAAGGCTGTCAGAAGAGCTGCGCCGCGAAGTAAATAATGTCGAGTCGGTGGTGCGTTCCCGACGCAACGCAAAGATCGGGGAAAATAACTCGTGGGAAATATAGTCTGGTACGAGGTAAAGAAAGAACATAGTGTTCAAACAGTTTTCCGGCCGAGGACTCAGGACTGAAAAAATAAACGTGGCAGAATTTTCTGAGGAAATCTGCGACGAGAATGGAAGGATCGAGTTCCAGGGGGCTTGACGGAAGAAAAAAAAGATGGAGTAAAGAGTGGAAAGAGGAGTAGCGGTGGTTTACCCCCGACAAGGTATCGTTCCGGTCACGAGGTCCCTGTGTAACTTCGTCCTCGTTTCTACCACAGTGAATTTATTTTTTCCGCTTTTCCTTGTAACACTGCTACCAACCCGTTCCTCGTCCCGTTTTTGTTCCTCCGGTTTTTATCTTTCACGAACGTTTCTTCCATCGTCTCGCCCCTTCACCGTATCGTTACAGTCGCGGGCAAGAGAGACGCACTCAAGGCCGCCCAAATTACACCATTAATTGCGCCCCGCGTTCGCGCGGTATGCAACTGTGTCGAGTGCAATGGACCGTCCTTGGCCCAGATACCGATCCTCTAGAGCGCCTTACTCGCGATTGCCCACGCGCCGTAACTACTACGATTGCAAACCTGTTATCAGATCCCGCTACCACGATTTCAAGGGTCTTGAATTATCTGTACGCGTGTCTGGGTTTACACTACGGTTCAAAGGTAAATTACCTTTTTGAAATATTTATTAGATACTGTAGCATCTCCATTACCCGAACAGACACCTACACACGGTTACTCCCATTAACCATCTATGGGGCCGTGTAACTTTCAGGTCACATTTTAATTTATCAAAATTTTACCAAATAATTATAGCTTTTTTCATGAAATGGCGCATAAATTTCTATAACGTTGCCAAGACAACCAATATTAATATTTATGACCGTTGCTAGGCTCATCAACCTGAAATAACAAAATAAATGCTGTGCAAACTGTCTGCAGTAAAAATAAGCAAAACCATTTGATTCAATTGATATTATTTGTGCTTTTGTCAGTGATTACTAAACTAAATCAGTGCATACAATAGCTCTGGGTTCGTATATCAATAATATATATATTTATTTAAACTTTTAGAGCGTTAGAACCTTTGAAACTTTATTTCCTTGAACCAGCAGCAATTCGGACGGAATAAACGCTGGAAACAAATACTATTCAATTTTTACAAAAACAATTTTCTTGTATCTGTAACATTTTGCGAGATAACGAGCTATACACCCGTAGCAGGCACCCTGTATGAAGATGCAACTATGCCAAGTCGGAGAGAGTAGAGTACCTTGCAAGGGTGCATTCCACTGCGTCTCTGAGCGTGCTTTGCTTCAAGCGAGGGTGCTAAACAAGGCTCATTGATATGTAAAGGAGACAGGATTCTCTATGATATTTATATGTGTCTATTGTTACAAAGACTTGGAGGACAGGGTGTTAAATAATGCATAATACGCTATTTTCCGTAATTAAAAGAACTGTAAATTAAACCTGTTAAAGAAATCCTAAAATATTCTACTCGTATTCGCTTTATAAAACTATTTATAAATATTTGTTCAGCTTTGAAAAGCGATTGCAAAATTATTAAACGTTTTGTTTGCTATGAAATTAGCAACTGTGTCTGTTTCTTCGAATTCGCAAGAGAAATATGAGGCCAAGAGCAATTTTTATCGATGGGAAAATAATTCCTTCGTTCTTTGAAAGCAATTTAAAAATTCCTAAACATTTGGTGGATGCAAAATCCTTTGCAACTGCAACTTTTTAAAAATTAAAACATTGAGTGCAATTATAAAAATGTTATTCAAATTTAAAGAGTGTACGAAACTTTTGTGGACCACGAAAACTATTATTACACATTTGGGGAAGTACTGAATTACTTGGAACATTTAATCCATTTATTTTAGACCAAGAAATGGAAGAAAATGTAAATTCTCAAGTGATTCGTCCGGTGCGAATATGTCGTATATAAGTACATTGTTGAAAGTCTAGTCTTGTTCCTTACATGTACATCAAAATATTCCAAGGTGTGATAAGTTTGCTCTGGAAATGGTACACAAAATGCAGGGTATATTATACCATGCTGATACAGCTGTTCGAGGGGACATCACCGCCTGACGTGCTTCTCGTAACAAATGAAGAGCGACTTCCCACTGGACGTGGCAGGGTAGAACGGAACATCTATTTTCCTGAACGTCAGTCAAATTTTGAAGAGTCGAAATTTGTTCTATACCTTTATTAACACTAGAACTACCGAACAATAAATTCAAAGGTATACATTGTTTTGTAATAATAACAAGATTGCATCTACTCAAACTTCATTCAATTTTTATTATAACATGTGGCTCATTAAAGAAGTACATCCGAAAATTCGTAATGAAAACATTTTTATAACTTTAGGTTTAGTAGTTTAACTAAAGGTGACTATTACCAAGTTCCACTACTAGTTTTCATCAGAAATTTTCGGGTGTACTTCTATAACGACGTACACGTTACAATAAGAATTGTATCAAGTTTTAATAGATGCAGTCTCATTATTATTACAAAGCAATGTATATCGTTGGATTTATTGTTCGTTAGTTTGCTGTCTTCAAACTTTATCGGTGTTCTTCCACGTTCATCGTTGCTCACGTCAAAATCGCCACTTTTGAATTTTTTAAACGACTCAAAACACTGTGATTCGCCAAGAGCATGCTCGTCGTAAGCTTCGACAAGCATTCGATGCGATTCTGCAGCAGTTTTCTTCAAATGGTAATAGAAAATCAATGCTGTCCGCAAATTGTAGTTTCCAGGCACAAAATTCGACCTGTTCAACGCTATTAAAAACTATGCTGTTGAATGAAACTTGTATGGTTGTGAGTTGAAAATCTTTATCAGATGTCGAAACAAGAAAATGGCGTCAATGATGCGGCTTAGCGGTAACATTGACAGCTAGCGCCACGTATCGGCGAATTCGAGTTTCGTATCGACAGATCTGGCACAGACAGCGTGCAAGATAAAAGAAATAGTATTGCGTCCGAAAGTTAAGAAGAGTAACCGTGTTATAGAACTTTGTTGAAGAACGAATGCGAGTAAACATTTACTAATAAACATTTGCCGTACTCGTGACGTATAATTGTTTCGCACCAGGGGAACTGCAGCAGCGCTCGATATAGCTGGTGAACTGCAGCCACCTTCTTCCGATGCCAGGTAATTGGCTGGTTTGCCTCGAGTCGTCTAGCAACGTCGGTCGTAAATTTTTCGTGTAGCTCAACCCATTGTCTCATGGGAACCGGAAACGCGCAAGCTTTAGAATCCAGGGTCGCTTGCAGAGACGACGCCTCACGCTGTTAGGATTATCGTGGGGGCTCCTTCGTTTCTAGCTGCTTCTATTGCGTGGCTTTGATGTTTGTTTGCCGTTATTCGTGGCTGTTTGCCGCGCGGTCGGAGGTATCATCGCGTGGCTGACGGTGTTATCAGGAGCCTGGAAGGCGAGACGCAACGACGCAAGATCCTCGAACGCTCCAAGGCGAGTCGCACTTTCGAATGCACCGGGCTTTTGAGGACAAGTGCGTTTCGTGCTCGCCGGGAAATTACCGCGGAAGTTTGCGAATGAACACCGGAGTGATAATTTCGGTGAAACTGAATGACAAGCGTCGCAATTCCCAGGGACATACTGATTTTTGGTGGAAGTAATTTAGCCGTCTGGCAGCAATGCAGCGAACTCACTGTGGTTCCATATCTAATATCTGTTGCCACGCGAAATGAATTACATCGTTCCTGCGTTTTACATTTTATTATACTAAAAAATAAAATAGATGTTTACTAATATTGCTTATCTCATATAATCGTTATCCAATGTTAGAAAGTGAATTATCTTCTTGGCAAATGTAAAAGCACTCAAATTATATCAAGTAATCGATAACTGCTGATACATTGAAAAAGGCTTGATTTTAAGTTAAAGAATAGAAGGTACGATTATAGTTTCTTAGTTATTAAATATTATTATTTAATTTATATTATATTAAATTTTACAACATGCAGAATGGCATGCATGAACTCCATTGAAAATTTTCACCATTTACGTTAGCTAGGGAGACGGAAATCTGCAGTGTCCGTTAAGTTTCGACCTACTCTGAACAAAAGACCCAGAGGTACATGCAAGAGGCAAATGATAGACCAGATATGCTCATCGGCACAGAGTACAGTCTTATACCTCGTCTATTGTAGAGTGTATCCAGTTTTGTGGTAATATACAGGGTGTCTAATCATATATTTAAAATTGATAGAAATAAATAAAATGTAAAAGAATAAAAGTAAATAGTAAAAAGTATGTTCCACATTTTTGTACCACTTCCATGCATTTTTGTGTGTTGGTACACTTGTAAAATGCAGCTATATCTTTTTCTAAATGGAACTACATAACTTTGATTTACATAAATTAATATATATGTATTTATATATTATTTCTGAGTTAATTTTAATTTTTTGTATTTCAAGTTTATTTCCAAGAGAATTATTTTCGAATGTTCTTTTTATTATGTGAATATTCTTTTCAATTTTTATGGTAGTATTCGCAACGTTACCAGAGCTTGTTGCAGCCACAGGGGATTGAGAATGAATCCGGAACAGTACAGATTTAATATCGATTCGCGTTGATACGGCCTCAATTTTCCTGCAAGTCGGTGCATGTGTGTAAATCTATCGCAAGATATTTATGATGTGTCTAGAAGCAATCTAACTGAGTCGTGTCTTCTGAAAAACGAGTGATCTCGTTTCGTTTATCCACTTTCGACGGCTACTATCCAACTCGTTTCGGATTGCTATGTTTTCTGCTACGTTCGCTTTCCTTTTTTCATATCTTTTCCAGTTCTCTATTCTTGCAAGCCCGACCCCGTTCATCGTATCTATTTCCATTGTGTGTAACACTTTCTTATCTTTATTTCCAGAATTTTGGATTCTGCTGTTATCGCGCGTCATTTGAATTTCAGTGTTTTCAAAAGACATCTACAGCGACTTACGAAAGTATTCGGACGCGTTTTAAATATAAATGACATTTTAAATATTAAATCAAACATTTTCACTTTTCTGGAGCAACTGAAATTTACCAAATGATATACAAAAATCCGAAATAATTCTGATTGGTAGATATTACATGAAAAAATAAAAAAGACAGTTTTTAAAACATTTTTATTTCAGCTCGTAATGGAAATTTAAAATATGCGTTTTGCAGAGCTGCGTTAGTTATACGCGCGCTGAAAATTTCATCGAAAATCGATCGACGCTGAAAAAAACGACATGCGTAGAAGGATGTAAAATTTTGTGGAGTTTAAGCAGAAACTCACCAAGAATCGTGGAAAATTGCGATTTTCACCGTTTTCGATGGCTCGTGCATAAGTCGATCGATTAATGAATTTTCTTACTTGTATATAATTATTATAAATCTGCAAAATGTGTCTTTAAAATTTTTAGTACGTGGCTTCCTGTTTTATTCGTCGTGTAATTCATACCAGTCGCAACTGTTTCAGTTTCCAGTGTCCAATATTCGACAATTTTGTAAATACAAATTTAGATTGTTTGAGATTATAAAAGAAATAACAAAATAAGGCTTTGAAACTGTTTTATCTGACAAGGGAACGTATTCGGATGCGAAAATCCGATTTTGATGAAACTTATGGCTTTATTATTTAAACAAAAAACTTTTGTTCAAATTCTCTTGCGTTACTACATTTTCCATTTTAAAACACACAATTTAAAAAAAAATTCAAATTTTTTCGACCTCTGGTTTCCAAGATAACTCAAAAATACTCCAACTTTGAGGGCTGTTTCCACCCCTTCAAAGTGGATGGTTGCCGATAAGAAAAAACACGTGTAAAATATTTTTCAAAGAACTGTAAGCTCCCATAAGTTTCATCAAAATCGGATTTTCGCATCTGAATATGTAGTAACAAAACATTTACTGAAATAATTTTCTATTTAGACGTCCCATTTCTAAATTAGCAGATGGAAATGTAAATTTGCGAGTACGGCCGCAGTCTGCTTACGATAAAACTTGAACAAAGAAGTTACGCGCTTCCTGTAACGATAACGACGACTATAACTATAACTATAACACGCGAGTTCGCAGCCCGCGGTGTTAATTTCGTTATTCACCGGCTACTCCGCCAGGTAGCATGAATAGACGTCGCGCGACTATTTCCATTAATCACGACGCACTTAACTTGCACGGAATCTGTCAGAGCAGCCATTGATCAGGCGTCCAGATGGATTGCTCCTGAAACAGCCCGCAGTTGGGTACACGGCCCGCACACCCGTGATTATTTACGCAATCGGAATTCGTTGATGCGTTCGCCCGTGCACGCCTAGCTCTGAATACTCTATTGTTAATGCCATAAGCATCACCTTATATTCCTGGATGCAACAGATCACCCATTGTCTCGCTTCCAGCCAGTACACTCTTTTTTTATTTCTCTACGAGTTAGGTACGTTCGTATAGCACAGCATTGCAATGGTTTCCTATGTACGGTCTCATAGACGTACCAATCAATTTTACAATTATTTGTGAACACATTTACGAATAATTTAAAAACAAATTATTTGTGAACACATTTATGAATAATTTATAAACAAATTATTTGTGAACACATTTACGAATAATTTATAAACAAATTATTTGTGAACACATTTACGAATAATTTAAAAACGAAGTTAATTGTTAGAATGTTGAGAATAATTGAAATCATAGAGCGACGTTGGTATAATAATGCCGAATGCGATGTAAGAAACAGATGAACACATGGTGGATCCACAAAGATTCTTTGGACATTATTTTTCTCATTCTCGATAAGTTGTTGATTTTTAATGTCAAAAAATGTGTGCAACAGAAAATCAACAATTCCAAATCTAAATGTGCAGATTAAAAGAAATTTACCAGTTAAAACAATTTTATTTTTAATTTGTAACTTTGTAACTTTGCAGTAACAACGGCTTACAATGTTTGCACTTTTGTGCATAAAAGAGTGACATTCGAAGTGTCCACTCTAAAGATTTTATTGAAGCACGTTTAAACGTGATAAATTAATAGGATTTGGGGAAAAATGTGTATACCTAAGAGAAGAGAAAATTCAATACGCAATATGCAGTATAAATTACTATAATTAATAGGATCCAATCAAAATTTTTGTAAATTTTCCTATGAAATTTTTGATTATCAAAATTCAACAGTTCCGAACATTTATCGAGGTAACACCGTAATTTATTTAGTCCCAAAAATTAGTATAATTTATTCAACGAATACATTAAGCCAGACATTTTATCGCGAAAATGATCGAATATGAAAATTTACCGGTGACGTTTACACCTGTGCATTACATGATCTACGCACCCCTCTGCTACGGTTTCCGCTTGCGATTAACGTTGCTGACGGATTATCTACAATACTGAATAATTTGATTTACAATATTTATTAGAAAATAATACCGCATCGTCGTTAATATTTATTAAAACTGGGAACAAAGAGTAATGAGCGGACACGGTAATCAATCATTTAAAAGCATGCGTTTCTAACGACTTTTCAAGATCGTCGTCTATCAAATCGCATTCAATGGAACGCGAACACCCCACAGTATGAAAACTTAATTTCCTCGCGAAAGAAAATCTAATTCCAGACTCAACGACTTATTTTTTCTAGAAGGTATAAGAAAGGGTTTCGTAGTTTTCAACCTCAGATTGATTGAAGAATAAAATTTATTAGTTCCAAATAGATATCGCATCGTATTTCAATCAAAACAAAATGAAGCATACAAATTGCTTTTCAACTTGTAACTTTCAATAAAATTTTTAGTTAACGTTACTGAGGATGTCTAGCATATTTGCAATAGAAATAGCTGTCAACGTTGAGAGATGCATTAAAAAGATTTCAGTCATGAACCATGGACCTTGAAGAATAAAATAAACTTCCTAACTTCACAAAAAAGACAATAAAATCGTTGAACCCAATTTTTAGAAAGTTCTTCTGTGCGAATATGTTCTATATCTATATCACGTTTGGATTGCTGACATTTTCAAAATTTTATGCAATATTGTAGTCCATGAAGATGTACTATCTGTAGGATTATTCAAAATAACGAATTTAAAAGTAGTTGCGGTTTCCTGAATTTTATTCAGTTTTGTGGACTCGAGTGAAGATACGAGATTACCCAACGAACATAGAGGAATTTGAAAAATACACTTTTGAGACGGTACAATTAATATAAAATTACTATAAAAATATAGTAAAGTGAATATGAAATATAAAATTGCAATTAATTAATATAAAGTATATTGAACTTTACGCATGGAGTTGTATGTCACAAAGAGCGCGCAAAGAATTATTTCAGGGTGCTGAAATTATAAAAACATATTTCGTGTCTTCTTGGAAACATTCCGAAGAAGCTCTCGAAACAAGGCAAGGTTATATTGGCAGTGTTGTGACGGCGACGCCGAAGGTTGTCCGTGCCCATCCCTGTGTTCTGAAATTTGAAACTCATAAATACAACGGCAGGCAGAAAGTACGAAATACGATCCGTGCCGCACGTGGACAGCTCGACCCTGAGGACACCACGTGCGACGCACTTGAAGACACAAAGAAAAACAAACAACCCTGCAATAAATCACGATAATCCCCCATTCACTATTTCCCACTCCTTCAGATATACTTCTTCAGGCACACGCCTTCAAGCACGATGCTTCCATCATTTCCACAAGCATTTAAAAAGCGAGTTTAAATAAAAATGTTTTAAAAAATGTCTTTTCTACTTTCCCTCATAATTTCTACCAATTAGAATGATTTCAAAATTATTTCTGCATATCATTTAGTAAATCAATGCTTCTAGTTGCTCCAGAAAAGTCAAGTCGTTTGGTTCAATTTTGAAAAAGTTATTTAGTGAGCCACTGTGCACAACACAAGGTGCTCAGCGACAATCCTTGTACGCTGAGAAGAAGGTATCACAGAAGTGACACCTTCGCATGCAACAAATATTGGAAAATTGTTTTGAATAATACCCTGACGATTTTTGGCTCCCCAGAGAAGCCATTGGAGTGCCGAGGGTGAAGACGCGTCCCCTATGCGATATTATCGCGTTTCGCCACGTCGGCTTTTATGATTGTTCCGCGAATCGTGTCCGCTTAAAGCTGCCGAAATCTTTGTTATTAAAATGCGCCCCACATAGTTTCTTCCGATTTCCATATTTCATTATTCATGGACGAGGTTAAGAAACTGTCCACGAGAGTTTCCTCGGTTCACTCGGGCACCCGCGATCTGCTATTCGAAACACCAGAAACCCGTTGGGTTTTTCCGTGAGACGTATTTCGACCCCTCGCCACCTCCGAAATCATTCCGTCTGTCTCGGCGTGGTATTCAACCGTCTCACGGTTCGACACCAATTTAAGAAGCTTATATAGAGGAACTGCACTCTCGACGGAATGCAAATCTTTGGGAATGCCGAGAAAATTGCGCCCACTTTAAGCCGTTGTCGAGAATAGTTTCCGTTTTGATGGAGATCGTTGCTGCCCGAGCGAAATGGAATCTCCGTTGTCAAATTAAACATCCGGCTCTCCTCCATTCTTTCCATTCTCACTTACTTTCTAAGCAGCGCTAATTTAACCACCCCTCGTTCAAGCAAATGTGAAATCTATCTGGAGACCATTATTAAGCAAACTCTCTTCGTGTCGGTCACTTACTGTAACATTAGTTCAACTCGCAATTACAAATCATCAGCCTTTTCTTATAAAATATTAAACGTTGCTTATAAACATTTTAATCGATACATTAGGTACATTCGATAATTTCTGATACATAAAATTAATCCATTTATCGCAGTACCATTAAGCATACTTTAACACTAGATTTATGGTCTGAGCCAATTTGAAAAATTAAAAAATAATAAATATTATTTTTTAAAAACATATGTTGATTTTTAGTTACGTAATGAAAAATATGCAAATTATGATTCCTCTCCCCTGCAGACCCCTTGATTTCGCATTATTGGATATGGTATACCTATTTTTACTGATTTAACAGTCAATCGCATAACACATGAAATTTATAGCTTACCACTCATGTAAATATTTCGAGAAAAGATTTTATTTTCCAATTGGCTAAACAGCTAGAATGTATCCATTCCATTGACAAAAATTCACATTATTAACGAACGGAATTGTCAAGTTCGCTTGTATGCTCAAATAATCGATAAATGTGCAATGAATTAAATTTTTAGTCTTCAAATGCAAAAGAAGGAGAGCATACTAAATATTTCTTTCGTAGTCTCCAATAATCTCTAGTTGTTCTACAGTATGCCTTTATAGCCTGTCTGTAGATTAACAAATCTAGAACTATACTATTGCCTAGCGCATCCAGTAAGAAAGTACGAAAAGTAATGAAACGTGATTCATAATAAAATCATAGTTTATAAATAAAAATTGCCAAATCTCGTGTGTCCTCGAATGGAAAACAGCTCCCATTCTTTACAGTCTGAGAAAATATTTTCGCGGACGATTTCGCGCGGATCGTTTCACGCGAAACAAGAGCAGGATTTCGATGAGAATCGAGCATTAAAGGTTCGAAATCGCTTTAGATGTTACGCGCCACGACATAGCAATGCTTTTAAAAGTCGATTTTCAGCGCATGTTGTGATCGTCGAAGTAACCGGTGATTAATTCCGAATATTTCGCCGATAGTTCTACGACATTTCCACGCGAAGCATCTATCAAGCAGAGCATCCGTATGGATCGAGGCTATTTTAAATTCCTGGCGGAAGCCCCGATTATTACGGCGACTAGGAACGCCCCATGGACTCCATTCAGTTCCGTTCCGACGTAGTCGAGTCAGGAATCCGGAGTCGTGTGCCATTTTGTTAGGAAAGCCGTATCAATCCGTTTGTACACATACAGAACGCGCTGAACGAGCTTGCTCCTCTGACCGAGCCAGCCCCGTGTACCCCTTACGTCCCTTACATCCCCTTGCACCCCTTTACATCCCCTGTACAGAACATGCGACTCCAACGATGCACCGAAACTTTCCCAACTGGCAGCAAGCCACCGTCACGCTGGACAGAATTCCAATGTGTTTACAGTTATGTTTACGCTCAGAATCGTTCCGGAACAATCCTATCTAGCACCGTTTCATCTAGCTTTCCATTCTCGATGGCGACCGTTCCTTCATGGGGTTACTCCGCGCGGCAAAGATGGATAGTTTCTATTCGACCGAGGGAAAATGATTGTTTGCCGGTCTCATACGAATTGCTTGTCATACCAATACGACAGACTGATATTTTCCCGTCCGAACCTCTTGACTCTTTCTGTCAGATCCTTTACACGCTGCACTTTCTTCTAATTATTCTACCATTCGTTCGTAGAACCTCTATTATTCGAACTTTGATTATCCGAGCGCTCTGCTATGCAATCTCTTTGTTGTTCGAATTTCAAAATGACTTTTGTTAGTTGCAAGGCTGTCGTCGGCAAAAGTTTCATAAACTTTGTGTCTTCGTCAGTTATACTGTATTCATTCAAAACAGAACTGTTTCAGAGATCTGATTTTCGGGTTACTTATTTGTTAGGATAAGAAAACGCTTTTATGAACTTCCTCTTAAAGTGTATAATTCGAACAAAAATTATTGAGAAAATTGTTTATCAATTGTTATTACTTGTTTGTTAGTTATAAGGCTGTCGTCGCCAGACGATAAGCCAGAATGGTAAAACAGTTTAACAAACTTTGTGTTTCTGCCAATTATACATAATTAAATCTAAACCTAAATCTAATCTAGATGTAAAAATTGTTTTAAATAGTGCTGCAGGTATTTTCAATGGTGCCTGAGAGTCGCTGATCAAGTGCAAAGGGTTAAAATTGCATGTGCTTTAGAATATTTTTGCAAATGAATGTTAAAACTGCATAAGCTTTAGAATATTTTTGCAAATGAATGTTAAAACTGCATATGCTTTAGAATACTTTAGTGAATGTATGTTAAAACTTGATATGCTTTTATCTACGTTGAAACACGTATACAATAACTGAAAGTAAAAAAGTGTTGGCAGTAACGACTAAAGAATACTCTTCCAATTAAAATAATTCAGCATTCTATTTAATTATTCGGTGCTCGTTGGAAAATGCTTGACTGTAAGTTGAAAACTTACGAGTTACCGTTCCACAATTCGGCCATGCATTTTTCACCACGCCACCGTGTAGTTAGGCAATTTCGGCACGGTAATCTATTTTACGACCTCCAATTAGCAATTGAAGTATACATATGGCTCCCCGAAGAGCGTTTAACGTTGAGAAGAATAGAGCGGAACAATGGAGAATGAGAAAATATATGGTTGTGTGTATCTGTAGAGATTGACAATAGATCGTTAAATTCACGAGTGTAGAAGGAAAATTAATTTCCGAATAAGTACCAGTCACGCCTCGTCGTTAGCTTTTCATTATATTCCGTAAATTATACTTTCTATAATTATTTACATTGTTTAATTAAACTTTCTAATATACGTAGTGGTATTATGTTGAAACATCAAAAAGATAATTAGTGAAACTAAATTCAGAAGATTAAGTAAAGTAAGAGATAATATTTTTATCGATCGAAATTGTAAAGCACTCGAAAGAAAAAGTTTTAAAAAAGAAATTTCAAGAATCATTTCAGTTGATTGATCCAACGACGGAGTGAAAACACTATATCGGTATGGTACAAGAAATAACAATGTAGATTGATTGTTGTGCCATGACACTAATGACTAACCTTTTATTACAGAGATTAAATAGAAAATTCATAAGCTTATATACATGTATATCCGAAATACATTTTGATTAATGACACCGTAACATTAGGATGCCTAAAATGTTTCATTCGCAAAGTGTACGTTTAATATTGCTAGAGAATGTACAAACAATGCAACCATTTGTTCATTGCATAATTCATTACTACTTCGTACTCAGCCATGCTATTTCCTTCCTTACGAAATTATTCTGAATTTGCAAAGTGTCTATTGATAAAAAACGGAAAGAACTTTCGGGATAATCTAATAGTACGTCTACGTCAAACGAACGAATGCACGTTTGCTTTGCACTTTGACAAATCCGTGCTCGTTTGAACGTCGAACACGAGCGAATGTTTGTTGCAAATGTTTAACAGATAAATAAGATAAAATAAAAAGATAAATAAAATCTTACTCGGCCTGAAGACAGTTGAGCCGTTTATTTTGAAATAGGCGTGACGCTTCGAGGCGCCATTTTCGCAATTCGATTGCGAATGTCATTTTTGTGACAGAAATCTCTTCTCTAGGTATTCTGCAAGGTATTCAGCCCTTCGTGGTCCCCGGAAAATGCAATTTTGGAAAAGGGCATGCCCCAACATCCAAACCGACGACAACCCCCGAGATCTCTGGATCCAACATTAGGGCAAACTTAAAGAGCACCCTTAATGATACCATTTTGAAAAAATTCTCAAGTAAACTATGCATATCTGGCTTGATCATGCCGTTGGCGGAACCTTAAAAATCTCAAAGGAAGCATCACAAAAAAATCGAAGGTTGAACCCACCTCCAAAACTCGGTATCGCCACCTCGGTCGAGGTGTACTTAGGTATGATGCTGCGACCGCAATTCGATTGCGAATTTTACTTTTGAGACAGAAATCTCTTCCGTAGACATTCTGCAAGGTACTTAGCCCTTCGTGATCCCCGGAAAATGCCATTTTGAAAAAGGGCAGCCCTCAACGTCCAAACCGACGACAACCCCCGAGATCTCTGGGTCCTACGCTAGTCCAAACTTACTGTGCACCCGTAATGATAGCATCTTGACAAAATTCTCACGTTAACTGTGAACATTTAGCTTGACGATGCCGTTGGCAGAACCTTGAAAATCTCAAAGGGAGCAGCATCAAAAATCGGAGGGTGAACCCACCTCCAAAAGCCGGTGTCGCCACCTAGGACGGTAGTACTTCGTCATTTATGATATCTGACGAAGAAATTGTAATCGCGTTTGCAGGTTTCGTTATTAACTTCATTATAATTCGGGAAACTATTCTTCAAGCATTCGGCAAATACTCTACACGCGAATGCATATGATCGTTCGTTTGTTCTAAACGGACCATAATATGTTGTACGTGTAATTGAAATTGAAAATCTGGATCTATCAAAATTATAATTGCAAACTGAGAGAAGTGTTTCTCTGTACCGCGTATGAACGGTTTACAACGCGTTCCTGATCGTTTCCACTTACCCACCACGAAATAGGCGAAATAGAAATAATTCGCGTAGTTTAGTGAATTTAAATTTGTTGTTCGGTGTACGTGACAATCCAATTTGTCCCGCGATTGTACAGCGAGCCATGCGGCTTTGTAACTTGCATCGCGTTATTAATAAACGGAATGTCGATTCACGTTGCGCAAATTCAATGAAAGTTTCGGAACACTTGGTAATTGCAGGTCGACGAACACACAATTCAGTGACGCGTTCCCATTTCCTCGACAACGAACTCGACATTCAGGAATTAAGTATGTATTTTTAATTTTTATTTCCAGTTCACTACAACTTTCAAGGAAGGCAATGAAACACTTGTAAATTTCATTAATGAAATAACAGAGTTGATAAATTGAGTCGTATGCTTACAGACCGTTGCGCAAAACGATTAAGTTGTTGCACGTGAAAGGGTCATTCAACAACATAGCTTTTTATCAAGGAAAAAGTATCCACCAAAATAATTAGCTTTCGTTAATATATTCAGGCAATGAATTACCAGTTTCTCGATTATTAGAGATATTCAGATTTTTACTATGTTTGCGTACTTCCTTTCTACTTTTTTCAGTATTTTCGTAACATCGACTGGTGTGGAAGTTAGGCAACTTTCTTTCAAAACTAAATTAAATGAGAGTAAATGAAAATTGAGTTAAAATTTTATAACAATAGATTGTGTATTGTTTTTAAAATATTAAAAAATAAAATTTAGAAGTTTAATTTAGGTTGAGGACTAGATTAAATGGGTAATAGCCATTAAGACGTTCTGCAAAACGGTAGAGTTAAAAGAATTATGTCGGAATATCGTTGGTTTACCATATATTGTGTTATATTATAATCTTTATTTTACATCACCCCTTATAGGGGTGACAGAATTATTTGTCCATGTTTAAAAATCAATTTGTACGTTAATATATTCGTTGCACTCAATTTAGTTGATATCTGAAGAATACCAAAAAGGTTGATGGATAACTATGTGTCACACATTTCAAGTTTTCAATTGTTGCTTCTTTAAATAAATTACTTTGTTTTAGTACCAGTTTCGAGGTTGTTAGTTGAGCAGTTAAAGTGTTAAAATAGGAAAACTTTGTTAACCCTTTGCACTCGAAGCAATTCTACTCCAAAATCGAGACAATATTTCTATGTATAATAGTTCCATTTTAGATAGTTCATTTCCTTTTGCACATATGCAATTAATTACTATTACTCGTATTTAGAACGTTAAAACTTTCGTCGATTTCTTAACTGCAAACCTAGCGATGGAAAAGTTGTTTAAATAATAGTATGGCAAGTTTTAGTGTCGCCTTAGAGGCGCCATTCGAGTGCAAAGGGTTAATAATTTTATAATATCAATATTGCTATAGGCTTTTTAACAGAATTCATTAATTACCTGTGGGATGGTGCTAAAGTACAATAATAGCAATCATTTCTAAATCTATGAAGGAAATATCACAAATTAATTTGTATATCAAATAATGTACCGAACTTCAAGCATTAAAATTTCGTTAGTGGTTACGAATTTAAAAACCACACGATGAGAAACGAGTTTACGGGAACTTTCAACTTTGGAAGAGTGCGCTTTTATAGTTGTCTTTCGTGTGTGTTATCTGGACGCAGGACAAGAGAAAAGGAAACTGTAATGAAATCTCAGCGGCTTAAACGTGACGCGTCTTATCGCGATAGCAAATTGCTGTGCTCTTTCAACTTTAATTCCTTAATTCGTATTTGCTGGTGTCCGATTCCGCGTATCACGGCTTAAAGGGTAATGCGAGGGCTTTTGTTCAAATATTGTTACAACACGAAGAGTTTCCCGTCTGTTTATCAGCCGGAAGTTGGGACATAAGATGGATTCAAGCTCGTTCGGCCGAGTATACAGTCAAGAGGAGGACTCGGGATAATTCCGTCTGTTATATTATTGCAAGCACGGTGCAAGCTGCAAGGTCAACATGTGCGAGAAATGGTCACAGCACCTTATAAGATGTCGTTGACAAGTGGACACAGATAACTATGGACCTACGACTGCTGCCAGTGCTATAAATATTTTATATAAATCTTCCTAATCGAAGAGTTTTCTTGGGTGTAACGTCGTCGACAGAAAATTACAAATTTCGGTAATTTCGTGTCAAATGTAAGCCATTAATGAGAATTTAAAAAATTTATTCTGCAGACTGGTAGAAATTATACGCATTCCGAAAATTTAATTGAACTAGGGTTTTATTCAATAAAAATTTATTTATTATTTATTCCGTAGTCGATTGCGATTTTTCCTCTGCTCGAGACAAACGCGAAAAATGATTATCGGTCGAATTAAAACTACTAGCATCGAATTCGATTAGCGTGCATACTGAAAACGATTGGCGGATGAATTATTTCTATAATGTGTAGATTAATTGGTTCGTGAGTTATGAATGATCAAACACGCTGTACACAGCACTTATGCGTCAAAAATTGAAATGAACGTGGAAATTGCAAAACCTTCGCTTGTAGAGTAAGACTAACGAGAAGTTGAAAAATGTTTTATGCCGTACGTTTTCGATGGTTCAATTGATTTTGTCAAGATTTTTCGAAGCTTCTTCCGAGGAGGGATTTTTTTCGACAAACGTGACTTGAAACGCGTTCTGTGCAGTGCAGCGGTATGCGCGTTCTCCTGAAGGGTCATGAATATTGTCGCAGACGACAGCGTAAGACCAATTCGTGCCCGACGACGAATTCACAGTTCCATAAACGTACGGCCCTTGACAAAGCTAACAGACAAAAGTGCATGCGAGGTAGTCGCGCTGAAACGAGAAGTGGCGCGCGGAGATAGAAAACTGGAGACTGCGGAGGGCAAAAGAGAACGCAGAACGAACCAGCCACGCCATGCCACGCCGGTTTATTAGGTAACGAGAAATACAATTTTAATAACGAGGCACGTTCCATCTCCTCAGCCTTTGCGTTTGGATGGCCATTATTCTTACCTTAGATCCACGCAATTTGCATTACAGGAAAAAGAGTCCAAAGGCATTACAAGAATTCCGAAAAACTGATCAAATGGTACCTCCAGTCATTTCCAATGATAATCGATCGTAATTTTATTTATCTTTTGCTTTTGATGAATTTAATACACTTACTATAATTAATTGTAAAGGAACCATACAACACTGAAAATAATAACGTAGATCAAATCTAGGAAGCGTTGAGTCTGCTCGACACGTAGATGATCGTGTGGGCGAATTTCCAACAGCTTCCCATGAAGTATAGTGATTCAGACACCACTTATTGTGCAAAATAATTTGCCATTTCTTATCGATTGAAAATACACAAATAATCTTTTTCTAACAATAATATTTCTATATAAATTTTAAACAAAAAATTGCTACATTTTTATATCTATCTAATATGAGGACATTATGAGAAAAATATGTATTGAGAGTACAAATCAGTAAATCGAAACAATATTTTTATCTATAAAAGCTCCATTGTACATAGTTTATTTCCTTTCGTACATATGAAATTAATTGCTATTACTCGTACTTAGAACATCAAAAACTTTTATCGATTTCTTAACTGCAAACCTGGCAATGTGAAAGTTGTTTAAATAATAGTATGGCAATTTTTTGTGTCACTTTAAAGGGTTAATTTTCGATATTTTTAGTGTTAAGAGCCAAACACGAATTACGATGAAAATTGGCACCTTTGCGTGGGATGACATAAGTGACCGAACTACGAATTTATGTCCTTTCATATGAAACATCAATTTGGAGGGCACTGTACAATTTCCATAAATTTAAAGCATTTTAAGTGCATTTTGTGTTTCTTTTCGCAGTGGTTTACTTTTCCTTCAAATTATATTAGTGTAATGCAGCAAGCCCAGCTTGCATATTAATTCAAATAGGAGCGCGAGCTGCATGCCAACGTGGCGTTGCTAATACGGTGAAAAAGATTCTAAAAACTTTCTCACAATTCGTTAGCGTGAAAATATAATTTCGGAGCACTGTTCTTGGCAAGGTTTATTTAATATTTACAATCAGTGCACGACAGAATTGTGAATGAACGAATTATGTTTGTACCCAACGTTTTTCCGTTTACGTATTTTAGGGGAAACCAAGATTAATGGTAACTTTCGAATTCGACTTACAATTCTGGAAAAATTGTTCACATTTCCAATAAAAATTTGTATGCCAAAATCGTAATTTGGCGTGAATATTACACATTTACACGTTATCAAAAAAAGTTTTGCGTACGTCAGTCCCTGGGCACTTACGGTATTAAATTTACAAATTAATATGTCACAGTTAAGAGCAAAACTGAACACACATACGGAATTCTTGCAAAAATAATATTTTATTCCTTGTTTGCATGTGCAATACAAGAGAAACGAAATATACAGTATTAAGTACAATGTTTTAACTGTCTAAAAAATTTTTAACGATCTTAATATCCTTATTATTGTAGTACATACAAATTATTTTTGTATAGTCGGTTTTGCACCATGATTTAGTCTGATTTCAAACAGCGAAGACTTAAATAATATAAACTAATCTTTTTCACAATATGATAAACGATTATTTAAATACATTTAGACAAAGCTGAATGAGATCGAGATACCTCGAAGGCGCCAGCTTTTTAAAACTTTATTTAAAATTTTAAATACTCACGTTTTAAAAATTAAACACAAAATTTCTAGTACATTCTGCTAACGAGTCGGCGTAGGCATTTAAAAAGTCGGGCACACGTAATTAATATTGCCATGAAGTCATCAAATATTTTGCTATACCAGCGACCGGTAGGAAGGGGTAGAACCGTCATGCGTCACCGAGAATTTCTATTATGCAAAATATTCCACCTCGGCGGAAGCCACGCGATACAAGCGTTCTCGTAATGCTTAAAGAGCGACACTATTTCCGCGCGCCGCTAAAGTCGAAACTTTTTCCCCTTCGCCGTGAGATTAAAGCTTCGTAAATATAACCGCCCTATTGAAAGGGAGCTCGCGAAAAGAAACGTTGCGGCCGGGAAGAGAAAAGGTAGAGATGACGGTGTACCGACGGGACGAAGATGGTGGAAAACAAGGAAGATAGATAAAGAGAGTAATTTTCGTAGGTACACAAGCCGTAATTATTAATGTCACGGATGAGGCTGCATCGCAGAGGATTTTTGCAGGCTTCTGCATCTCGGGTTACAAGACAACAAGGCTCCACGCAAGACGTACAGTTATGACAAACCATTTTTCATTTGCCGTCGCTGTAACAATCTTTTCCCTTGCTGCTCGCGGACCGCTCGTGGCAGCTCAACAAGAAACTGGGAAAAAATGTTTCCGTCACAGTTATCGCCGTGTGTCCTGGGAACGTATTCATTTGTTATACTTTCGGCACTCGA
>CM052095.1:6366578-6391124 GCA_028453745.1 Agapostemon virescens | reverse complement strand
TGGTGCTGCTCCCTTTGAGATTTTTAAGGTTCTGCCAACGGCATCGTCAAGCTAAATGTTCACAGTTAACGTGAGAATTTTGTCAAAATGCTATCATTACGGGTGCACAGTAAGTTTGGACTAGCGTAGGACCCAGACATCTCGGGGGTTGTCGTCGGTTTGGACGTTGAGGACTGCCCTTTTTCAAAATGGCATTTTCCGGGGATCATGAAGGGCTAAGTACCTTGCAGAATGTCTACGGAAGAGATTTCTGTCTCAAAAGTAAAATTCGCAATTGAATTGCGATTGCAGCATCATGCCTAAGTACACCTCGACCGAGGTGGCGATATAGAGTTTTGGAGGTGGGTCCAACCTTCGATTTTTTTGTGATGCTCCCTTTGAGATTTTTAAGGTTCCACCAACGGCATGATCAAGCCAGATATTCATAGTTTACTTGAGAATTTTTTCAAAATGGTATCATGAAGGGTGCTCTTTAAGTTTGCCCTAATGTTGGACCCAGAAATCTCGGGGGTTGTCGTCGGTTTGGACGATAAGCCATGCCCTTTTCCGAAATGGCATTTTCCGGGGACCACGGAGGGCTGAATATCTTGCAGAATACCTAGAGAAGAGATTTCTGTCTCAAAAATGACATTCGCAATCGAATTGCGAAAATGGCGCCTCGAAGCGTCACGCCTAACAAAATATATCTAAGTATGACATAATTTGTCATTAACGTAATACACGTATGTGACGAAATATTTCAGTGATATTTTAATTTTGATGGTGCCCTGAATGAAGGGCATTAACAAAACTTCTATTATACTTGATTCATCACTTATTAATGATATGCATCGGGTGCACACATAAATATCAGTTTCTCAAAATGAAATTTAAACCCTTCCGCGTGAAGTATCGGTTTAATACTGTTATCGAATCACTGCGTATTCTCGCTACATTTATAGCGGGCATATATTAATCATACGAGGATGCTGCTTTAATAAATATGTTTGTCCATAATGTATTAACTTGAAGCGCAATGTTATTTCGACAAAGTAGTCGTTTGCGGCGGAATAACATTTGATAATTTCGTGATAATTAGTCGTATTAATGGTCTTTTTAATCGTTACGCTTAAATAAGGATATGAATATGTAAAGCTTTTGAATTGGTCTCACCAACAATTTGCATTTTAATCAATAATATACAACCACGGTGGTTACCTACAGATACGCCTTTGTTTAAATTTTATAGATTAAAGTTTATAGTATGTACAGTAGGGTCTCTCGACATTAATAATAAGGAGACAAAAATAGCCACTTCAGAAAATTATGTGAATTATGAATGTTTTTAAACATTCTTTAATTCTACAAGTTTAATAATATTTAAAAATCCCATAGTTCCTCTACTGCTGTATTTCTAGCAACAGGTTTTAGTATTAATAACTTTGCACGGTTATAATCTCTTTATTTCTACTTTTTTATTGAAGTACTCTTTCAAATGCTTCGATGTCTCAACACAAGAATATACGTGTTCGTAATTATTTTAATTTGTTACTTCAACTCCTGCAATCTTCATGTTTATGTTTTTGAGTGGTTTGGCATTAACCCTCGGATCTTTGATCATTTTTACAGTTTTACAACCGATGATGCTTAAGTTATTTAGTCTTTTATTAATTATCTCTTCTTTAGTCTTTTATCAATTTTTGAATATATACTTTTGGCGGTGCAATTGCACTCTAATGTTAATATCTGGGACTTGGTTAAAACATCTGACATTTCAGATGGACGGTTCCTTAAAAATAGCACAACACAGGCGACCGTACCATAAACCTCTTCATTTATTTAAAAATATTCTTAAGGCGCTACTCTTGTCTCAGCACTACGAAAGATGGACAAAAATATATTTGACCACGATTTTAGCGATAGACACCATCTGAATATACAGGGTGTCCCACGCAACTGGAACAGGCTGTACCTCCTAAATGGTTGAGAATAGAAGAAAATGTTATAAGTAGAAGTTAAATGGTATCAGGCGGTGCATAATATGCAACTAATTTTATGCACTTTTGTGCATCGGTGCATCAGAAAAATGCAACTGCATATTTTTTTTAAATAGAAACCTATATTTTTGACTGCACCAATCGATGCAGTTTCTTGTGCTCTACATAAAAGTACTAACATACTTATGCCCTAAACTTATTACTAGTATTAGCAGCCGCTTCAGGTTTACAAACATTGTAATGGAGCATAACGTAGATACTCCGGAACACTTGCCGAGAGGCCGAAATAATTCAGAGAACTTTTAGCTTCGATAACTTCTTAACGAATAAGTTTAGGGCATAAGTAAGTACTTTTATGTAGAGCACAAGAAACTGCATCGATTGGTGCAGTCAAAAATATAGGTTTCTATTTAAAAAAAATATGCAGTTGCATTTTTCTGATGCACCGATGCACAAAAGTGCATAAAATTAGTTGCATATTATGCACCGCCTGATACCATTTAACTTCTACTTATAACATTTTCTTTTATTCTCAACCATTTAGGAGGTACAGCCTGTTCCAGTTGCGTGGGACACCCTGTATATGATATATGAAAACACAATTGTTCCATCCTGTCAATTCGATCCTGTAACTCGGCACATCAAAGAATAATCGGAGTAATCGGCGTACCGTGCCGTAGGTCTTTCGCTATCGGTTGTGGTTCCGTCGGCCGAAAGCGGCTCGCTAAATCCTTTAAAACACTGGCTATCAATTAACCAATTCCGTGTTTCCTTTCAGGCTCTGGTGTACAGGGACGGCAACCTGGTCTCGGGCTCCCTGGAAGCCCTGGTGCAGCACATGGTGCCCACCGAGGAATATTATCCCGATCGGGCGTACCTTTTCGCCTTTTTGCTGAGCGCAAGGCTCTTCATCAAGCCGCACGAGCTCCTGGGTGAGGTCTGCGCCCTCTGCGAGCATCAGCAAAACCTGAATGGAGAGGGTGGCAAGGTGAGCCACGAATCCCGCGTTCCACAAAAGCCCACCGAGAGCCTTCCGGGCGTGCACTTTACGGCCACCGCGTGCATTATCGTTTCATCGTCTCGCAGGCTCGACCCCCTTTTACATTCACCCCCTCGGAGAATCATCCCGGCACACGCTCGCTCTTGTTCCACGTTGTAATAACGAGCACGCGTATCCAGGCCAGAAAAGTCTCGCTCGCAAATGAATTTCCAGCCCGGCAACCCTTCTCCTCTTCGTCCTTTCTCGATTTTCTTTTTTTCAATTGGGTCACTCCACGCGAAATCGGACACTTTTCGGACGAGAGTTTTGGATCATCTGTAAATTTCAATATGGCGTAGTCTTTATCGACGTACGAACGAGATCTTAACACTTTCACTGCCGAACTAACAACGTCAAAAATTCTACAACAGCAATTCATTTAATATAGCAACAATGTCAAAATTAAAAATTTATGACAAATGGTCACTTTCAGCTTTCTTGTATTCTCCAGATATCAACTCAATTGAGTGCAACGAATATATTAACACGTTGAATGCTAAGCAAATTTTGTGTAGTTCAGACAGGTTTTGTTTCATTGTTAGTGAATAATGAAGCTTTCACCTCATACTACAATCTGATAAACTTCCACAATAATAAATCTATGTTCAGTGCCATTAATTTAATGATAATCATTCTTAAATGAGACAACGGTCTCCCTCTTGTGGGAGACATGGCAGTGAAAGTGTTAAAGGATTTTTCGATATCTTAAAAATTGCTGATTTTACGGTCGCGTAAAAATAACGTCAACCCCTTTTGCATTAAATTATAAGCTCGGAAACGATATCGATGAGAATGAGTTTTTCAAAGCTTGTAGGAAAACATAAGAGTATTCGATGCAAACGATGACAGTCGCAAAAATTTTTCGTTTTACGATTTACTTAGCAATTGTTTCGAACAAATGCGATCACGAGTGTTCTCTTTATGGATGTGTTTTCGAATTAAAATTGATGAAATTAATATTATTGGAAGAGAACCAGCTGCACCGCGATGCACAGCCTCGGATGGCCGAGGTATTTCGATAAAATATGAAACTCTGATACGGAAAGTATCCGATTTCGCGTCGAATGACCCAATTTTGATACGCGCTTCTGTCCTTCTCTCTTTCCCGCACAAACACCCCTCTCTCCATCCTTCTACCCTCTTTAGCTTCTTCCAACCCCTTTGGCATCCTTCGCTCTTCCTCGGTCCTCACTTTCACCACTCTCTTTTCCTGCCCTTTCTCTTCTATACCCTTCTCTCTTTCCCGCACAAACACCCCTTTATCTCTCCATCCTTCTATCCCCTTTAGCTTCTTCCAGCCCCTTTGGCATCCTTCGTTCTTCCTCGGTCCTCACTTTCACCACTCTCCTTTCCTGCCTTCCCCTTTCTCTTCTACACCTTTCTCTCTTTCTATTTTCATATGGATTCGGTAAGGACAACGGTGCTTTTGTTATATTAGAACTGATTGCTAAACGTTGCTCCCGTTTCACCACAGATTTCGGTTTTTGTTTGGATACAGTTTGTCGCATGACCAACCACGATTTGTTCTGAACTGAAAACGTTTAGTGCAATGCTACAGCTTTTGATTTTGGGATTTCGATTTTGGATATGCATATAATTGGAATTACCAAAAAGAAATAGCAGAAGTTACTTTCCATTTATTTCATAGAATCAGATATGTTACAAATCTTGTAAGGTGTTGAGGAACAAATATGATGCTAAAATTGCATTTGGTTGTGCTTTTTTGATGACTTTGAACAAACTTCTAGTAACAAAGTTAATATTTTTAATGCTTTACCAACTGGAAACCTATTATTAGGACTTTCAATAGTTGCATTGTAACAGAATGAAGCCTAGCAAACTGCTTTTACATTTTACAAGTTTACTTTACAAGTTTTGTATGCAGGTATTCGTAATCAAATAGTCGCCCAGTTAGAAGGTTAAGATTAAAGTTCTACAGTATTCCTAACTACAACATCTGCACCCTTGTATTAACCCTTTTCACTCGGAGCTGTTTTAACCAGAAAACTAAAACATTTCTTCTGACCTAGGACATTTTCATTCTACAATAATTATTTCACCTTATGTATATGGATTTTTTTACTGCTACTCCTACCTACAACCGTCCAATTTTTATCTATCTCTTAGATGTAAAAATAGCGATGTTGAAAATTGTTTAACCCCTTGGCCTACGACTTATTTTACAATAACAGTAGATTTTCTTTGGCCTCCGCGGAGAGACAAAAAGAAAAGGCAAATTTGTAGTTACCGCGTGCTTAGCTATTCTCCAATGACCGTATACGATCAACAATTAACACTTTAACTGCCCAACCAACAGCCTCAAAAATTCCACAAAATCAAAGTAATTTATTTAATGAAGCTACAATTGAAAACTTAAAATGTCCGACACATAGTTATCCTTCAACGTTCTTGTAGTCTCCAGGTATGAACTAAATTGAGTGCAACGAATATATTAGCGTACAAATGAATTTTTCAACATGGACAAATAATTCTGTCACCCGTATATGTGTGACATGGGAGTCAAAGTATTAAATGAAACGTTATTCCCGTTTAAATAAAATTAAGGAAATACATGTTTAGAAGATCCAGTTCGAAATCTTGATGACGAGTCTCACTCGTAATAGGGCAAGGGGTTAAAATAGTAGTGTGCCAAATTTTTGTGGCACCTCCGAGTCGCCACTCGGTAAGGGTTGAAAACGAAGGAGATAGAGTTTCGACCGATCTGTTTCAGGAACGTCTACAACGTTTCGTTCCGCGGCTGGTGCAGCTGCTCGCCGAATGGACAGAAACATTCCCATACGATTTCCGGGACGAAAGGGTGATGGGTCATGTCAGGTCCATCACGCAGAAGGTTGCTGTGGTCGACGCTGCGGCCAGGCAGGAAGTTTCGGCACTACTGCAAAACTTGCTGCTTAGGCTGACGGCCCTGGAGAGGTACGAGGAAGGTCTGGCCAGGCTTGCGACCGAAGCTGCGACAGAACAACTTACACAGGTTCGTAAATATTTTATTAACATTTACGTACCACTCTTGTCATTTATTTTCTCATTCCTGTACAAAAATGTACGATTGTCCTTCAAATACCAGACGCGTAAATTTGCGAAGTTGAGGAGCCAATAGGTTAGAAAAATTTCTTTTTGGAAACTGTTATGTCGCGAACGAATCTGATGCGAAATCAGGAAGATGCTAAAATTGTTAGCAGACCTCATAACTCTAATAATATCGTTTAAGGAGGGAATTTCTATTTTCTGGTCAAATATGTCGCTACTTTAACATTTTTTAAAAACAAAACTATAACATTAATTAATATGAAACATGAATTTATCTTTTTATTATAGTTTCAACGTATTATATGAATTTTCTCAATTCAGTTCACTTAAAAATACAGTTTGAATTGTCTAGGACATCTAGAACGCTCCGTACAATTATTTATTAACTGTTGACATGATATCTGCTCCCCAGTTTATCTAAAATAAAAAATTCTAACGAGATTGTATTTTTGCACATGTAATTATCGAATCCTCTAAACAAATGTCCCAAATTTTAATAATTAAACAAAAATTGAAAAACTTGTAGATTAAAGGATAAAAGAATTCTATCTTAACGTACAGTTAAAATTTATTATTTCGATTTAAAGAGTGTCCCGAATACTTTCGTGAACCGCTGATATATCATCTTTAACGTTTCGTTAAAGTAAACTGTCGTTTGTAAAATATTCGTTGGTTATACTGGCACTATTCTCGTTAGTGTTAGTACTGGTTTACTTCGCACGGAAATTATTGATGTGTTTGTGCACGCGATTCGATAGCTTAGTAATATTTATCGAATAGCATGGCGGTTATTCGGTTTACTGTAACTGCGCCAGACCTTCGCAAAGTTGCGGTATAATGAACCGATAATATTCTGTCTACGATATTCTCTCGGCTCTAGATCCCGTTCATTTCGTGTACCAATTCCGGCCTTGTAACATCAGACCCTTGTTTCCGCTTAAATGACTCGGCCGTGTCCTCTGCACTTGTATCGATACCCAACGCACTTTCTACCATTTGCATATGTATGAGTAAATGTTTGCATAAGGTGTTTCGTGGCGCGAGGTCTCTCTAGCATAGAGAAGTTTGCATAAAATGAGTAGTGGATTGCTTCGAACAATATCAAATGACGTTTTCAAAGTATCCAGTGTAATTGTACGAATATCGACTGTCGCGAGTTTAGATAATATTTGAATAGGTATAACCACTAAATGGATTAGTTCCTAATATTGTAGATACATTTTGGCGATTGACGTTATCATTCAACGCAGACGGTAGTAGATCATCGGCGTTGATCTAATTTCATACGTATTTTCAGGAACGAAAATACCTATCCTACTTCATTCCGTTGATTCGCACGCGTCAATTCTCCGATGGCTGGGTCTATTTTGTCCCAAAATATCAAAATCGTCCTTTAATTCCTCAGTTCTTTAGAGAATGACTTACTGTTAGTATTGAGCGCGCGAGAACAATTTTTAAAAGTGATTCTATCGAGTTGAATTCATTCGTACGCTTCGATCATTAATTTAACCCCTTCTCGTACTTTAATCAATATGACTCGTGATAAAAGCGTTGAAAATTTTTGTTTCTCTAAGCCATTCTCTTGTTAATCAATATGTTAACCCTTAGCAGTTCAATGCCACCTCTGAGGCGACACTAAAAATTGACAGACTATTGTTTAAAACAATTTTTACATTACAATGTTTGTATTTAAGAAGTTAATAAAAATTGAAGTCTGACGGAAATGAACCGCGTACAATAGAATTCTTGTGGGACAAAAAATGCCCTGAAGTTAGGAATTCAAATTGCTTGGAGTGCAAAGGGTTAAAAATGTATTCCTAAAGTTTAAAAAATCGATAAGGTATAATTTAAAGATAATTTTTACAATTCGTTCTCGTTAATAATAATTAAGTCTTCTAAAGTGTTTATAATACTTATCCGTCAAATAGTATTTATGAATCTTGATGGAATCTTTTGAAAATTGTGTGTTTTGTAAAACTATTATAGATAGAGTCACTTTCTCTTCTCTTATCGTGACCTTTCTCAGATCTGCCAATAGTTTATTTCGTGAATGTATAATAAAATCAAGATGCGTCAATTATTAATCGATATTCGTTGCAGCCAGCAACCTAATAATGCCTCTTCATTTTCAAAACAAAGATGTAGAATGAACTTTATAATTGCATATGAATATATTACGTGGCGCGTTTCTTAAGGAAACTTGAAGCACGCTTTGCCGTAGCTCTTTGTTGACTGCATATGACGGGCTACATTCTTCATCATTGTATTCACATTAATTTTTCCATGAATACGAAATAAACGGACAGCAAAGTAACCGTATTATGTTTACCTTAAACATTTCTGTCGAATGAAGACAACGGGTCGCTTTACTATTCGAAATAATTCTAGCATGTTGTTTAAGGCTGATATTATTATAATTTTATTCATTCCTCATTTTTATCAATCCTTCTATACACGTTAATGTTCTAATATAAATTCAGACACTTTAGAATTGTACTGACGCAACGTAATAACGATATTACAATTGTACAGAACTTTCATGGTTAAACTATTGAACTATTAAAAATAATAGTTGCCACAAAATAAAATAACTATGTACTTTTGACACGAGTCAGAGAAGAATTAATATTCGTTTGGAAAACTCGTTGTCAACAATTTTTTGAGACTCGTGATCGTCAACCGAGTCATTTCGGTTAAGTTTCGAGCAGGAAGTTATTTATTATACCATAGTAAATTAATCTTCCTTTGATCATAAAGAACGTCGCTATTATTCATTCGCCTCGGATGAAATATGCGTTTATCCCTGCGTCATCCCGAAGATAAAAGATCTTTCCCGGTTAAAAAACAATATTTTTTGTTTGCATTTCCATTTGAATGATATTTTAATTTTCACTAACATCCAATAATTTTACGGTAATGGATTGACAAAATTATTTAGGACCCCATCGATTTGATATTATCCTGTGATGATAACTCACTCTCGATGCATTTTATTTTTTGAAAATTCTCGTGACGTTTTCCGATTGTTATTAATTTTATAAATTTATTTGTTGCGTTTTTCTTTATCGATTTCATATTTCTTCGCAGTCTGATAATGTTTTAAAATACGATTCTTGGTCAGTTTCTGCTTAAACTCCACGAATTCTTACATCTTTCTACGTGTGTCAAATTTTCAGCATGTATATAACTAACAAGATCTGCAGAACGCATATTTTAACCCTTAGCTCTCCAATGGCGCCTCTGAGGCGACACTAAACTAAATACATAGCTATGTTTGCATTTACGAAGTCAGTAAACATTGGAGTGTTACATTTACGAGTGATAGTAATAAACTTTATACTCGCGAAAAGAAATTAATCACATGCAATGGAACTATTTTACGGCAAGAAAATGTTTCGATTTTGGAATTAAAATTGCTTGGAGTGCTAAGGGTTAAATTTTCATTACAAGTTGAAATAAAAATGTTTTTAAAAATATCTTTTCTACTTTCTCTCGTAATTTCTAGCAATTAGAATTATTTCAAAATTATTTTTGCATATCATTTAGTAAATCAATGCTTCTAGTTGCTCCAGAAAAGTCATAGTTACTGCCGTGCATCCAGTTACCGTAGCAAATCACATGGTGAGTGAGAGTCACCACTGGAGTGCAAAGGGTTAACACGTGACTTGAAATTTACACGGCCCCATAGAGGGTTAAGTTATTTCTTGAGAAAACTGATACATTCGTCTACGAAAATTAACAGTTACAGTTATTCATTTTTCTGAATAATTGGCCATTGAGAGTCGTTCGAACTCGAAGGAAGACGTTATCCGTTCGATCAGAAGCATACGGCGGATAACGAATAGATACTTAGGTTTGGTTGCCGAAAGCCAGTTTCCGCACGGAGCTATCCGAACGAAACAATCGGGGTAGGTGTAGCAATTCCTCCAGCCACACGATCATCGACGGAGCTTGTAGCGGACCGCGGTCACGCAATTCCGTCCTGATTAGCCGCGCCCGTTGCGTCGCGCCGGCATATTTAACCAACTAATGCAGTTGCAAATTAGCTATTAGTAGGTGTTACACGCGGCGGCAGATAGGCATGGGGTAATCAAATTAAACCGAATAGTTACTGTCTCCCGTGCCAGGAAACTACGTAACCCTGTTAGCTTAACTGCACAAAGTGAACGCGTCCGAATTCGTGAATCTGTGTGCGCCCATGTTCGTGTCAGCGTCCCATAACAGACAACATGTACAAACAGGATCATGCGTGGCTAGACGCTGCGTGAATACGTCTCCGATGTTTTCCATAACTAAGACTTGTCGAAACTCAGCGGTCGGCATCGAAGATGTTACATACGAAGAATATTTTCCTCGCTACACTTTCTCTCAAAAATATTTTCGAATTCGTATCCAGAAGACACCCTAGATAGCCTCCGCTTTAACCCTTTTACGAAGGACCAGACTGTAGTATGCATTTCACATAGAGGTTGCGCATTTAAATTTCCGTTGGTTGTATTTTATATCTCAAAAGATGATAAAACGGTGAAAAGAACGTTTCATATTGAATGAAACTTTCATCTGGGAACTTATTTATTTATCATCTGATTTCTAAATTGATTTGGAATGAAGAAAATGGATAATATCTTTGAAATATAACTCCGACATTTATCACTAAATAAATAAAATAAAATATTAAATAAATTAGTAAATTTATGATTAAGTTATTAAACTGCTTCTAATTATGAATTTTGTAAGAAATCATAATAAAAGATGTAAGCGTTTTCAATTATTTTTTACATTTTTCGAGTTTCATGCAATGTTTGTTACAATTCATTTTAAATAAACTTATTGTATGTATTTTGTTATCAGATTTCGAGCCAGTTTCTATTCTTTCATATGTTCTGTATTCTTTGTTAAACAGTGCTCATTTGCTCAAGTCTTTCTGGAACAAGTCCACCGTGTAAATGAAGAAGTAAGTCAATTTGAACGTAGACCAACTGTTTTTCTACTGAAATTAGTCGCGTCCCATTGTATGGGGAACACATTTTTCAACGGAGATGTAGTCACTGCAATTCAAATAAAAGAGTTAGTCGACCAGATAAACTTACAATGGCTCTATTGTATAGGACACGCGTACTGGGAATAACTCGAAAGCGTTGAAACAGTTGAAAAGTCTTCGCGCGTGTCGCATCGGGCGAACATTTTAGTTACCTATTCCTTTATGCGTAATAGCAACCGAATGGGAGCCTACACAGGAGAATGAAAAAAGGCAAAAGCCCCGGGAATGCAGCTTCGGGGATGCTTGCTATCAGACGTATTTAAATGTCCCCGTTAACGCAGTTACGCCGGATAACGGGATTTTAATTGATAACCCTAATACACGTTAAAATCCGTATTAACTCCGTTACATGCTATTGTATTCAATTAACGCGGAATCAAATTTAATCCTTGCTTTTAAATGATTAAAACGCGTCACTATCAATTTCACGTAATCTCGTACAATCTAATTACCGTTATTACTCGCCGTCATTTTGATGATGCAAATATTGTGCCGCCCATGACACGCAGTGGTTTTGTTCAGATGACAACAACTATTTGTCAATATATTTTAATCATGAAAACTGAAATTGTCACGTTTTGTCTATTGGTTCTGGACAATTCATCGTCGCTTTGTTCTTACTCGTTTAAAGTGACAGCAGTTCACTTTCTATTATCGACGCTAGCGTATTCATTAAATTTTATGTATTTACCAGATCTATGAATGTGAAAGCGAACTTTGCAAAAGTTCTTGGTATGTGACGAGTACGGTATTTCTCAGGTATATCTCAAGTATACGTACTGACAGCCAGCCTCGCACGACCAAGAACACTTTTTCGAAGAAGTAACACAAAATACCCAATATTTAAACGCATCTGACTTTTAACAGCATTCCAAAACGCGTGCCATGTTTCTGATCGGTCGATGTGGGCTGATTTAACGGTTGGTCTTTATCGAACTCAAATTTCGAGCCGAATATCGTATCCCGACGAATCAAATGTCAGATAGATCTCGTTCACGGAATGTATCCAAGGTAATCGGCAGCAAAGACGCCGCAAACGTCTTCTCTTTACCGTTCTTTATCTTGGACGCCTGGCGGCCGAATCGAGTTTCCGTCCAGGCGGCGATGATGTTTTGTGTAATGATCTCCCGGGTGCTAAAAAGGACACCCGTCGCCATCATGATCTCCCAAAATGGCAGCCGACTGATTGAAACCGGAAACGAAACCGGTACGCGACAGCACAGTTTCCGGAAAAGACACGCTTTGTCTTGTTCGCTTTTGAAGCGTTTTTGGTTCGTATTTTGTTCCTCTTTCGTTCTGGCTCGCCTTTTTGTAAAGTCCACGCCATCATGCGTTTTGTATAATAAGATATAAGAGGGTGGCTAGGCTACGCGGTTTCTTGGTGAAACCTCTCCCAGTCGGATCCAAAGTCCATTAACACCTTGAATCAATAAACAATTCACAATTTCTAATTAAAATCCGTGTGTTCTCTATCAAAATAAATTCTTGCGTGAATTTTGGTACACCCTTTACAATGTACTTACTACTTAAAATATACGTAAAATCGAATAGTAACAGTAAAGAACTGATATAATAAATTAACATACTTTATAATATTTACTTTTAATATAATATAACTTAATATGATTTAACTTTATCATAATATTACTTACGATATATACTTTATAATATTATAATTACTTTATAAATTTAGATATAATGAACCTACATACTTTATACCGGTTATGAGATCTATTAGCTTCTGCATAATTGTTTCAAGAGCCGAAATCGATATCATAACTGTTTCCAACGCCTGCTTGTTACCACTATTAATTAGCTTTTGAAACTGCGCATCGTAGAGGTACACGAAAATATTTTGCTGAATAACCCACGTTAAGCCCACACTCGTTTAACCGACAAAAACAGCAGGCATAGGCAATAACATGCATGGTGTTCGATTGCGATTCGTATGCGAGTTTCGATACCTGTCCAGCTGTGTACTCCAATGTTCTAAATAATTCCAGGACTTATCATTCGGATATTTGCTCGCCTACCTATTGACCGCTTAATTGTTTCTCTATTGCGTGGTCGGTGTGGCAGTCGGTTTAGTGGTCGGTGTTGAGCGAATAAAACTGAAGACAGCTTTCGATTCAATCTATATCTGTGCCAGGCGATCGGTAGCCTATTATATTAGGTCCACCGGAAAGTTCTGTCCATTTTTGGGATAAAACAAAATACAAATTTTTATTACCGTCAATAAACTTTATTAAATACTGCAATTGCCATTATTATTAATGATTTCTTGCCAGCGTGAGGTTTTATCTTTTGATGCGAAAAATTGAACCAGTGCTTGTTTGATATCTTCTTCATTTTTAAATGTTTTGCCCCTCAAAAAATTTTGTAAGGATAAAAACAAGTGGAATATGGTGGATGCGACAGAATTTCCCAGCCTAGTTCTGCAATTTTTTGACGAGTCCCCAAAGCAGCATGTGGCCTGGCATTATCATAATGCAGTATGATGTTATTTGCTTTTATTTCAGTTAATTTATTAAAATTAATTAATTAATTAATTTAGAAAACTTTATTTTAGTTAATTTGCTACGTCAGTATGTGTACATTAAGTGATAGAAATAGAGAGGCACACATGTGCTTACGTATCGAGACTTGTGATAGAAACGGACAGATCTTTCCGGTAGACATAATGTATAGGAACTGGAGATTCGTTGCATACAGTACAGGTTGTTACATTTCAGTGCACGTAGTAATATATCTCGAGAAGGGTTGAAGCTTTAAAAAGATGTATAGGAATCGCCATTATTTGGTACAAACGGAAACAACGTGCGGTATGACTGCAATAGTGGACGAAGATTTAAAAGCCAATATAATCTATTTGAATACAGTGGCTAGCGTGAATATTCGGACTCTATGGCACTCGAAAAGCTTTTGCTGTATATCTCCACTGTTAATGGTCTTAAAGGATTCATTGCTTAGTAATGATAAAAAAACACTTATTTTAAATGTTAGAAACATAGTTTCTATTTATTTATTTATTAAATTTGTATACTTTGTATATAGAGATCGTGAAGTTAGAAGTATGAGAATCCTATAAAAACGTGGAATTTGCAACGAGAAGAAAGATTTGCAAAAATAAAATATTTTTATTACCGGAAGAAACTCTAAAATAGCCAAATAATCAATATTTACTATTTTTATCCGAATTTGTATCAATAAAAGAACACAAGTAATTTGATAAACTTATAAAAAGTTCTTTCATCCCAGAAACATTTGTGAAGGCTTTTGTGCTTGAACCTCATGCTATCGCAAAGTCTGTGGAAACGCTTAGAAAAATGTATTTTCATTCCATTGAATTATCACGAGGTTCCTGTCGTCTCTTTAATTATTACGATCGCAAACCGGGTTCGCTGGTTTTCTATCCAGTGCCATCCATTTCAAATTATCAGAAGCACATTCATCGAGAAACGTACGTTTCTTGCACTACATTTACCTGTGTAAGTCTTCGTTTTCGGTTCCTTATGGATGGGACTATATGTCACTGCCTCGAACCATGCCGAGCACGCAGAGGTCAGAGGATGGCCAACTGTGGGAGATGTAGTTTTCTCGGCTTTCACCGTAGGATAAAGGCTTGATCGACCGATTGAACGGTCAGTGTCCTGTTCGACCGAGAGCTTTGGGCGAAAGAGGAAAGATAAATGATCGTGGAGAAGCCGTTAATACTGCTTGGTCCGAGTCCACTCGATCGGACTAACTCGGCCGAGACTGTCAATAATAGCGCGTGTCGCGGTATCGGTAGAACGGCTTTATCACAGCTTCAAGATCCTCGCAGACGTTGCATTTTATGGAATTTTCAGTTAAGATTGCAGCGAACGTATAGCAATCTTGTGTTATTTTTATGTCGCCATTAACACTACGAAAACTTAAACTTACTTACAATTACCAAGAATATCAGAAATTGGCTTTAATTGTAGACTATTTTCCAAATGATGTTTGCAGTTAATTTAATATAAAAGGAATAAATACATGTTCTATGTTTTTTAAAACCGAATTGATATTACAAAGAAATTACACATAGAACAATTTTTTAGACATAGACATAACAGATTTTTAGACATGCAAGAAAATCCATGGAACTGTTATAGACTATAACACTGTTACTAATGGAGTTACAGATAAATGTCACAGGAGGAAGATGAATGGTTTGGAAGAGTACTATACCTGTAGGATCACCTTTTTTGTAGAAATGCAGCCATACGTGTCCAATGAAAAATTGCACTTTTTCTTTAAATGTTAAAGTATCCTTTTTCTCTGAAGATAGATTCTTTCAGTTATTTTACAAAGAAAGAATTAGAGATATAGATAGATAGATATTTTTAGGAAATGTTTTACGCAGGAGATACTCCATCTTCAATATTATCTAAATACGTGAAACGCTCTTCAATTGTTATCATCGTAATTCAACAAAGATCGCTTCAACTCAGCTACGAAAAATCTAAACGAATTCTGAAAAGATTTCGTTGAACAACCATCTGTTTCGATTATATCAATAACATACCTAGAATCTATTCACGAAAAGAATTTTCACTTCCGCCAGAAGCGTTTACTTTCACCATTTTTCTGAAGCTGCACTAACAAATTGCGCAAGCCACTCGGTATGCATTGAATTAAAGCGCATTCAACGTGTTTGTCGCACAAACTGCAACGCGTTCTCCTAATACTGCCACAAATGTTTCCACAACATCCAGCGTGTTTGATGTGCACACAAATTTCGTAGGATATAATCAGTTGACAGAGACAAACTTCATCATCTAAACCTATGGCAAGTGTTCAGGCGAATTTGCACATAAATCAAACGCTTCCGTTTCGCTCTGTTTTCTCCAAGTGGTTCGAATCAATGCGGCGGATTCTTTCAGCGCTGTCATATCGGTCTGGCTCGCGCTCGTTGATAATTCGATCGGCGATCTAATTCGAAGGAACCGGAGCCGCGGGGAACGCTATTCGCTTGTAACCGAATCACGCGGCTCGTTGATTTCATTCGAGCCCGACGGTTCTTACTTTTATCGTGTCAAGGAAACGATATGACGTTTTACAGAAACGTCCGGCGGCGAATGCTATTCAAATGCGGCAGTCGCGTCGTCGTCGTCGTATCGACACGGGTGAAGCGACCGACCTTTTCTCATTCGCGAAAGCCACGCTCGACGAGGCATTCTTAATTTCATGGAGCACAGAAAGAGCTGAATGGAACGGAAACGCGAAGACTATTTTTCTTATTGTTTCTAACTAACAGCTAGAAAATGTAAAGTCAGTGGAAATAAGCGACGACACCTACGAGAACGACAGCTCTAGTCTTTTAATGTTTTAATCCGTGGAATCGCGAATAGAATAATAGCATTGTTCAAAGGGATTATTTTTAACGAGATTTGAACTCTAACGTTTTAATTTAAGCCGCGGTATTCAAAAGTAGCTGTATGACCTCGCGCGAATATGATTATAACATTTCAAAGATCATTTAAAAAAAGAAGAAGAACTTGTTGTACAGGATTATTCAAAAGTACCTTTAGGAATGTTTAATGAGAATATCTATTGAACGCCATGTTTGTTTCTTGTCGCTTTCTTTTATTGGTAATCTATAATGATAGACATTTTGAACAATGGAGTCGTATACGTTTGAAGATCGTGTTAAAGTTATATATTTCAATTTTATAAATTTGTGATTCCTGAGAATCGCTACGTAATACATTCTAACGAGCTCGTCCGATAATTGCAACTTTAAAAATGGTAGCGAGACAAAGCATTACCACCATTGTTATTGCTCGATTGTTACCGTGAGCGGCAATTAACGGTAATTTCCATATATTTCGTTGAAACATGAGTAACAGCCGGCTAATTATGGTAACTGGAGCAATTATCTCTAAGTAATCTAACCACGCTAATTGCCATTTTTAGCTGTTGATAATTCCTTAATGCGGCGAGGAAAAAGGTTGTCAACATTTTTGCTCAGTGATAATTAATTTAATTGCAACATCGTCGTAACATGAATAAAATTCTGCACAACCAATCTAAGTTTTACTGATGTTACATTTTTTACCATTACTACTAATATCATTATTCCTATTACTATTAATATTGTTGTTATTATCATTATTGTTATTATTATTCTAAGATTTCTCTCGCTTGCAAGAAACTAACTTCGCCTATGTATTTAACAAAAACCAAACGTAGTAATGTGAACAAAACACAGTAATGCGGAAATCGATGAAAACATATATACAACAGCTGAAAGCAAATCGATAAAAACATATATAACACTTAAACGTGATTGATAAAAACATATATGACACTACCTCTCTCGCAGTCTCTCGCACATCTCTCCCTCACTCCTCAATCGCATCCTCTCAGTCACTCGAGTTTCCCAAACATACCGACGAAACTTCGATCCGTCTGAAAGTAGCATCTCAGGTACCGGTCCAAGGGTGGTCGCACCCTCGCTAATACCGGGCGCATGGCATTTGGGGTTTTATGGTACGTAAATTGCTATTCAGTGCAAAAGTCAGTCTCAGAGGCGCACGTGTCTACAAAGGACAACTTTAATAAACCGACATTCCGAGCTCTGTCAAAAATACTAATTAAAACATCTGGCATTTCAGATGGACGGTTCCTCAAAAAATAGGGGAACACAGACGTCCGTGCCATAAACCTCTTCATTTATTTAAAAATATTCTTAAGCCGCTAATCTCATCTTAGCACTATGAAAGATGGACAAAAATATATTTTACCACGATTTTGGCGATAGCCACCATCTGAATATATGTGTTGTATTGTTAACGCTCTATTCGCGTCTTAAGATATGATATAATTCGAGTGGTAAACGCTCGCTATTCTATCTGCTGTAATATCGAATGGCCGGGTACTTTCCGAGCAGACCTCGCATGTTGTACGATATACGCGCGATATTATGGAAGATACACAGCGTGTGCTTAGTATCCGGTAGTACCCGCGACAGAAATGACATCGTATATAACCGGCAGTCACCAGATCTTTATCAGGGGTGTCCGAGAGCGTCGAATGTCCCCAGAACCACTTCGAAACTGTGGTTGGCGGAGATAAGAACTGGCTCGAATTTGCTCGGCGGAGCACGAGAACGTGAAATTGGAAAGGAAAAGAAGGGGCGTCCTGGCGCCCTGCACGTTCGCCGTTTCCGCTTTCTGTCTTTCCGCGTTCCCCATGAATCGAGTTCTCGTTGACGCCCTCGCTCTTCCCTTTCATCGTGTTCTACCCTTTCCTTCCCTATCCAGCTTCTGTCCTATCCACCCTGTTCCCGCGATTTCCCGTGGACCCTTTACTTCGACACTTTAACCGAATGGAACTGTCACGTCGTTTTTCAGGTGGACATCACCGAGCTGTGTCCCTCCGCCACAGTTCTGGCACAGCAATTGACCCATGTAGAACTCGAGAGGCTCTCCTACATCGGCCCTGAAGAATTCGTCCAAGCTTTCGCGAAGGTACCTGTCATCTTCTGCACAATTAATCATTTTATCAAGCTTAAGGGAGAATTCCGTTTCTTCTGATAAAATAGGTTGCTACTGTTAAGGCATTTATATAGAAATAATAATTTATTTAATTCTTTGATGTAATCATTAACAGACAGTCATTTTTTCTCCTCGCACAATAAAATTCACTTCATACACTTTTTGTTTCATTCATTATATCTTTGTCTCATTCTCACCACACATGTCCACACAGCTGCTTTAACATTTTTTTTAAAATAAAACTATAACATTAATTAATTTAAAATTTGAATATACGTTTTTATTATACTTTCAATGTATTATGGAAATTATTATGTTAAAATTTTGGCACTTAAATGCCACTAATATCGTGTAAGACACTCTTCATCTCTTATTAGGGATAATTATAATTATTTTTAATCTTAAAATTGATTTAAGAATTTTTACGATATAAATATCTGTATTCTTATTAAGTTTTTTCTTATCTATGCAGGAGTCTCCTCATTTGGAAACATCTTTCAAGGACATGAAGAAGACTCGTAATCTCGAGTCATACGTCCAATGGTTTAATAGACTGAGCTACTTTGTAGCAACTGAAGTGTGCAAGGTATATCGCAATAATAAACATTTTATTAGATCATATATACTTGTGCCATCGAGCAATGAGTCAAAATAAGAAGACAAGGCATCGGGTCGCTTGCCAAATGATTTTTAACAATTTGGCCAATTTTTTAAAATGCATCGACTACCTTTCCGACAGATCATTCGCTTTGTAAAAAGAGAAATACATGTTCTGGACAAAAGTTGAGGTGTTTGATTGTCGAAACAATTATTGATTTGTATTCCGCGCGCGTATATGGATATGATAAAGCAGCGGCACGTGAAAAGGCACACTAAAAAACAGTTTGAAAAACAACATTTTCCATTTTACAGCATGCAAAAAAGAAGCAACGCGTTCGCGTGGTTGAATACTGGATTGAAACGGCCCGTGAATGTTTCAACATCGGCAACTTCAATTCCCTGATGGCTATTATTGCTGGTCTGAACATGTCGCCGATATCTCGTCTGAAAAAAACGGTAAGTAGACTATATATGCATAAACATTGTTCTAAAATAAATTACTCTGCTCATAAGGTGAGCCATCGTTTAATAACAAAATATAGCGACCAGTTATTTTACTACAGTGCACGATGCTGCGAAATATTGAGTTTTCCAGCAAGTTTGTGCTGATTAATTTCTATTTTTAATAAATATATGCACTCCGGAACAAAAAGATAGCACAGTTTAAAATTAACTTAATTTTTATTTATTTAACATTACAACCAAAGTTTTATGCATTCTTGCAAAATACCTCTATACACATACATAAATGAAATTGAATTAAATTTCGACAGTCTATACAATATTATTTAAAAAAAGAACTTTTAAGGAAATATAGTGGGATAAAATGATAGTACATTTAACTTAAAATTACGTATAACAATAAATCAACGAATGAATCTCCTTCTTTATATTTAATAACAGCCATCATTCCCTTTGGCAAAGATTTATACAGTTTGTTAGTAATACTTTGCTTCAATGGCTTTCACTCATCTTGAATACTGTTTTTTAATTCGGCAATATTTCCAAATTATCTGCCATATATCGGGCAAGATTTCCCCCAACAGTTTTCAATAGTATTAAGGTTAGGTGACCAACCAATCCAAAACACGAATTTTTTCTCGAGAAAAGTACTCTTTTGCTACTTTTGCAGTGTTTACTGCGGCATTATCCTGCTGTAAAATAAACTTCTCTCCAGCAATTCTGGTGGCGTTTCCAAATACATTTTGCTATTCATTTTTCCTGTTATAAATTTGATTTCCATTTTACCATAGCACTCGATACCGCTCGAAATCATTTAGAGCGTTAAATCATCTAGAACGTTAGTGGGAGGTAAAATCTGTACGATCGAAATTTGTAGAATGTTTAAGCTACGCTAAATTCAACAAGCAAGCTTCAACAATTATCAAAGAGAAGGTAGTATGATATAAAACGAACTGCATAAAAGAATGCCCGAAGCTAAGAGCGTTTTGCTTAGAAAAGTAGAAAACAATATAAATCAAAAGAAAATTGCGATAGAGCATATAAATGTTTAACGTGTATGTAAGTGAATCTGGAACTTGTTATACCTCCGATAATGACGGTAGGGGTGATACAGAAAATTCAATGAAAGAGAAAATCTCTGTCAAGAGATCTTGCATGCTGTTTCGATCGTCGTTGGAAGAACGGCAACGCACGCTCGGGAAGGTGTTAATACGACGATGGCACGTAGGATTGGTCACGCTCGTTTGCGTCCTCCAACCCTTTGGTCAGGGGTGAGTGCGGCAATAAGTGGTGTGTAATCCTCGTAAATCAAGCGTGGCGCTGCTACGACCACCGCTAACCGTGACGAATCACCAAGAATCGAACATTCGTATTCCCTTCACTGTTATGGAGTGGAATCGAATACGCGTGTGTTACGTGTTCAGTAAAGTTGCATTAAATACGCTGAATACGTTCAAGCAAACGAAAATACGTCGACTATGCTTTAATTCGCTGAGATCTCTTTACTTTTCGTCGCCAGAATGATTGCGAACGGCCTAACGATCGGTCGACTTGGTCAAAATGTTCTGTACAGATCGGGTTAATACGAAAGATTATGGCAAAAGTTTCATGAAAAATTAAATATTAGATAATCAGGATTATCGGGATAATCGGGATATAAAATATTGCAAAATGAATGTTCTTCAAGTAAATATTTGCCATTATTATCTATGACATTTTGCCATTTTTAGGGTAGTGTCATAATCCCATCGGAATAACTTCTGTGGTTTATCGGCTACAAACTTGACCCAGTGATTTTTACTAATTTTTATTATTTTTATTATTGTATCCAGCCTTCTGCCAATGGTCCAAAACGGTTGAATGGCGAATGTTTAGTGCCCTAACAATCTCATGACTACTTATGTGCCATACTTGTTCAATCGTTTGCATCATTTCATCAACTTCTTCAGCGATTGGTCGACCAGACCGAGGCGCATCTTTAATATTGAAACTTGCAGAACGGAAGCGAGCAAACCGCCTACATGCTGTTGCATTTGATAAAGCATTTTGACCACAAATATCACAAATTTTTTCGCGGGCTTGTGCAGCGTTTTTGCGTTTTTCCTAATAAAATTGTAAAACAGCAAATTCTTTCAGAAATTTCACTCATTTTTACAGTAATATTACTTTTGACGCAATCGACGAAATAGAAAACTGTCTGCATGATAATTGTAGACTGAAATGTCACCTTTCAAATGTGCGTCAGTATGATGCAATCTGATTAGTGTTGCTCGATATATGACACCAAGTAACATCTAGTGAGAAAAATCTTTTAACACGTTGAATGCCGAGCGAATTTTGTGTACTTCAAACAAGTTTCATTTATTTCATTCATAGAAGTGATCAGTGTAATTAAAGAAGCTTTCACCTTATACTACAATCTGGTTAACTTCCACAACAATAAATCGACGTTGAATGCCATAAATTTAATGATAATCATCCTTAAACGACGCAACTTTTTACCAATCAAACAGACGTCGGTTCGATAAAACAGCAACGTTGATCATCGATCGCGACCGATTATAACACGAGTTTATCGAAGCTCTACCTCGATATGCGAAAAGTACTTTCAACTTCGATCCGTGACGATAGGGAAATAATGGAAACGCGTATCGCTTGCAGCAATTGCGCTTCCTTTGAAAGAGAAAGGAAAAGAATTCGATACGTGTTGCAACTCGGAACGTTTCGCGTCAGTTGTTCGTTATATTGCCGTCATCCTGAATACAGAGTTTATCTTCGCGCATTGACCCATTTTCTGCTTCGACGGAACGCTCTGCACAATAAAAGTACACCGAGAACAATAGAAAACATAGCGAATTCATTGGTCACTTGCGTCGAGCATAAACTACCGAAGAAATTGCAGCTTTAACAGTGATTCGAAGTAATATTCGGACACTTTAAAAACACGATAAATTTTTCAATATTAGTCCCTACGATTAGGATCTTTCAAAAGAGATTAGAGCAATTAGTTGACTAGACGATGCGAAGAAAAACTTTTGAAAAATTACCGTCGGTCGGAGTTGCAGAGAAAATACCCCAAGTTGTATTTTACAATATTTTTGTCACAGTCTAAGTTGAATGTTTAAAAAATACGTTTTGCTGATCTGTGACAATTATACTTATTCTGACAATTTTTGGCAATACAAAAATGTTTGAAGATGGTAAAAATTGATATTCTTTGCGATTTTCTGTCTGTAACTGTAATAAATCTAGAGATTTTTCAATGCCCGTCGTTTTACCACCGATCGTCCGATTTCGATGAAATTATCAGAACATTTATAGTTGCCACGAATACACGAACTATACTCTTTAAATTTTCCGTAAGGACTCGCATAAAGAAGTTATCCAAGACAACTTGCAGTAATCAAAAAAATGTTTTGAATTTTCTAAACTTGCATTTCCTTAATTTTCATTAAACGGAAATAACGTTTTATTTAAGTTAAAGACAAAGAAAATAATGACTACTATTATTCTAAAACAAATCGCAGGGGTTCAAACAGATCATTATATTTAGTGTAATCGAGTGTGACACGTAATCGGTATTAGGCATCGTCTCGAAACTGTAGCAAACAGATCAATCGGTTTTCGAATTCGATTGCATCGAGTCGAGTCGACAACGAAAATCCGAGCGAAAGAACTCGCCCATCCGAAGTCCGCTGAAACACGGCTTCACTCCTGGCGACTGCCATTTGCCCAAGGAGAATATTCTCTTTGCCGGGCGAGAGAAGCCGTGCAACTTTCAACTTTCACGAGTTTCGAGACGAAAACTCAGCTTCGAAAACTCGTCGCCCGTATCTCGAGGCGCGTTCGCTGGCTCGCGTTCGAGAGAAACCGCCGATACGGCGACGTCGCTGGAAGATAAACGATACCACCCTTTCCCCACTTTTCGACACCCATCTCCGTCCTCGTCCCCATTCCCGCTCCTTTTCCGCACGGGGGTTAATTTCCCACAGAGATAATCTGCGAATGACGTCTCCTTCTAGCGTCGTGAAAAGGGGACACCCGCTCACTTTTCGCCCCTCAAAAAGCTAATTACGTTCGGTCGCTGCGATCCGCCTGGCAGATACCACCCCTCGCCGCCACCCCTGCCGGGTTAAAGTTCATTATCGTGGGAGAAAGCCTTGGGACGAAAAGGGATGAAGGGAGAGAGTACGGTGAAAGTCTCGCGGCTTAGCAGCGTCGACAGGTCGAAGTTGTTCGAAATCTTTGCGGAGGAGGTTGACGCGCGAAAATGATTCGCGTTAGGATCAAGTTCGATGAAATTCTTCCACGAGAAAAATCCTCAGCTCGCGATTTGATATTGACTGCCGTGTCACTCGCATAATTCCTCATCATTTTCTTACCGAAAAGGGCTCCTCGTCTAACAGCTAAATATTAGGACTACCAAACCAGTCATTTTCACTGGTTCCTAGTTTTTTCTTTCGCAAATATTGAAGTCATAAAAATGTTTTCATGAGAAATTTTCGGATGTACTTCTTTAACCTCTTAGGCACGGTTGAATTTTGTGCGGGACAGTTTCTCTGTACGACAGAGCATATTGGAACGAAGTTTTTGATAATTAAATTATAATTGTTCTTAGCACGTTGAATGCCGAGGAAATTTTATGTACTTCGGACAAGTTTCATTTATTTCATTCATAGAAGCGATCGATGTTATTAAAAAGAATTGTTAGTTACTGTAAAATGAAGCTTTCACCTCACACTACAATCTGATTAACTTCCACAACGATAAATCGATGTTCGATGTCATTCTTTAATGTACTTCTTTAACTTCTTAGGCACGGTTGAATTTTGTGCGGGACAGTTTCTCTGTACGGCA
>CM052095.1:6353438-6363578 GCA_028453745.1 Agapostemon virescens | reverse complement strand
CTGAACGTTCGCCGTACGTAGAAGGTAATTCTGCGAACTGCCATAAACAGAGACTGAATTTTCATGATATTAAAAATATGAAATTATGTTTAAGCAACGATGAAAGTGAGTCAGTCAGGTGCCCAGCACACGTTAATTTTTCAAATATTTTCGACGCGAAATCCGCCAAGAAAAGCTACAATGTGGACATTGTTTTAAATTGAAAAACTACAACAGTTCCGTGAAACGCGTGTCACCGTCGGCGGCGTCATGTATCAACACAGAGGAATTATTTTAAAGGAAGCACTATACAAACAGCGATAATATCGTTCATTCTAGTGTAACAAAGAAATTCCGGGGTGCTGGTTCAATCCACCATATACATATACATATACACGTATAGTTGCTAGCCATTGTGCTTTTCCGACAGTGAAAAAAATTATTTCAACCTCGTTATTTTATATGTTTATGGTATCGCTATTTTTCTTTATAACAGTATAATTTATCTAATCTCCCTCCTTCGCGAATAAACCCATAAAAACACAGATATGCGTGTACACATTCACAGTCCCATCAGAATCTTTTCATACTTTGACTGTGGAATCGGTTATATTATAAAATCGTGAAATATTCGATAGTCGGAAAAGTATTGAGAGATTTTTGTCACATTTGTCACATTTGAGAGGTGACATTTCAGGTGAACATTAACAACGTCCGAAGAATACTATTTAACCGGCTCAATTGAACAGTTATATGCACGCTCGGCGCCAAGAAGCGTCACGCCTAATGAACTAGACTAATATACATTGCTTTATAATAATGTTAGGGTTGCACTTATTAAGTTGCACAAATAATGTAAATTACACAAGATGGTTCTGTCGATTTCTATCTGCAGACAATTTGCAAGATTTGATATTGCATATTGCAACTTTGATATTTCAGGTTGACGATTATATTATTATTTGTTACCTCAGAGACATTATACAATTTAGACATACATGTTATATCTAATATAAAACTAAAATCATTTGGTAAAATATCGATATATTATTATGTGACTTTAAAGTTACACCATAGAGGGTTAACTCTAATCGAGGGTTGCAGAATCCTCTTCAAGACTCGGGATGCTCGAGATAGTGCTGTTTATTATCTAATGTTTCTTAATCTTGGTGACACGATTAATTTTCTTACTGTTCAAGGTTTTAAAAAAGTCTAAAAAATTGCAGCACGAATACCGAAGTCCTTATTTTAATAATATGTAAAATCGTTGGAACGTCAAATGTTTAAGGCACTTGTAAAGACTCGTGTCGGGTAATGTTTCATGTCAGAGACATCGCTATCGTTTAATTTCGGTACGTGACTTTTATAATTTAACTACGGCAGAGGCCCGTCACCTTTGTCATCAAGCCTGTCACCTTTCGATGCAGTTCCACTCCATAGAGCGTCTAAGACTGTAGAATTTTAGTTCCGTGTCCTTTGATACGACGCGGCAGGGTGCTCGAGGCTGTAGCGCAGTATCGTTGGCAGATATGGGAAATTTCCTAGGGTTGGTTTAAATTTTGGACACCCTTCAGCGTCGCGAACACTTCCTTCTATCTACCAAGTCGTTTTGAGTTTGTGGAACCCCAACGATTCCTTGGGGCCGCTTCTTACGCGTAGTATGTGTTAACCCCTTGCCCTACCATTTTCTTTGTGACGAAAGTTACTGTAACATATTCATTGTTAAAAAGGTTAGAGAAGAGAGCAGACAATTTATATCTGTTATGTCGCTACGTGCATTTTAACCCTTTGCACTCGAAGCTGTTTTAACTAGAAGACCAAAGCATTTCTTCGGAGCTAGGAAACTTTCATTCTACATGAATTATTTCATCTTATGTGTTTGTTAAATTTTTACCAATTTGTTAGATACAAAGATACCGATGTTAAAATTGTTTTAAAGAATGGCGTAGTTATTTTTCGTGGCACCTCAGAGTCACCACTCGAGTGCTAAGGGTTAATGCTTAAATATTGATTAGAAAAGTTATTGTAACATTTGTTAGAATTTCTTTTAAATCTTCATCGCGAGTCTGACTCGTTATAGTATCACAAGGGGTTGATTAGACCGAGATTGAAGTGTTCCATTTGCCAGAACTTCCAATTCATCCCTTCCGATTGGAAAAATAGTTCTTCGACTTAGAAATTAAGCATAATTGGCACGCGCGGTGCAAATGCATTCAGAGTTTGAATGATCGATAAATAGTAGGGACGCATGGAGGGACTGAATCACGAAAACGTGGATGAAAATTAATTTTTCAACTTTGTGAAGAACGAATGCAATTTATGCCAACATCCTCTTCAATGTACGGACTATGCTGTAGCATATAAATTGTTAGCAGTCGTCCATTATTTGTCGAGAGGAGTTTGAAAACAATTAAAAATGCAAGTTTTAAAATGATCGCACTTTTATGGGTAATACTTTCAACGAAACTAATTATGTAGCGTTAAAGGCCGTTCTTCCAATGCATATGTGCTATTATTTAATATACTTTTGGAGATTTCAAAAATAAAATGTTTAACGTCAAGTGCAAATTGTTTTATGGAATTTCACGCTTAAGCTTTTATGCACAGAAGTGCAAACTTTGTAGACCGTTGTTACCTGAAAGTCACATAGTGAATATATTGCAATAAAATTGTTTAAACGGAAACATTTTTTTTCATTTGCATATATAGGTTTATAATTTCTGATTTTTCGTTTCCCCAATATTGTTTGGGATTGAAAACAAAAATTCGGCCCATAGAGGGTTAATTATAGAGCAATTAAACTGCATTGAAGGATTCTAAATAAAAGAATCTAGAGATGCAAGTGATCTACTTCAGATGAAATAATTTATAGCATGTCATAGTTTCAGCGCCCGTTAATTTTGGCGAATGGAGAAACATGCAAAGCGAGCGTTGCACGCTGCACAGTACACACATCGAAATGTTTTCTGTTACAGTGGTCAAAGGTGCAGTTGGCGAAATTCTCGATTCTGGAACACCAAATGGATCCTAGCAGCAATTTTAGCAGCTATCGCAGCACGTTGAAAGCAGCGATGTGGCGTAGTGCCGGCGCTACGGACGAACGACAGAGAATCGTCGTACCCTTCTTCAGTTTGCTCGTCAAGGATCTCTACTTCCTGAACGAGGGATGCAGCAACAAGTGAGTAAAACAAACTTCAAGCTTGAATTTCAAGTTTCAAAATAATTGAAGAGATTCAGTCCCACTTTCGTACTCCTAGTGTAAGTAATTACGATATGTGCCCTCATGAAATTTTCAAGCACTTTCCACTAATTTCTCTGTTTATTCGCGTTCAAAGTAGACCAAGAAGAAGAAGAAGAAGAAGAAAAACGAAGCATCGTTGTTCATTAAATACGCGAACGGACACGGTAAAAACGTGGAGAATAATCGTGAAGTATCGACCAGATGAAATTTTAAGCGGTAATCTAGGATAACTCCTTTTTATAGTGTAGTCGACGTACGTGTGTGAAGTTGTATTATTTTTACAGTGTAAACATGTGTGAACAATAACCAGTCTTAATGTTAAACAAATATCGCTACGCAAAAGTGTTGTTTCTAATAACGAAGACGTCGAGTTTTCTGTCAAATAAACAGCATTTGCGGGAAGTTTTCATTTTTTATTTTAACTTTAAACGCAATGTCGCCGAAGCACGCCGTTTGCTCGAGGAAGTCTATGGCGAACATGCATCATCGAAAACTACTCGTGAAGATCGGTTTAAAGCTTCAGGTGTAGCAATTTTAACATTAAAGACAAGAAGCGCTTCGCAAGACCAAACACAATTAAGGACGCCGATGTGAAAGGATTATTGGACGAAGATGATACTCAAACGAAAGATCAACTTGCGGAAGCATTAAACGCGATTCCTCAAGGTATCTCCAAACGTTTATATGCTATGACAAAAATTCAAAAGGAAGAAAAATGGATGCCATATGAGACACGAGAACGCTCCTTGCCATTTGCACTTCCATCGTCAAGGACATCGTCGCAACGTTGAAAGAGGATCTGCTACCTCACCTGCCGTATTCGCCAGACCTGGCACCTTCCGATTATCACTTGCTCCTGTCGATGGCTTGCTTGGGCTACACTTGGCAAATTTCGAAGAACTGCAAAATTGGTTGAATAAATATTTTCGATTCAAAGATGAGTCGTTTTCAATACTTTTCCGACTAGCCAATATTTCTTACCAATCAAACAGGCGTCGAGGTATTATCATCTTATTATACGTACATAAAACTAGGAAAGTAGATTACTTATTCTGACGCTTATCCAACGCATCGTCTAAAGTTTAGCAGTGAAATCGTGCGGTTTGCACGTGACTTTGCGAACTCCTATTTCTTCGTGGAATTTCAAAGAAAGGTTGGAGAATTTGAGGGAATAATTATAACGCAATTTAAGTTTGCCCCAGGTGAAAATGTCTAGACCGCGCGGGAATCCTATCGACTACATTGCATCGAACATACCGAGTCCAAGATTTTTTTTCCAACGAATCTTCTGAAGTTTCGATAATTATATTCTCGCGATGACGTTACGTCGTTGGGGAAACTCGGGCTTCGCCATCGCGTTCTTTTTGTCGAGCGTATTTATCACGGCGACGAATGTGCCATAGCATTTCCTTCTTCGTCGTGCCCGCAAAAAAGCCGCCCCTCTTCTTCGGTTCCACGTGTAAACTTATTAAACTTGTAATAGCAAAAGTTGTTTCCTCGTAGCTCGACTACAAGTTGAAAAGACGAGAAAGGCGAACGGGAACAGACGAAGACAGCGAGCTAAAACGCTTTGGAAGTTCTTCTTCTGCCTCAAAATTTCCCCACAATACCTTCTCTTGTAATTATCTTTGTAATTATGAAGTTTATCGGTTATTGAAAATCTGTTAAACGTATGATCAAACAATCTATTTTATTAGGAATCCAACAACCAATGGTAATAGTAGTAACTGTTGAGGAAATTCACTGAGAATCCCTGCATTTTTCGAAAATTCTACATTCTACAGCTCCGAAATAGTCGATGGCAATCCGATCGAGCACCTGTGGGCAGAAATCGAAAGAAGACTGAATTAATATCATACTACGTCAAAACAAATGTTAATCGATAAAATAACAGAAATATAGAATTTTATTGAAACCAGTTTCACAAAAACACTGGTACACACTATGGAACTTTGTTTAAGAGAAGCAATATAGTTTAACTTTTATTTTCAACAAGTTATGTGTTCTTATAAAACCATTAGCGCCACTCTTAAATATTCGAACATTATTAAATTGATGCTTTAAGCGCACGAATAAATCCAACTCAAAAGAGTCAGTTTCAACAAACTATTTGCGCGTGCTGAAGAAATTTCATTAACTTTCGTAATTCTTTATAATAGATTCGGTTTTCTTCAGGGGTTACAATAACTGCATATTAAAATACGTTAGCATGATCTCGAATCATCGTGAACACTTTTTGACCTATGCTCGTTCCATCGTCGCTGCGACACGCTCGCGAGAATACGTTTTTCATTCGGCGAGTTTGCCGCGCATACGATTGCACGGTGAAATGAAACCGTGCCTCGAAAAAGCTTAATACGTGGTCGCAATGAGTTTCGTCAGGAGGAAAAAATTCTATACGAAATTGTTCCACTACTTGAGGCAGTATTTACTGGACAACCACGTGCATAATACTCGGCCGCATATATGGAACGGCGCGGCGTCGCATCGCGTAACATATGTGCATTAAACTCGTTGCACCGTTTGCTATCTCCGAAATGGCAGAGGAACGGCGGTCTCCTGCAAAATGTACGGTTCGCAGGAGGGCATCGTCAAAACAGGGTTGGAACATTTTCCTGAACTGCTGGAACAGATCATTCTGGAGAAACGCGAATACATATTGCTCCAAGACGCTTCCGGGTTACAGACAAATGCCTATCTATTATGGATTTTAACCCTTTGAAGACGAGGCGATTTTTCGCAGATGTATAAAGTGTCCTATAGGGCACTGGACTCATCACAAACTGTCCAATTTGATTTATCAGAGGCATTACTGTCACTTTCGGAATCGCTCTGTATTATTCTGATTTTTCGACTTCTTATATTCATTACTATGTCATCATCTTCGTTGCTTCCTTCGCTTTTTACTCCACTAATTTTTTAATGAATGCGATCAATTTCATCTTGGACCATATTAACCCTCTATGGGCCCGTGTAACTTTCAGGTCACATTTTACCAAATAATTATAGCTTTTTTCATGAGATAGCGCATAAATCTTAATTCTATAACGTTGCCAAGACAACCAATATTAATATTTATGACCGTTGCTAGGCTCATCAACCTGAAATAACAAAATAAATGCTGTGCAAACAGTCTGCAATTGATATTATTTGTGCTTTTGTCAGTGATTACCAAACTAAAAATAGTGCACATAATAGCTCTGGGTTCGTACATCAATAACAACCTATTTGTGGGAAAATATTTTGAAGGTACAGCACTTTTGAAAAGTACTATGAAAAATCAATTTTTATCCAGTCTACATGAAACTGCCCTCTTAAATAATTATATAACTGCCCTCTTTTACCAAATAATTATAGCTTTTTTCATGAGATTGCGCATAAATCTTAATTCTATAACGTTGCCAAGACAACCAATATTAATATTTATGACCGTTGCTAGGCTCATCAGCCTGAAATAACAAAATAAATGCTGTGCAAACTGTCTGCAGTAAAAATAAGCGAAACCATTTGATCCAATTGATATTATTTGTGCTTTTGTCAGTGATTAGTAGACGTCTCGTCCTGCAACACCGTGGCTACAGAGAGTCGCCTCTCGTCCGCAAAGGGTTTAAATAGGATCAGAAACTGTCGTTGATCCAAGCCAAAGATTTTCGTCAGAAGTAATCCAATAATTGCCGACGATAAGACGTTTATCCTGAGAAAAAGGAACTTTTCACTCATATTCAGATGCGAAAATCCGATTTTGATGAAACTTATCGGAGTTTATAGTTCTTTGAAAAATATTTGACACGTGTTTTTTTTTATTGGCAACCATCTACTTTGAAAGGGTGAAAACAGCCCTCAAATTTGGGGTATTTTCGAGATATCTTGGAAACCAGGGGTCGACAAAATTTGAATTCATTTTTAAATTGTGTGTTTTTCAATGGGAAATGTAGTCGCGCAAGAAAATTTTAATAAAAGCTACTTGTTTAAACAATGAAGCTATAAGCTGCCATAAGTTTCATCAAAATCGGATTATCGCATCTGAATATGTTCCCTGGTATGTGACATCTAAAGACAGAAACACGATAAAATTTATGAGCGGTCCTTAATACGTTAAAATTAATTCTTCGAATTATAGACTCCTGAAGTAGTATATCGAATCGAGTAATCGTCAATATAATCGAGAAATGTAATTGGATGTGGCAGAGATATCGACGACTCATTCTTATCGATTGTTTGTCTGCGACACAAATACAAACCGCTGTGGCAACAATTGAAAGTCACGTCGGAGTATCGATAACCCTAGAAAGAAGCGCAACATCTCATCGATTTCCAATGCGTTCCGCGCAATACCATTTAATAAAGGAAAACGTGCAGCCTTAACCAATTATCCGGCCTCCTCTTCGAAGGACAAGATACGTTAGGGCGATGGCAACGGTGTTTCGATCTGGCAAGTTGTGGGATTCGAGATCGCGAGGATGGGTCCAGGTTGGGCCACGAGGAAAGATGGGTTCCTCGAGATACATATCAGTCCCTAACCCAGTTCCGGTGACGGAAGACGAATAGCTTCGCGTATGTAAACGTCTGTTACGCGGCCGTTACGCGGCGATTCCCGTAACCGGAAGCGAGCGTCGTTGGCATGCACACGTATTCGCGTGCTTCCGACCGACGATAAATTGCTCAAGTTCGATTCGTAATTTTCCGATGCTGCTTCCGCGACCATCCCCCGGATACACCGGGCTCCGTCTATTCTCGGCCGTTGTATCGTTCCCGCGGATCGTTACCAGGATATATCGTCCCGGTCGTGCAGGGTGCGACGACTCCCGAAATTCGTTCCCTTTTTCCGGCGTATTGGACAACTTCGGAACGAGAACACGGCTGCGCGAACAGTCTTCAAAACGCTGCGAACCAGAACTTTCGCCGAGCCGGTGATTTGTCTAGCGTCCTGTTCGTCGAGCAAATACGTTTTTTACTCGCGGAAGTTGTCTTCTTGAGTCGGCCGGATCGGAGACAACAGTTTCTTTTTGAGAACGGTTCGACGTCCGCATAGCAGGAGGCGGAAATCCGATTTGAAATGTGTACACGCTATGCGGTAGTGTTGTACGACGACGCTGCACGAAACCATGCGAATAAGAGTTATGAGAAACTATTTGAGCCGTTTATGTTTTTTTGCGATGGTACCCTAATCATTTCTTACGAAGAATGAACAGAAGAATCGATTTGTGTGACAAAAAGTATGCATTTCTATTTAAAGAAATGATGCAATTGTTAATTGCACATGCACTGCTGCATTTAAAAAAAATTTAAAGGCCTACAGATGTAGTGCTCTTCGAACCATTTATCTTTCTCCTTTGGCATTTTTTCGTAAATGCAATAATAACGGAGTTATGACTTGAAACAATTGCGTGGACCACCCTGTATACATCGGTCTGACTTATTACTCGGTTGTTCTACTGCAAACGCGTTGAATGCCACGAGGCTCACCGGTGCCCGGCACCGTTACATCGTTTAAGAACGGTTATCAATAAATTAACAGCATTAAAAATTAACGCAGTACTGCCAAAATTAACCAGTTTATAGTACGAGATGAAAACTTTAGTTTTTAGTAACTAACAATTTTGTTCAATAACGCTGATCATTTCTATAAATGAAACAAATGAAATTTGTTCGAAGCGTGCAAAATTCGCGTGGCATTCAACGTGTTAAACTTACAGAATCGTCTTCGACGGTTTAAAAACTACGAAGCAGATTGCGTGAAACGGATCCATAAAATTTCTGAAATTCTGCGAAACATTTGAGCTGTTTATTTTGAAAGTGGCTTAAGTCCATTTATGCTCGAATCGAGATATTGAAGCGTTGTATGAAATTTAAAAATATGGATAACAGATAACATAATAGAATAATGTTTTTGGGTTTCTAAAGGTGTCAAATTTATCATTCCAATTAGCATAATTAACATTATTGAAGAAATAATATGTTTTCGATGGCTATGAATGGACCTACGCCATTTTCAAAATTAATGAAACATTTTAAGTGAGTAAAATGTTCTAATAATTTTAGTTACAAAGAAAGTGATATGGCAATTTTAATATTATTATTCTACATTAATTAAATCATGCTAGTAGATATTTATAAACTGCCTCGACTCTGCTAGTATCGAAAATTAAAATTACGGAATGCGTTCGAAGAATAAAAATAATTTATTCTTCGACTGTGATGCTGTTATCTATTTCCAGTCACATGGTATCGATTTCTTCGCGAGGCCCGTATTAATTGGAAACTCGTACGATAGACAGCAGTTCTCATTAAATTCAAATCAATCGAAGCATACGTCAAACCGAAGATTGATTAATGTGCCCTAAGCTTGAAATTTATCGAACCAACCATTAACTTAACGTATCCATGCGCATCCAATGGCCGCCTATGCGATCAGGATTACCTGAAATTAATTTTACAAAATAACAAACAGCCATTAGCTCGCGGATAACACCTAGCAGTACGCAAACAAGAGCCAATGCATACGCTAAGGTTGTCAACGTTGCATATATCGATTCACCATTTTCTCAACGGAATATACTTGGCTAACGAGAAACAAAACAAACAGGCTTGAGCTGAGGATTTGCAACGGGCCACAGGAATTAGTTATTCGTGACTTATATAGCGTCTCTAATTGCCCAGCAATAGTTAAGGATCGAAGACTTCACTTTCTCTAAATGGATGTGAAACAACGACAGTCGATGGTGATTAAAAACGAAGAATTTTAATAAATTGTTTACAAGAAGAACCGGCAGGAATACAGTAACGAATGTGAAAAACCAAGTACAAAATGAGCAAGACAAGATACAAGTGATAAGTGAACCATTTATTTTGAAAGTGGTGTAAGTCCTTTTTTAAAAAGAAATGTGATATAACGTAATTTATGCCTAATTTAGTGTAAA
>CM052095.1:6329704-6350438 GCA_028453745.1 Agapostemon virescens | reverse complement strand
AATTATTTATGGAATATAAAAGTGATTGGTTCTGTATCGATTTATTTTTCGAGATTGACCATCTAGATTTTACAATGAAATATTGCAACAATTTTACGCTTAGCATGATCGCCATGCGAAACGTGCCTGCAACATAACGAACGAATCAAAGCCACGAGATTTGCATCGAAATCACATTTCATTGTTACGATCAAGTCGATAACAAATAGCATAATTTGCTTTCTTCGTCCCTGTTGCTACTTTTCCAAATGACCATTATTGCCCATGTACTTGCAAAACGATACAATTGGCTATCAATTATACATTTATTATATATTAAATATAAATACTTGTCTCTTATTTTGTGTGTATGTAAAACAGAAAACTATGAAAGACTTATTTACAAAGAGAAATGAAAAGGTTTTCGGATGTGTAATTTTTGTAGCAGTATCGGTGAAAGATACATTGAATTCTCACGAGTAACGGATGCGGGTTAAGGGATTCCATTCTTTTACCATTATTTATGGCGTTATGCAGGGGCTCGACAGTTCTATTCTTGAAAGTAGAGCAACGGAGAACTGTCAACAATCGTGTATTACTGTCGCTTCTACTGTTGAGAACACAGCTGACAATGAGAGAATAAAGGAAAAAAGTCAAGGAGGAGCCACCCACTAGACAACGCGATCTTTATAGTTACCCTCGACAATTAGTCTTCTGTTAATATGCTGTTTTGTACCTGTAACTGATCTGCAAATGCCAACGCATACACACAAACATGCACAAATACTTACTATGATTCAAATATTTCAAACGAATGTCTGATAAATTTCAAATTGTTTAGTACTTTTTAAAAGACTTCTGAAAAACAACCATACTTCTATACTTGCTCACAGAAAAATAATAATAAACCGAAAAGAGAAACACGGAAAATCTGAGAGGCTACCATACATTTCATATTCTTTATTTATTTATCTGCCCTGGCGAATGCGTGTAAGAAACGTAATTTTTCGACATGCATCCAATTTTAAATAACGAACGTCTATAAAATGTGTTGACAGTTTTTCATTTTTTAATGACTCGAAATTTTATTGGATAGTTGGAAAGGTATTGAGACATTTCTTGATTAAATGTTTCTTTTTATTCAAGTATATATTAGCAATTATTATCTGTGACATTTTGCCATTTTTGGCAGAATACAAATAACACAGAATAGAACTTCTGTGATTTATCGGCTACAAACTTGGCCAAGTGATTTTTATTATTTTTACTAATTTTTACTATTTTTATTATTGTATCCAGCCTTCTGCCAATGATTTATGCCCATTTTGCTCAACCATTTGCATTATTTTATCGACTTTTTCAGTGACTGGTCGACCAGAGCGAGCTGCATTTTTAATATCGAAATTTCCCGAACGGAAGCGAGCAAACTATCTACATGCTATTGCATTTGATAAAGCATCTTCACCATAAACGCCACAATTTTTTTCCGGGCTTATGCAGCGATTTTGCATTTCTCGCAGTAAAATTGCAAAATATGGCGAATTTTGTCAGGAATGTCACTCATTTTCATACTAATATTACATTTGACGCGATTGATAAAATACAAAACTGCCTGCCTGAAAATTGTAGACTGAAATGTCTCTGAAATGCGCGTTAGTATGACGCAATCTGATTAGTATTGCCCAATATACACCAAACAACATCTAGTGATAAAAATCTCTCAATACTTTTCCAACATCTTTCTTTTAAGTCTGTATACCATTTGAACTAAAGCTTTTACGACTGCGAGTACTATGCACTGTTCTCTAACATTTGTAATATTCGTAAACTGTAGAAGGAAACAATTGTTTCGTTAATTTATTTCAAATATTCAAATTCCAGAAGAATATTGTTGAGCGTTTTCTAAGACAAAATCGTGGGAATAAATAAAGCAGGAAATAACCGGTGTGAACTTACGAGTAATACTGCTCAATAATTAATAAAAACCGTCGAGCATTGTTGAAACAGCAATTTAAATATACGATGCATAAATTTCTGTTGAATAATTTACGCGTTTACAAATGCTTTTGAATTTCGAACATTCACAGAACACTAACTCGTTAAGAAATTCGAAAAAACATTGTTATGCTCGGTCAGAAAACAGAAAAGACTCTTGTTAAAAAACATTTCTGTAGAAACCGATACGATTCGAATCAGAAATAATATTTATACCGCATTTTTAAGCGATGGATTTTTCGAAATACCGTTTTAAGACAAAATGGCGCATTTACGTTTTAATGTAAAATTGCGATTCTTAATAATGAAATCGCTTGTTCGTAGCTAATGGAAAGGACATGCTAAACGACAATCCTTCGTTCAAATATTAGGTAATAAACATAGTACGTTTTATAAATTTTACAAAAATTGGATTTTAAACAAACCAGAAACCGACAGCAATCGTTACCACGTTTTCCGCAAGTTTCCCGTTAGATAATCCAGAATTATGCAATCGATGAGTAACTTTAGATCAAACGATTATGCCATACTGTTTGAAAAGTCTGACAGGTTTCAATTAAATAATATTGGCCGAGCATAATCTCCCAAAATCTCAATAAATCTCCAGAATGCAAATATTCTTAAAAACGACAAAGAATCTTTTGTCAGAGAAGATCGTCAGAGAAGCGTGTTCATCCAACCCATGGGTCACCGTTCAATGATACTCCTGCAATTGCATTTGACGATTACGCCCGGCATTGCCGGTGCATGAAACGCGGATCCATGTAGCAGAAACCTAATCGAGCCGTGATTGAATCCGCCGATCTGGCAAGCGACGCTTGGGTTCCCGTTCGTTGCCTGGGCGATCACGCGATAGACACAGAAACGAGAGAACAAAACCGGAGATTGCAGGAAGGGCCAGAGGGGAAAGATTTTGAAAAAATATAGGGACCAAGAGTTCGTTTTTCTTGAGTAGAATCCGCGTCTGCGAGGAAAAAGGGTTGTACGAGTCCTCGCGATTCGGAAATCGGACGCGACGGAAAGATGTCGAATGCTTTTTCGTTCAGTGATGCGCAAAGTTTGCGTACTGAGAGAAACCGTGCAGCCATTAGACGATTAAGTGGACGGCTTTTTCGTAATTGTGAACGACCGTTGTGCACACCGAGTGTTCGCAAAATAAAAGGGTTAATAATAATAATAATTCGATCGTTTTGATGCTTACCGTTGTGCCGTTGCACGCATACTTAGCACGCGTAAACGATACTTTTGCAGTCGACAACTGCAACACTATGCGATCACGGTGACACGTCCGACATACCGTTTTATCGTTAATCATTAATTAGCGTCGATTATTCTTATCCACGTATTAGAAAATATTTCTTCGATATCGAAGCATTCGAACTTTCATTTTCGAATGATGAGCACGCAGTGAGCGTGTGTAGAAAGCATTTTCAACCGTCGATGATTTTATTTCGATTTTCTCTCGTCGTTCGTTATCGTTCCGATTATAAATTAATAATTATAATCGTCGGTAGCAGCTTTGTTATTTAATTTAACGTTTAATCCATGCGTATTGTTTTCTCTTTTTCCTTATATTCTATATATATTTTTGTTTCTTTTTTGTTCCTACCTTATTGTATTTATACTATCGTTCTTTTTTTCTTTTTTTTTAATGTATTAGCGCTGGAGATTATTTTTTTACATTTCTATCGACCCGTCATCGAAGCGAAGCTTCGATCGTAGGTTACTTTAACCGCGAAGAATTCTGTAAGCTCGTAGTTTACGGAACGCAGTCGACAAGGACCGTTGTCGCTGTTGAACATATATTATACGTACGTTTGAGAAATATGTATATTTTGTTCTCTCAGTACGAGAAACGTGAGACAAACGTGTATCATAAACGACAGAGTAAGCGTTGTACATACGAGGACGAACCGCGCAGCCTACGCGATTCTCGCGTATTAAAGAAAGTATAATTCATCGATCGAACTGTTAGAACCGAGGACACCATTGTACTCTCATTGTCAGATTAATTTCTCTGAAAATTCTGTTCAGAATGTATTCAGAAAACCCGACAACGCGCAAATTCTTCACCTGGTCGAACGTTAGCACGATACAGAAAAAGGAAATATAATAAAATAATAAAATTTGTAGTATATATAAATATATGTATAAAGTATGTATATGTAACTGGATGCTTCGTTACTTTTGATAATTGCATCGAACGTATGATTTCAGTGGAGCATTGTAATTTTACTTGTACGTCCTATCGTGTAACATATACATAGAATCGTGTCATAATTAATCTTCATTTTTCGGTTCGAATCTATTTCACCCGAGGTAAAATATAAAAGATAAACGTTAAAACATATCGATTCTAACCACTTACCCTGTAGAAGCATCAAATTCATTACCGATGTACAATTACGTTAAATTATTCTACTTTAAGGATTTTACAAACTATTTATTTTTTAAATTATTACGTAGACTTATTTTGTCAGCCGTAACATATTCTATCTTTACATTGCACGCGCTTCGTCGAACTATTAATTTATTTATTATATCGTTTATTTGGGAAATTTTCTGATTTCACACTAGAACTACCGACGACAGTCGAAATCGTTGATCGTTGAAATTACAAAAGTATTGTACGAGTTCTGAATAAATGCAGTCTCGTTATTACAAAGCACTATAAATCAGCAGCATTTATTAGTAGTTCTAGTGTTAATGGATTATGTTCTTTCCGTCATCGAGTAGTTGTTGAGCAATTTCGCGTCGCCAGGATAGATTGCGGTCGTTATTACATACATCGATTACAAATCGATGCAGAGAAAAAGAGTCCGACACGTAAATACCTGAGGAACGTTCTGTTATTAGGGCTCGTTTACATTGCTACGTCATTTTGCCGAAGAATATCATTTAACCGGTCCAGGTTCAAATTTACACTCGCTTCTCTAAGCGGAGCACTTATCGTGTACTTTAGCGTACGATCAAAGCAAAAATTCTGAGCCAGGCAGGACCTTGAACGCTGTGTCTGATTATGGTCCGTCGATGTCTTTAATCGTTGTATCTGAAATTCTTGTTTCCTTCTTGGTCAAGAAGGATTTCTTTGTCGAGCACTGTGTTCTCGAAACGATCGCGTGCGTTTTAATTTTTAATGAAATTCGCGAGGATAACGATTGCCAACTAAAAGAAATATTTCTTCTAAAACAAGATATTGTTTCCGAAAGAATGAACCTTGTAAACGAATGCAGAATATGCTCGAACGATTACGCCAAAATATTACCGTGTATCGTAGAAATCGTTTTATTCGAGAAGAACTTTTCTTACGAGGTGCGAGTCAGTTTGATAAAATTTTATTCGAAATTTTCTACGTGGTTCTCCTGTTTTGTAAACTGCACTATCGTAGAGAGTCCCGTCGTTCATTCGTCAGCAAGATGTGAGGAAAAATTGAACGTCTATATTAGAGAATGACTATATATACGAAAGTAATAACAAAAAAATGTACACCTGCCCGTTTATAATTCGACTGATAGACAAGTTAACGCTAACCGCGATTATAATCTTGTTGAATGAATATCATTAGTATCTTGAAATTAAGAGAAATTCTAAACGACTAGTATTATTCTTAGCAGAGTCAAATGAAAGAAATATAAAACAACAGCGCGACTCTAAATCGTAGTAAACGTGAAACTACCGTTTTGAATCGTTTGAAAATCTTTTCCTCGTTTCGTACGTCCGATTCGGCATAGTTGACGTTTTTCAATGCGCCCGTTTAACACGTTGAGTGCGGAGCCACTTTGCTTAGCTTTATAAATTAATAATTGTAATAATTATTTTTATATATATAATATAATAATTATTATATTATATATTATGTATTTATTATATTATATTATATAAATATAATTATATATATAATATAATAATTATAATTAATTATAACAATTATTATTATTTATTATGTTCTATTCTATTATATAAATATAATTATATATATATAATTATATATATATAATATAATAATAATTATTATGTAATTTATTTATATAATTATAATAGTTATTATTATGTAATTTAATTATATAATTATAATAATTATTATTATGTAATTTAATTATATAATTATAATAATTATTATTATGTAATTTAATTATATAATTATAATTAAATAATGCAACTGTGCATAAGCAAAAGACTGGCTTAGCCCAATTGTCCTTTTCTGTTTCAACCGAATCTATTGAAATAGTGCGAATATTTCTTAATATTATAAGAATTATTTATAACATATTAATTTGTAAATTTGATACCGTCACGGACTGACATAGCATTCAACGTGTTAAACACGAGTAAACGAGTTACGCGAATGCGCTCAAAAGATGCTGCAAAGTCGGCCGACGAAGCCAACAAAAGAGGTTTAATTTACAAAAGTGAAATTTGCATTTGAAGTTCCTAACAAAACGCGAAAAGATTCTTGGGTCAATGAAACACACGTAGCCACTTAGTTTCTTACTGTTCTGTTCCCCCAGACAATTAATTTCTCCACCTCTGCGTCTGGAAAAGCAGTTTGGTACACAGTTTCGCCCGAAAAAACAATGAATCTTGTTGCAAAACATGTGTTCTATCGTAAAGAACGGCGAAAGAGCTTTGGACAGGTTGAAATTGCGAACGGAACGTGCGACTGCGCTTATTTCGCAAACTGTTACAGCAAAGTGAATGGTATCCTCCCGATAACGAACGTGTTGACAATTACCCATGCACGATTATCATAACGCTATATGATTAACAGTACGAAATTATCATAAGTTGTAATAATTAATAAATGTTACTGTGTAAGCGTCTGAGCGTCGCTGTTGTCAATATTCGAGAACGAGATCTACCTAATACACCTAATCGTACCACATTCGAAAAAAAAAAAAAACGGCGATCGCGGTATCCGTACGAGTACGCAACGATTTTCTCCTGTGAAACCCGAGGTTAGGAGGAACTCGATCATTCGCGATCCAACCATGTCTCGACTGATTAATTCACGGTCAGCGGTGCGACTGGTCGTCGTAATATTTTCTAACGATCGCTTTTTTTCTACGATTTTGTAACAAACGAGAAATCCGAAGAACATGGAAAACGGTATACACCATCGTAGCGAACGATCTTCGACCAGCCGTGCAAAGTAATCGAACGCCGCGCGGCTAAATTAACGGTTTGCGAGGAATAATTATTGTGAACGCTGCCACGCGTCTCTGTCCCGCGAACGGACAATGTCGCGTGGACCGAGGATGTGTCGCTGAGACGTAACGAACACCCGACAATTGCGAGTTTGTACATAGAAAGGGAAACAAGAAGTCGTGTATATAATACGTATAGTTATATGAATGCATAAGCATGCGCGTATATCCGTGCGTTAAATAAGGTCTAGAGTCTATAGGGTCCAGAGTCTGTAGGTTCTAGGATCTATAGGGTCTACAGGATCCAGGGTCTGTAGCGACTAGGGTCTATAGGGGCTAGAGCCTATAGAGTCGAGGGTCTATAGGAGCTAGGGACTATAAGGTCTACAGTCTATCGAGACTATGGTCTATAAGCTTTAGGTTCTATTGGATTCAGGGTCAATAGGGTCTAGTGTCTCTATAGGGTCTAGGATCTATCGGTATTAGGGTCTATAGGGGCTAGAACCTATAGAGTCGAGGGTCTATAGGAGCTAGGGACTATAAGGTCTACAGTCTATCGAGACTATGGTCTATAAGCTTTAGGTTCTATTGGATTCAGGGTCAATAGGGTCTAGTGTCTCTATAGGGTCTAGGATCTATCGGTACTAGGGTCTCTAGGGGCTAGAGCCTATAGAGTCGAGGGTCTATAGGGGCTAGGGACTATAAGGTCTACAGTCTATCGAGACTATGGTCTATAAGCTTTAGGTTCTATTGGATTCAGGGTCAATAGGGTCTAGTGTCTCTATAGGGTCTAGGATCTATCGGTACTAGGGTCTCTATGGGGTTTAGGATCTATTGGATCTAGGACGTATAAGTTCTAGGATCTATGGGGTCTAGGATCTATGGAGTCTAGGGTCTAGAGCCTATAAAGTCTAGGGTCTAGAGCCTATAAAGTCTAGGGTCTGCAAGATCTATGGGATCTATAGAGTCTAGAGTCTATGGAGTCTAGGATCTACAGGATCTGTGGGATCTATAGAGTCTAGAGCCTAGGATCTACAGGATCTGGGGTCTAGGGATTAAGTTCTGTAGGGTCTATAGAGCCTATAGAGTCTAGTGTCTACAGGATCTGGGAGCTATAGAGTCTAGAGTCTATAGGGTCTAGGGTCTAGAATCTAAGGTCCGGGGTCTATGGTCTAAGGTCTAAGGTTGGATAAGCCGTAATCGAATTTAAGCGAAGCCACGGCTGGAACGCAAAAATGGCCCGCAAAATGTCCCCGAGTTTGTTCGTGGCGACGCGGCGTGTCGTGCGTCGACGTCATCGGGGGCTTGTCGGCCACGATGATCGCCGATCGATCGATGTAAGATCGCCTAACGATACCTTATAGTACACACGAACCTTCATCCTCGAACTATTGATTGATTGGAAGAGAATACGAACACTTGCTTGCTGTCTAGTCATTAGATCGTTAGTCGGAGGCCCGTGTCCTGGTTCTCGCCGAATGCCGATTGCGCTCGCGATCTTCGAGAATTAACGATATTGTATTCGAAATCGGATTTCATTAGCCACGACGAAAGACAAGGTTACTTGCCGTATCGAGCTTCGTTTATTGATCGATTGTTTATCGATAGTCAGCTTAACCGTTTGCGTACCACGAGCCATTTTCAGATGCAGGCAAATGATGGCGCATCCGCCATTTGTCGAAACGCGCTCAGTAATCCAATTTGTATTTTGTTGTTACCTATTATAAATTAATAGTATATATATATATATATTTTCATTCGCAACTTTTTATTTTATGTATTGCATATATGAGCCGTTTATTTTGAAAGTGGCTTAAGTCCATTTATGCTCGAATCGAGATATCGAAGGGTTTGCGTTGGATTAAATTTAAAAATATGGATAACAGATAACATACTAGAATAATGTTTTTGGGTTTCTAAAGGTGTCAAATTTATCATCCCAATTAGCATGATTAACATTATTGAAGAAATAATATGTTTTCGATGGCTATGAATGGACTTACGCCATTTTCAAAATTAATGAAACATTTTAAGTGAGTAAAATGTTCTAATAATTTTAGTTACAAAGAAAGTGATATGGCAATTTTAATATTATTATTCTACATTAATTAAATTATGCTAGAAGATATTTATAAACTGCCTTTTAAAAATCGCATTTTCTGTGGACAGACACTGTTCCGTTGTTTAAACCAAATTCATTGCACGTTGATAATTCAACTGTTACTTTGATAATTAAACATAAAGCTGGGATCTCATAAAATTTTATTGCATAATTATTTTCCATATCCATTTGAAACTCTTGCAATGGGACTTACGCCACTTTCAAAATAAACTTTTTCATCGCTTCATCAACCAGCAAATTTTCGTGTTACAAAATCTTAACGATTTTAAATATATTAGTAACAAGTTGCCTCAGAATGAAAAGATCTTGTAAAAATGTAACTATTATGGTAGCTGATTCGATTTTCTTTTAAATGGACTTACGCCACTGTCAAAATATACGCCACTATAAAATATATATATATATATATATATATATATATATATATATGTACAGTATTAAATTCGACAAGCGCTATCGAGCTCTTCGGCTTTTTTCGTAATCAAAGGAGCGCGATCGCGCTTTTCGATCGTGTTTTTTGAAAACCCTCTGGTACGCAGACGATTAAATAGAGTATAATGTGGAATCATGTGTTGTCCATATTACAAGCGTCGTCCATGGACAGTTTTCGTTGAGTATTTCCCGAATGATTCGCACTTGCAGAGAATGTTATGAAAAGAAGTAAATCATGCAGAAGGAAATAAATGCAACTTCGAAATGGAGTGAAAATTGTTTGTAAGCTTTATCAATAGAAACTGACTCTTCTGTGTACGTCGTTGTCGAGTACGCCTCTAAAGGAAACACTGGAATGCATGATTAGCATTTGGTAAAACTTTAAGCTAGCGGATTTCGAAATTAATCGGATAAGAATGAGCTGCAATCGATGAGACGTTGAATCGGTGAACGAGGACACGGGTCGCGCGTTTTGCCTAAATTAAGAGTATTCTGGTTAGAATTAACGTTAAGTTTCATATTAAGCGTATTTTTGGTCGACATTCCCTTAATTGTAAGACACTTATAGATACATGATAAAACGGTTTGCATAGAAAATCGGATTTAATTCCTCAGTTTCTCTTTTAGGCGTGAATTGCTTCTATATTTTCCCCTTTTCATTCGAACTTTATGGCAAAGATCGTTCACGTTTCTTCAGTTTCGCATGATCACGATATTAATACTCGACTCTAAAAAGAAAACTGCGAATCGTGAGAAATAAAAAGTAATGAAGCATCGTGCCGATCGTGGCGGACTTTTACCTATCGAATTTATCACCGCGTTTGGCGATCCATTTTTCAGATTCGTGACTCAAGGTACATCGCAGAAACGAGATCAATTGTAATTTATTGAACGGTCAACAGCTCGATTGCCCTTTTTATTATTAACGGATTTCTAGTTGAAACGTTTACGAGTGGGGAGAGGAGACGTTAAATAATAAGAGAATTATCTTTCTTCGTCATGAATGCCAACTCGTCATTTCATTCGGTCCGTGAACGAATAGTTAAGATCATTCTTCCTTACATGACATACGTATTACCATTTCTATCGACAGAAAAACGTGTTGCTGTATTCCGAAAATGCGGAGGATCTACCAGAAATTTTATAACAGATATGTTTCAAGAATTCTAAACAGAGCTTAGGCTTCTTTATAACAATAATAAATATCTTTCAATATTTCTGAAAAGACCGAAGCAAACGTGCAACAATCTTCGAATCTGAACACTTTACCGACTTCAGATTCCGATTTACCGATTCTAGAATTTTTTAAGTTCATAATCTATCACTGACAACATTTTTATTGATTTTAATTGATTTTTAATTCTTCAACGCCTATAGCAATTTTTATTGCGAATCAACAAGGCCTCCTACGTTATCTAATAATTTCGTTACAAATTACAATGTAACAGCAATTTTTTAAGCCTCATTTTGTTACGGGGCAATTATCGAAAGATCTATTAAGATAATATTCTAAAGATCTATTAACAATTATTTTTAAATGTGTTCTTGGATTTGTGTGAAATTCGTAACGATAGAATTATTTCGGAATGACAGCCGCGACGGAAAATGGTACTTTAGATGAAAGAAGAGATTTCTTTACAATATAGAACTGCCAGTGTTGCAATAAAGTCAATAAATGAAATTGTTTACGGACAATCGAACTGTCGAACGATCAAGCCGATCCATTGCGTACAACGATTTCATATTGTCACTCGATTTTTGCAACTTCGTAATAGCGTAAGTTCCCGTGACCTCTCCCACTGTTTTTCCGTTTTGTTATTCATGCGTTTATTGTATGAAAACGTCGAGGTAATCCGTTTCCGCGTTTTGATCTATCCGATCAAATATGTTGGGACTATTGTACATACATAGGCTCAATCATGTAACAGCGACAAGACAACAATTACAATTATTGTAGAAACGATGATGTCTTACGAAATAAACTACAGATTAATGGATGTTTCTTTAAGACGTTTTCTTCCACCACCACAATATATTTACGTTGTTACAAAAATATGATTTCACATTTATTTACGATTTATTTTCAACAAGGAAATATCGATATTTAACCCCTTGGGTACATTTGATGTCTGAGACACGTCATTCACTTTTTTCCCCTAAGAGCGGATGACGTGTCTAAGACGTCAAACCAAAAATTAAACTTTGAATTTATTTCATTTAGTTTTATTTTGTTGTTATTAATTTATTTTTGTTTTGCAATTCTAATTAGTTGAAGACATCTTAATACTACATATGTCACCAATATTTTAGAAATAAATACATTCTTACGTAAAATGTACTGGCTTTACATACTACTCCAAGCAACCAAAAATTATTTCCGTTCCACATGCAAATATTTTCTCAAATAAATCCGTACCCAAGGGGTTAATATAAACGTGCAATAGTCGGAAAAGCATGGAGAGATTTCTGTCACTAGATGTTGTTTGGTGTTGTATATCTTGTAATAGTAATCAGATGGCGTCATACTAACGCGCATTTCAAAGGCAACATTTCAGTCTACAATTTTCACGCAGACAATTTTGTCAAAAGTGTCAAAAGTAATATTAATGTGACAATGAGTGAAATTACTGAACAAATTCGCTACATTTTGCAATTTTACTACGAAAAAGGGAAAAACTAATTCTAATCTCTGCTGTTAACAATTAACCAGATTATAGCAATCGATTAAAAAAATAACAGATCAAAATTGATCGACAGAAAAGATGTTGTGTTCCATCATGGCTACGTCAGACCACGCACAAGTTTCATGACACTGCAAAAATTGAGAAAGCTTGGTTGAGAAAATTGTTCCACATTGATTTAAATGAAAGATTTATTATTAAAAAATTCATTGAAAACATTTTTCACATATAAACTCTGTTTTTGAAATACATTTTCCGCAAACATTTCGCTGACATTTAGCATAAACGTTCTTACATCTGTTACATGATTATTGAACTTGACAATTCTTCCATGTGTCATGAATTTTTGTCAATGGAGTGGATGTGTTAGCACTTCAGCCAATGGGAAAATAAAATATTTACATGAGTGGTAAGCTACAAATTACATCTGTTATGCTATTAACTGTTATTTCATTTTATGAATCAAATTGGCTTGCAACTGTAAAAATAGGTATACCACATTCAGTAATGCGAAATGAAGGAATCTGCAGGGGAGAGGAATCAACATTTACATATATTTTAGTACGTAACTAAAAACTATGTTTTTAAAAATAATATTTAAGTTTTATATAGTAATCAAATTTTTAACGAGTCAAATTGGCTCGATTCGTAAATCTAGTGTTAATATTACATTAATTCGAAATTATTTGTTTGATTACGAGACGAAAGTCGTATGGTGTTAAAAAGTAAGTTTATCTTCCCGAGAGGGACTCTTTAATTTTCTGATCGATCCAATGACGGTAATAGGAGACATGAACGTAAACGCCAGGCTTGTTGACTTTCCCACAATGTTGTCCCCAGCTAGTAATTCCATACAATGTAAAAGCACCTGTAAAACATACAATAGAATACACGTTATGTGACGGCATATTAAATTATAAATGAAAAGTGGCTTATACCGAAAAACATTCACCAAAGATAATATTTAATAACGAAAAACTGAAACAATCGTATCTTATAATATTAGATGATTCATTTATGACACGTATCACCTTCGTTTCAAATGTTTCAATCACTGAAATTAGTGGTGTCAATTAATTATAATTTAGTCATTTATTTATATGTAGAATAAATTACTTTTTATTGCAAAGATACTATTTGCCGATTCGGTAGTTATGACGTTAATATAAAATCCCGAACTAAATAAATTAAAATAACCGATAATATAAATATAAAATATAATAATAATATATAAAATTTATAATTTATATATAAATTTATATATAAAATACTAAAATATATATGTATACTAAGTATACTGAAACACTGGCTTTTAATTTTGTACTTTATCAGATAATTCTGTAGATCAGATATATATTTATTTAATTTTATCTTATTTTTCTTATTTTATTTTAAGATTAACGTAACCAGCTCTGCTTTCAGATAGTTTAATTATTTCCAATTATTGTGAAAGATTTGAAAAATGGTATTTTGTTACCATTATAATAGCACGCCAACGGTCCACCAGAGTCACCATCGCAAGTGTCGATACCCTCGTCAAGGTATCCAGCGCAAAACATGCCGTCGCTAATTCCACGCTCACCGTAAACATGTTCTGCTCGACATACGGATTGATCTAATACCGGTACCCAGCCATATCTTAAATCTTTCGAATGAGCTGAAACAACCAAACGGATAATTTTTCAATTACAGACAATTTAAATCAAAATGTATAAACTATTGCTCCATTAAAAATATTAGATGTAAAAATTTAATTACATGGAATGGATTTATTATTATTTATTTATGAATTATTATAAGTTTACTATAACATTATTACAAGAGAACATATTCAAATGCGAAAATTCGATTTTGATGAAACTTATGGAAGCTTATAGCTTTATTGTTTAAACCAAAAACTTTTCTGAAAATTTTCTTGCGCGATTATATTTCCCATTGAAAGACACATAATTTACCCCAACTTTGAAGCTGTTTTCACCCCTTCAAAGTGAATGGTTGCCGATAAAGCAAAACACGTGTCAAATATTTAACAAACAGATAGAAAACAAATAGTAAAAACGAATAATGTCAGTGATGATTAAATGCATAAATATTTATGTAACACTTAAATGGGACCGCTTGCCAAAGTAAATGAATAGTGTGTAGTAAGTAAACAGAATATTATATCATTAGTGTAATTATAAAAATTAATCAACTAGCCCCTGTGGCCCTTAAATCACGTACTTGATACTCCAGTCTCGATGCTTCCGAATCCACTAATAGTGCAATTCAGACCAGCTGAATATTGCATATTTTCGGATGGCAAGCAAATTGGCATAACATTCTTGCCGAGTGGTATTCCTCGTCCTTTCAGCAACACGAGGGCAATGTCGTTGTTCAATCGATGGCCCTTCCGGAAATCTTCATGGATGTAGTAGTCCTCGATGTTAGCTTCAATTTCCGTTCCTTCGTGCATCTAACGAATGTGTGTTCATAAATTAATTTTAATTAAAGTTTATTTTGAGGTTCTATAATCGTTTAAAAAATAATCTTGACCTTTAAAGAAATTCCATTTTCCAAATTAAAGAAAACCAGTATTTTAAATGTTATAGATTGCATCGAGTTAGGTATCTTTCGAAGGTTAAAATAAGTGTTTGCTTTAAAAAATTAATATATCTATATGTACGCAGGGCAATTGGACCATAAAACCATCCACGCCATATTGGGAAAATTTTCAAACACTGCCACGCAAATTCAAAGTGCCATCCTTTCTTCCAAAAAATTAATTAACATCGGCAACCTGAAGGAGAGGCTTCTTTCTCCTCCGTGGAGGAACATTCTAGGAAGATTCTGCCTCTTCAGGTGAAAATTAAGGAATAAGGTGCTGCGTACGTCGTAACGGCCACAATTACAATTTTGACACACGGACGACACGGAGGGAACAGGAAACGAACTTTGGAAAAAGTGAGCAGAATTATTTTGACTATCGAGTCAAACAGACGAAACATTTTGACTGCCGAGTCAACCACATCGAATCGTTTCGATCTTGTTAATTACCGTTCGAGTTGGTCAAGACTGGAATTTTTGACCATCGTTCGGGTCACAAGACAAATCTATTCAATCAACGTTCGAATATCTGAACAATAGAATTTCTTTTATTTTACCATAGGTATGCCGTCCTTTAACACTTTGACTGCCAAACTAGCAGTCGGTTATCGAGTGAAATAAAAATTGAAAGAACAAAATCTATGACACTGAGTAGTTCTCCAACCTTCTTGCATTTTCTGGGCCACCGTTAGATTGGATGTAATGAATATATTAACGTGAAAAATCATTTAAAAATCGCACAAATAATTGCGTCACTCTTATGTGGGTGATGTGGCAGTCAAAGTGTTAAAATGTCATCCGATTTAGCAAACACGATTAAAAAGTCTCTTTCTCGTATACGCGGTATAACGCAAAAACAAATTTGAATTACCTCTGTGTTATAATCGCCAGCGCGAACGAAATAGGTGCCTTTGTTGTACCCTTCCAGACAGTGAGCTGCTGTCAGCACATGCAGAGGCGAAAGAACAACTGCACCGCACCAATGACTCGATCTACTATGACCTCGAACTCGAAGACTGGCCTGTTAATATTAAAAATTCTGCTAACAGTTATCTATGGAGGTTCGTGAATTTAAAGGCATACGCAGGAATAGAAAATAGAAACATAGATACGTCATACGTCAGACATTATTTACCGTCAAACTTCGTGTAATAATATTTGGAAAATGTTTAATGTCTACATGACATAATTTTGCACGAGGTTGATCGTATACCCCAAAATAAAAATGAAGAATATAAATTATAAATTATTCCGCTACAGTGGACGTTTAACACAAGAACTACAAAAATCAGTCATTTTGACTGGTCCCTAGTTTTTTCTTTCGCAATTATTAAAATTATAAAAATGTTTTTACTTCTTTAATGACGTATACTTTAGAATAAGTATTGTATGAAGTTTTAATGGCGCAGTCTCGTTATTATTAAAAAACAATATATAAATTTGGAATTATTGTTTGATAGTTATAGTGTTAAAAACTAAGTTAACAGCTAGGAATATTTAATATTGTACCAAAATAAAAAGATAGTAATCTAATAAATGGTCAATAATATTGGTCGCTATTGTAAATGTCATAAATGATAATTGTGAGCAAAATTAACGAATGAACTTGGCGCAACACTCGGGATGACAAAGTTTTATTTTATCCTACGTAATTAATTATGAGAACCACTGCATTCACAAAACAAAATACAGTGTGGGGATATTAACACTTTACCGATTGGCGATTATTTCAGAATTTTTGTAAGGCCCATGATCCATGACTGAAAACTTTTTAATGGGTCTTTCAAAGCTGACAGCAATTTTTATTGCGGATCAACAATGCATCCCCAATAATATTGTCTAATAATGTTGTTACAAATTGGAATGTGAAAATAGAATTTTAAGCTTCATTTTTATACGAATATTGCAAAGCCTACTAATAGGCTTCCGGTCGGTAAAGTGTTAAAAGTTCTAATTACAGAATAATTTTGTTTTTACCTGCCAAGGGTAGCTGCCTTTCGGCGCGACATTACCGTGTACAACCTTTCCGAATATAAGATCCTCGTCGTCGTTGAAATCTTTGAGTCGCCTGCCGCAATTGGCTGGAAGTATATCGTCGATGTTTGTCTCCAGCAGCGGCGTCCAGTTCGACTGCAACTATGGAAGCTATGATTGGGATTCGTACACGTGAAACAGACACGTAGGAATGAACTGGGACAAGGAAAGAAGTAGACAAACTTCCTTGCATAAGCTTATCGTTTATTGTTGTCAGAATTCTATGTGACCGTTTACAAATTCTCTACGACTTAGTGTTATGGCAGCATATTGATCGAGCTGTCAAACGATTTATGCAACGATTATAGCTTAATTCAGATGTCGCTGGATGGTAAAAGTAAAAGAATATGTTTATCGTCAAATCAAATTCTTTACATTGTAATTTCTAAGTAATTGTAAGTTCTAGCTGCAAGTTTCTACGTTAGCCGCTAAATTAATATAAACGAGAAGCAGTAGTTACTGTATAACTGAGAATTCCCAAACTATTATCTTTATGTTCAAAGCGGAACATTGTCGTACCCCAAATACCACTAAATCAATTGTCTAGCCATTTAATTGTCCACAGCACAGCCACTTCCATAATATTTATGGATATTAGAATTTGATTGTGTTTGCGTTCATAGAATAATTATTTTAATATTTTACGTCGGTTTATTGTGAATATTTCGATTTACCTTGGGATCGTTCACATCGCCGCGCGTGCAAATCACACCCGCATCCTCGTTGTGATCGCAATTATGTTTGCCCCAGTTATTGTGATCGCATCGGTATAGTTGCGACTCATTTCCGCGGCAAGATACCTTGTACAAATAAACGTTGCATTAGCCACATGTTTAGCGTTTACTTAATTTTATTAAATTATTTAGCAAATTTCAACTTTCGACATCCTGTAAAACTTATCCGCAGAAAGTTCATGCAACTTAAACTTAAAAGCCTAAAACTACAAAACCCGCATTATCGCGGGGCCGGCGATCAATATGTTAATATGTCGACATTTTACAAAGTTCATGAAAAGTTTCGAATAATTGCCAAGTATAATATTATTTAATATAGAAATATATTTATACATAATCTGTGTTCGTAGGATAATTTCATGCAAACAAAAATTGCACAACCACGAGTATTAAAGTGAATAACATTTTTGAAATTCAAATTTTATGCCTACTTTTGTAAAATTTAATTGTTTGTAATTACTCGTGACTATAAAAGGTACATGAAATAAAAATCAATAGACGAACATACATTGAAAGTTGTAAATAAAAATACGTTAAACACTGAATGTATAAAAGATAATGTTATCGTAACAAGAATAAAACAAATTATACGATTAATGGCAGCATACATAAGAAGATCGACGAAGGAAGGCTGTATTGTTTTAATATTGTTTTTTAAAACTCACTTCATCGAGCCAAATGGGTCCTTCGCCAGCTCCAAAGAATCCATTCTTTCTGGCTACAGCTTTCCCTCCATATCCTAAAGATCTACAAATCACTGTTGCAGCTGCATTTGAGAAATCATCGTCGCAAACAGTGCCCCATACGCCATGATGACGGACTTCGACTCTCCCCTCCAGAGGAGTACTTCCGTTCACCAAACGTACCTCAAAAGGTGCCTAAAATAACATATCTGAATCAAACTTTTATTCGTAACACACATAATTTTGTTTATAAAAGTGTGAGATAAAGTGCAGAGGAAAACACATAGTGAATATATTCCAATAAAATTGTTTAAATGGAAAAATCGTTTTTCATTTGCATATATAGGTTTATAATTTCTGATTTTTCGTTCCCTCAATTTTTTTTGGATTAAAAACAAAAATTCGGCCCATAGAGGGTTAAGTTGTGAATTGTACTGTATGTTAGTAACTCGAAGACTGATGGGTTACTCTAAGAAGAAACTGTGTAATACGACAGTAATTTACGTTCAAATGAGTTTCTAAAAAGTTTAAAAAATTACCCACATCACAATGTTCAGGAGTTTCATCGGATCCATCGGGGCAGTCGACAACTTCGTCGCATATGTACGCATTCAGAATGCACGTAGAGATATTGTCGCATTTCCAATAATCAGTCTGACAGGTATCGGACGCCGTTTTGCAAACAACTCCTACAGCTTCTTCCGGTAGACAATTGTGAACACCCCACCTGGAAACGAGAATAAATAGTTACAATATTTTTACGGGAGGCAAGGGTCAAGAGAATCGACAAGTTCATACTCGAATGGCGACTCTGAAACGCCAGTAAAAATTGCCACGCCATTGTTTAAAACAATTTCTACATCGCTATGCTCGTATCTAAGAAATTTGTAAAAGTTTAACTATTGCAAGGACGAGTAATAGTAAGATTATCCACGTGCGTAACATGAAGTAAATCATGCGAAATGGAAATATCCTAAGTCCGAAGGATGACTATGTTTTCGAGTCAAAGCAGCTTCGAGTGCAAAGGGTTAACTTGGATTTTTCAAAGCCTACAGGATTAGGCGCAAAACTATGGTGTCCTAAAGTAAATTTTCACCAAAATTTTAAGTAGACAGTACTATTGTTCATAATTACCCTTCAAAATCGCATTCACGTAAGGAAGTTTCATTTCCTCGACATTGTAGTTGGTCAACGAGGAATCTCGTTGGTGGATCGAGATTACCGTAGAAGCCTCCTGGCCTAATTTCCAGAGCGCCTAGGTCAAAACCAAGTTCTTTGCAAATTACATTGGCGTCGTTCATGCCAAAACCGTCGTCACAGACTTGGCCCCAGACTCCTAAAACTGTTCAATTTATTCTCATTAAACTCGTCTAAAATATTAGAATGAAGTTATTTATAATTTCAGAAATAAACTGAAATCATGAAATGTGCGATGTGTGTTCAGTAATGAATTGCAATTAATTAATTAATTTAACGGATCTTTCAACACTGACAGCAATTTTTATTGGCAAGTATAAAAAGTTGTACGAATAAGAACGAGCAAGAAAACTATGCGAATAAAGGCAATCAGGTTACAAGAAGTGCATACGTTTTATTACTTGCATCTGAAATATTTTCACTTACTTTTAACTTCGATCCGTCCCTCGTAAGTGTTATCCGAACCAGCTAGACGGATGGCATAATCCAAATTCTCCACAGTGCAGATACTTTCGTCGCTGCGATCGTTGCAGTCGTTCTTCCCGTTGCATACCTGGTTTTGGTTGATGCACTTCTGGTTGCCACAGACGAACATTCCATCGCAATCCATACTCCTGTCCTTCATTTCATAGTAATCAAACTCGCGATTCGATTTCAGAGCTCCTGTCATGCCGATGTTACTATCACTTAGAAGGCAAATATTTTCTGCTGCCCTAGGAAAATTAAAAGCAAATATGTAGTTTATAAATTGATGTTAGATAGTGCAAACTTTTATCCTTGACGAAGATGTAACAATCTTCTTATAAACGTTATCGAAATCAAATTCTAGTTTTATCATGACATTTTCACTATTTATAGTGGAAAGTAAAACTTAAAATATTTGTGTAAAATATTTCAAAGAATAATAATTGAATTTACAATATTGAACGATTTCGAGAAATACTGTGTTCTGGTGAAAGTAAAACTTAAATGTCGATATTTGTGTAAAATATTTCAAAGAATAATAATTGAACTTACAATATTGAACGATTTCGAGAAATACTGTGTTCTGGTGAAAGTAAAACTTAAATGTCGATATTTGTGTAAAATATTTCAAAGAATAATAATTGAACTTACAATATTGAACGATTTCGAGAAATACTGTGTT
>CM052095.1:6291157-6317718 GCA_028453745.1 Agapostemon virescens | reverse complement strand
GATTAACAGTAACAAATTTGATATGCACGAAAAAGAAAATGAACCGCCTACAATGGAATTCTTCGGGGATCGAAAGTGCCTCGAATTAGAAATTAAAATTGCTTGGAGTGTAAAGGGTTAATAAATACTAATAATAATTTTTCCTGTTTCGTTAACCTGACGACAGTTTAATTTTAAACCTTTCGACCTTCCTACACTAAAAATAATAATGTTTCATTAATTGCGCCATTTATTTTGAAAGTGGCGTGTCTATTTAAAAAAAATCGAGTCAGCTACCATAATAGTTACATTTTTACAAGATCTTTCCATTTTGAGGCAACTTGTTACTAATATATTATTATTAGTATATATTTTCCTATGGACTTGTGCTTTCTTAAGAATTGAAAACGTCGTTTCATTGATTTTGAAAATGGCGTAAGTCCATTCATAGACATAAAAAACATATTATTTCTTCAATAATGTTAATCATGCTAATTGGGATGATAAATTTGACACCTTTAGAAACGCAAAAACATTATTCTATTATGTTATCTGTTACCCATATTTTTAAATTTAAACCAATGCAAACCCTTCAATATCTCGATTTCAGCATAAATGGACTTAAGCCACTTTCAAAATAAACAACTCAATTACCTTCGTTACAGCTTGGTACATTGTATGGCCAATCGCAGACAGTCGTTACAGGATTAAAAGCTGTTCCAGGACCACAGTCCATAATAAAAGTTCCCCCACGTGTGCATTGTAAAAACTTCTTGCACGTATCCGGATGAGGTAGTAGTCCTGTATAATCTGGAGGACAAGCAATCTTTTTCACCGGTTGATGTTCACCGTATTTCAGTTTGTCACGACTGTAACTTCCATATTCGGGAGGAACCAATGGTGTTGTGGTATCCTCCTCAGACTTGTAGGTATCTGTTCAACATTTATTACGCATACTAAGTTTCACTTGACGATAGCAAAGATTTTCATTTCTTTGAAGCTATCAGGTTTGCTTCGTTGCCTTGTTACCTTCGCAACCTCTCACAGAATGTGGCCAATCGCAAACACTGACTGCGGGGTTGAACACTGTTCCAGGTCCACAATCCATGACAATTGTCCCGCCATTTGCACATTGCAAAAACTTTTTGCAATCTGACGGATGCGATAGTAAACCTGTTAGTTGCGGAGGGCATCGCGGTTCCTATAAATAAAATTAAATTGAATGATAAAAATAAAAATTGGAATTTCTGAATGACATTCTGAGTAACGTTAATAACTTTAGCGCTAAATAGTTTATCAAACATTGATAACATTCTTCTAATTTGAAGAATCCTCGCCACATTCTACGACGCCATACTTCTTTGGTTTGTTAGTCTGTTCCCATGTAACGCGTTTAAATATCCACTTCATTGGACACGTTTAAACTCTTTACTGACACTGACACGCATTTGAAAGGTGACATTTCAGTCTACAATTTTCATGCAGACATTTTTGTATTTTGTCAATCGTGTCAAAAGTAATACCAATGTGAAAATGAGTGGACCCAAAAATGGCATAATGTCGTAGATAATAATGGCCAATATATACTTAAATAAAATTCATTTTGAATACAAGAAACATTTAATCAAAAAATGACAGAAATCTCTCAATACTTTTCCGACTATCCAATATATATTTTCTCCTTTTTTTGTTAACCTAACTACAGTTTCATTTTAAACCTCTCGATCTTCCAGCAGCAATTACATTTCGTGTTTCAGCAATTTCATGTCGTTTGTGGACTTTTTAATTCTTTTTTATTATCATATATTGAGTAGTATATTTAAAGAGGAAGGTTTGAGGAAGATTTTGCCGTGTCAACCATGTTGATAGCGCTGATAGACTGGTCGGGGCAGGCCTCCAAACATTGACTTAAATTGAAGGGATGAATCCCCCCTTTTTAAAAATCGCGAAAAATTGAGGAAAAATCTTTAGGTCTCCTAACATACTTTGCTCATTACATAACCCATAATAGTAATTACGAGGGAACTGACCTGCAACTTTTCATGCTCCAGAAAAGTCTGCGAGCTTTGTAAAAGAGATTCTCGTCGTCCGCTCGAATCCCAATGATCGCTCGAAGGAAAGTCGGCGACTTCACCTCCGTAACAGCTGACTTTGTGTGGAAAATCGCATTCCAGAGTGTCTTGGTTGAACAGTGTCCCAGGTGCGCATGGTTGAACGAATGCTCTTCCTTTCCAACAATTTACGAAGAACTTGCAATCCGGAGGGTAAATAAATTGTCCAGTTGAATCTACGTCTGGACACTGGACTCCTAGGGTTGGATCAAATCGTGCGACCGTCGACTTCAACTTTGACGAATGTGAAAGGTGCTCTTGTCGAGGTTTCTGTAAGCAGAATAAAAATTGGTAAATGATTTTTTCGATCGAAATATTAACACTTTACCGACCGGCGATTATTTCAGAATCTTTCAAGTTCGTAATCCATCACTGAAAACTTTTTAATGGAGACCTCAACGCCGACAGCAACTTTTATTGCGAATCAACAAGGCCTCCTAAGTAACGTTATCTAATAATTTCGTTACAAATTACAATGTAAACGCCGTTTTCTAAGCCACATTTTGTTATGGGGCAATTATTGAAAGACCTATTAATACGCTTCCGGTCGGTAAAGGGTTAAAGGAGAAGACAAAAGATAGAAACTCTGTTTAAAAAATACTTTTGACTTTGGATTATTGGTATTGAATTTCTACAGACTTTGAGTCACAATTTTTATAAAAATATTTATGATATATCAAAAATATATATAATACATATAATAATATACATAATATAAATATATAATATATATAATCACATATATAATATAAATACATAATAATAAAAATATATATGATATATGTAATATTATATATAAGATATATAAATTTCTACTTTTATTCAATATATAAATTTTATTTAATAGAAATTTTGAACCAATTCAATATAAAATAATATTTAAAAATATAATATAAATTTTATTTAATAGAAATTTCAACCACTTCAGTATAAAATAATATATAAAAATATAATATAAATTTTATTTAATAGAAATTTTAACCACTTGAGTATAAAATTATATTAATATTAAATAATTCTGATGGGTCGATTCAAAGCTACTGCAAGTTTTCTTTAACACTAGAACTACCGAACAATAAATCCAACAATATCCATTGCTTTGCAATAATAATGTATCTATTAAAACTTATTATAATACTTATTGTAAGGTGTACGTCATTAAAGAAGTACATCCGAAAGTTTCTGAAGAAAACATTTTTATAACTAATAATTGCAAAATAAAAAACTAGAGACCAGTCAAGATGACTGTTTTGGTAGTTCTAGTGTTAAAAAGCACTGATATTTATGTGTCGTATAAAAGCTGAAGAAATGAAGAATAACTCTGTTTTAATAATTATTAATTAATGTAAAATGTTCACCGTATTATCAGCGGATATTCCCTCATAGAAATCTTGATCACGTCTTTGGTTCTCCGAGCTGGTTTTATGATTGGGTTCAGTGTCATATTGATGTTGCGCGTAATCACGGGAATTGTATTGATAATCATGGTTTTGATTAAAACTTTTGAGTGCATCAGGATCGTTTACGACTTCTGATCTCTGTTCGATTTCGCTTGCATCAGTTTTCCTCCACTGGGTCCACTCTGTCTCAGCATTCACTATGTATGGTTTTTTAGGAATCGGATCATCAGGATCCGTTTGCGATTTTAAAGAACGCGATTGATCGTCGGTTGAATTTTGGTCGTCTTGATCAGGCAAGTACCAGGAAGGTATCGGCTCCCTTCGAGGTGGTGGCTTTGTTGTAATTTCTCTGGGATCATAAATCTGCACCGTACAAAAATACAAATTAAAACAATTACTGAGAGCTTCTAAAAAAAAAATTAAAACAATTACTGAGAGCTTCTTAAAAGAAATTAAAACAATTACTGAGAGCTTCTAAAACAAAATTAAAACAATTACTGAGAGCTTCTAAGAAAAAAATTAAAACAATCACTGAGAGCTTCTAAATAAAAAATTAAAACAATTACTGAGAGCTTTTGAAAACAAATTAAAACAATTACTGAGAGCATCTAAACAAAAGAGTTAAACAATTACTGAGAGCTTCTGAAAAAAATTAAAACAATTACTGAGAGCATCTAAACAAAAAAGTTAAACAATTACTGAGAGCTTCTAAAAAAAAAATTAAAACAATTACTGAGAAATATAGAGTCGTTAAATAGATTATATCGTTTCTGCCGAACGATGTGACTTCTAAACCGTGTGAAATAATTCGTTTATTGCGTTTCTTTCCTTCTCGATTAACGCATCTTTATTAACTCTTTCATTTGTCCCGGTATCTCTTACTACACCCTTTGTAACTTCATCTTCTTCAACGATTGTAGCAAACAGGACACAGATTAAAATTTACATATTTCCTTAATAATGTCAGCAAGTAGAAAGTACGATTAAGAAAAGAAAAAATATAAATGTTATTTCCATTTAACTTTCGAGAGATTCTGCGGAAAACTAGTGCTATCATTACTTCGAATTTTCCCTATACTTGTGTGCGTCTGTGACAGCGCAGACGTTAGTGTTAGTGCCTTATCTTCTTCTGTTTAGACACACGGTCTAAAGGTCCCGTGCATAACTACGTATTCACGACTGCATGAAATGTTTGTCGTAATTATTTCACGCAAGTGTTGCCTGCTGCCTTGCCAAGGCCAGATTACAAAATCTGATATCCAGGACCAGCACAGTTATTTTTAATTCTAATAATAATTAGGGCTGCTTTTTCTTGGTTTCCGAGTTGCGGCACCTTAGACGCACAGGTGCAGATAGACTTCGCTGTACAGATAACGATAGTCTGTTGCGAATATCTCGGAAAGTTAACGAAACAGCCCATAATGTGCAATGGAAAAAGTTGAAAAGATAGATATTCGACAGAAGGAAACTGTTTTGTTGTTTCACCAAACATATTTATTTTTTTAATTTTCAATTTGCACTTTTCTAATTCGAAATTTTTATTTCCAATGATAGTTTGCTATACAGTGAGTCATGAAAGTATTTCAACGCTCTCAAATGAAAAGTTTGATGCGTCAAAAATGAGTCACATTAACAATTACAAAATATATTTATATATGTTAAATTGGAAGTGTCTTCGGTTACGTTAATAATGCTTATGAAAGATTTGTTGCCAATATCGGCTAAACATACACCACAAAAGTATCAGAACTATTAAACAAGTAATTTATTGTTAATTAACCTGTAAAATTAACCTATTTTCTCAAAAGAACGTATAGTTGGTCTGCAACTGTTTCAGCATTTTGCGTTTCATAATGTTATTTTAACTTATCAGCACTTATCGCACCAATGAATTTGTAAGGCGCTTCTCGTTTGCACAGATAATAATGTTTAAATATATATTGGTCGTACCTGTATCGTTGATTTGTGCAAACACAGATCGAAAATTATCGCGCAACTGTATTTCTCCGTAATCTATTTTACCAAACCACTGATCCACAAGCCCGACACTGCCCGACTTACATTGTATTAGGATCGATTGTTTCCACAATTATACAATTAACGTACTACACGTGCTGTCATTTAAGGCGTAAATAATAACGTAAACGAAGCGTGGCTTAATTTTATTGTATTGTAAAGGGACAATTAAAATAGTTGCCAAATAATTAATTGAAACGAATATAGCAATTCTGAATAAACTTAAAGGAATGTTTGCAACGTTATTTTTCATTCGTTGGAACACGCGAAACCTATGTACAAGTTGTGATGAAATGTCTGCGAATTCGTTGTGAAATTGATAGGAAAAAAAAGTGCAATTCGGTGGCTAAGCAATCTACGCAAAGCTACGAATAAATAAATCTTTATGCAAATTTAAATATTTTCAAACTTATAATGTACTGCTCTCATTTCCTGGTTTTAAAATTTATACTACATATCACTGAAAGTATTATACTTTGTGAAAGTGTATATATGAGATGAAACAATTGAATAATTTGTTTATTGTGTAACTCATGTTCGTTTATTATCCATCTCGTGTTTTTATTACACATTTTTAACCTGTAGCACTCCAATGGCTGCTCTAAGGCAATATTAATAATTGTTAGACTATTATTCAAAACAATTTATACATTACAAATGTTTGGAATTAAGAAGTTAGTAAAAATTGAAATGTGACGTACGATTAACAGTAATAAATTTGACATGTACGAAAGGAAATGAACCACGAGCAATGGAATTATTCTAGGACAGAAAAATTGTTCGAATTAGGAGTTAAAATTATTTGGAATGCAAAGGGTTAAAACTATAAAATCTTTTTCTTTTGTACCGCACGACGTACGTGACTGAAATTAAAAAATATACTGACATTGTATGAGTTATGGACTTTTAGAATATCTAAACCGAAAGTATAAAGTTATAAATTAATCATAGTAATTAATAATAATGCCTTTAGGGACATAGATTTGTCTACTATAAAATGGATTTATCCAAATTCGTACAAAATGTCGAATGAATTGAATTAGTTTTAGACTTATTTGTCACAATACACATTGGGAAAGCAACTTCGAGAAAACTGGCTTCAAACTTTTCGTTAACGAAGAGTAAATATTTGAAAAACGTATTTTGTTTGCACAAAGTTTTTGCAGATCAATTGATTCGTGTCTGAAAGCTATTTCTTGTTGCTTAATAAATATAAATAATAAACTTGCACCGATTGGACGATGGTTTGCACATTTTAGCTATAAAGCTTGATATGCAATTAAGGGAAAATTGTGTTAATGAAAAGTGCAGACATTTTCGGCATGGGTGTTACGTAGATGAAATATTTTCAAAAGGTTTTCTCATATTTGTCTCACGAAAAAGAAACTAAATATTAGAAAAATTAGAAAAGTATTGGAAGTATCGAATTAAATATTAGAAAAGTTAGAAAATTAAAATATCTGCATAAATCTCACGAGCTCATTAATATGTGCAAACAACTTACAATAAAATTGCATAGTTGTCTACTCTTCTTGCAAGTATTTCAACAAATCTCTCTCTCTCTCTCTCTCTCTCTCTCTCTCTCTTTGCACAAAGGCAAACATTTATTGCAAGAATTCTACCATAATGAATACCATAATGAAATACCGAGTAATAAATCCGACCGATGTACATTGCTTTGTAATAATGACAAAATTGCATCTATTCAAATCTCATACAATTTTTATCGTAATGTCTGCTTCAACGAAGAAATTCATTCGAAACTTTCTGGTGAAAATGTTTTTATAACTTCACACAATATTTTTATAACTTCATACAATTTATAATTATAAATTGTAATTGTAGTTCTAAAATCGTGGCTTTTGAAAAACTATGTGAGAAATGTTGCGAGTACGCGAAAATGTTGAAAGATGTTGAACACGATGTCGATTCACTCGAAAGTGTTCGATGTGTCACGAATCATAAATTTCTGTATCTCTATTTCTCTCAAGAAGCTGTATAATTGATCTTTTTAAAAAAATAAAGATATCCCCGCCTACTTCGCGCATCGAACAGTTGAAAATATACTAAACGCGTTATAATCGCCAATAATAAAATTGGACGCGCTAAATGTGCGTATTAATAGCTCGGATGCACTTGTCAACTGCATATACAAGATTGATCCCAGAGAGAATCCATTTTTTGGAGATATGGTTCTGCGCTGTCGTAGAACAGATTGTGCTTGATTTCTCGTTTGAAATTACGACGATTCACACGTGGATCACAGAACTGTGAACGTTTCCGGACTTTACAGTAGACGCGACGGTTAAATCTGAAGATGTTAAAATCACGGTCGGCGAGGAAACACACATTGGGCGAAGAATCATGAAGGGAGAATCACATACCGCATAAACGGACCCAAATGCGCAGAGGAGAGCGAGAAGGATAGCGAAACGATTGAATCGCAACATTATACTCGATGGTTCCACGGTATACCAAGCATCGCGTCGTACTGATCCCATTTTCCCTATTAAACCGACTCTATCCAATTCTCTTCGGAATGGTCGCCGCGTTCGTACGTGGAAACAACAGATAGCTGGTGTTCTGAAGAGAATACATGTAATGCTTCGGGGAAATAAAAAGGTTATCAGACACAGGGGTCACGGAGTCGGAAAAGGAGAACTAACCGAGATGCGGTGGCAACAGAGAGTAACAGATGCTGGATGGTGGGAAACCAAATAACATGAGAAGATGCTTGCGTTGTTAATTGCCATAAACAGAGAGAGATAGAGACAGAGAGGGAAGGGGAAAGAAGATGGAGGGATACATGGTTTTGTCAAAGCGGCCATCAAGTAACTCCACACATAACTGTTTGCCAATTGACTCTCGAGAGAACAAATTGGCCCTTGTTGGCCATAATCAAACACAACTTGTGGCAAAGCGGCCGACTATGCGGCTGCAAACATTATCGCGTACGAAACAGTAAACATATAACAGTTAAGTGTTACACTGCCGATGCGATTTCATTCTCAGCACGATACATAACAGATGTGTTACAGGAAAAGGTGTAGCCGGATAAGGTAGTCAAAAATCCAGGGCCATTCGATTAGATATAAGCAGAAACGGTTTCGTGTAAAATTTTAACTCTATATTGTGACCAGGGGTGAAGTTATAGGGTTAATAATTATATTTAATTGCATAGAAAAATTATGAGAAAATTCAAACATGTCAAGACTGTCGGTGTGCATTTTTGAGAATTTTTCTCATGTTGTAAAAATGAAAATTTTCAGAAAATCAGATTTTGTACAGAAGTTCTTTTTGGCACTAGCACGAAATTTCTATACATTGAAATACTATTCAAACATGCCCTATATGCAAAACGTAAATTACAAGATATATGCATGTACAGTACAAGTACTTGAATTTCTCGATGAATGGAACTAATTTGTTTAGTAGCAAGACATTGCGATAGATCGATGTGCTTATAGCCATTGAATCCAAAAAGTTGATAGTATCTTAATAAAATTACACACATGAGATTTTTGTGTTGATTTTATTGCTTTCTTCCAGGAAGACATGATTATTATATTTAAAAGAAGTTGAAGATAATTAACCAATATAACCAAAATTATACCAATAATGTTAAAATACTTGATTATTATCTCGAAAAAATTCTAACAAAATTTAAAAATTATATAATATTATGCTATGAAAAACATACCGAAATACTCTTTGTAAAGTTGTATCATCAATCGATAAGTTGACAGTGACAGTGAAGAACGAAACCACGTTTATGTGTAAGTAAATTAGATTGCGTGGTGATGACACCAACTAACGAGAAGACAGCACTATTATTTCGATAGTAACTTGAAGCTTTCACTACAGATAACGCCACAGACCTAATTCTGCGATTTTCCTATTGTTGCTCTTTTTAAAATATTGTAACATTAATTTCTACTTTCATTTTGCTCCTACCTTTAATTTCCTATTAAGGGTGTGAATTACCAAAGTTATAATTTTATTACGATGGAAGACTTATATTGAATTTTAATATTAATTTTGTCATTTCAATAATTTAATAGTTCAATTGAATTATATTTTAGTCATTCCTTACTCCTGCTTCTATTTAAATATATTATTACTATTAGTGTTACTCTTTTGGTAAATAGTACGTGTAATTATATTTATACACTTCGTTAACATCCTTTTCATTCCAATTATGGCGTGTGTGGACTTATTTTCATCAGAAAAATATTTACTACTCACTGACAATATTTTTATACCACCATACAAAATTATTACAAAAATTTAATTTTAATTAAACACTTTAATCCAAAATGCTACCATCCGAACGCATTGCTTATTAATAATGAATAATCAGATATACGAATAACCACATAGTCTTTTATTATTGAAAATATCATACAAAAAATATTACCATTTCATTTGTTCATATCATTGTCATTTATTTTCTTACTATAGGCGTGAATCTGAAATATTACTACAAAAGAGATACCTATTAATAGCGTCAGAAAATTATAGGAAAGCGAAACAATAATTATACATTAAAAATATAACAATATTTAATTTTCAACATATGTATATACAAAATTGTAGAACATAATTTAAACATAACATATATATAAACATAAAAACATAAAAATGACATCTCACGAAAATTCTAATTTCAATATGGTGACAATCGATCGAGTAGATTGGTTTCCTATAGATTTTGAAGATAGACAACTGTGTCATCGACGGATTACGATCCTCGCGTTTTCGAGGACACTCCTCTGGGAGAAGTAAGTTGTTCATTTCGCATTCTAGCGATCGGTTCCCTTGCCTTGATCATGTGCGTCCCTGGGCCATATTCTCGATGGTGTTGTGCCAGCCAAGTCACAAATTTTGATGTCGGACAGAATGTAATCGAAGTAGAGGATTTTGACACGTTGCCTTCTCTCTGGGAATCTTTTCCTTCTTTGGCAGTACTACACATTGACATACCTATGCATAAAGTAATACATAATTAGATTAGAGTAGTTGTTATTGCGTATTCACTGCAACTTTGAAACTAAACTTATGAACTTTAATGATTATATGAGCCGTTTATTTTGAAAGTGGCTTAAGTTCATTTTTAAAAAAATCGAGTCAGCTACAGACCACAATTATTTTAAATCCCTCCCGCGTACACAAACTGGAGAAGACTGAATAATAATTAATAAAACTGTATTAATTTTCATGTAAAAATTATTTAACAAAGAATGAAAGTTGAATATTTTTTTGATTTTATAACATAAAAGTGTATACATTTATTTTAATTTCAAGGGAAATTTACTTTTCCTATGGACTTGTGCTTTCTTAAGAATTGAAAACGTCGTTTCATTGATGTTGAAAATGGCGTAAGTCCATTCATAGCCATCAAAAACATATTATTTCTTCAATAATGTTAATCATGCTAATTGGGATGATAAATTTGACACTTTTAGAAACCCAAAAACATTATTCCATGTTATCTGTTACCATCAGCGTCGTTGCATTCTAAAGTGCATTCCAAGTGCTAGCTAAGATAAGTGCGTTGTGTTCCCTTTACTATAAAAAAAAAATTACAACCATAACAGAAGGCAACAGGGAAGAATTTATTAAAGTTAATTTATATTCTATCACTTCCGCATCCAGTTACAAAATAATAGTCGGCGACATGAGATAAATACTGAGCAAAATTACCGGTCAACAATGTATTTAACAATTCTAGAAATTCCCAAAAGATAATTATGCACTTACCGAAACTGGTACCGATACATTCACTGTTCGACGACTTTGAGTCTTTTCGAATAGTATAGGTGTTTTCATGTGCAGTAGAGGATTTGGATTTGGGCTGTACGGTCGCCAACATTATAAGGTTGACGATTTCGTTATAGTATTTGTCTGACTTTTCCATAATGAACTTCTTCTGAACTTCTTCTGGGAAGATTGTCCGCGTTTCCGCGACTCGATGACACTCAAAGGAATGGCGTATCCTTGAGTGAAACGAAAGACGGAATGCTCACACAGTTACTTGTTCCACTGTCCTGAAAGTCGCTGTTGATTTGCCTCGTTGTCAATGAAAAGTTCGGAACTATCGGAATCTTTGATTCAAGATCGCTTTTCTGGCGGACTATCAACGGGGTGCTCGCATATCCGTAGAGCTTCGTATGCGAAATCAAGGAAACAAAGTTGCTGTTATCTTAATTTTCCTTTCCGTCTATTAATTGTGGTATTTCCAATAAACACTTTCGCTCGGTAATCAATGAATTGCGATGTCGAGACTTTCGCACCACTTGCAGGTGTCTTTATTGGCATGAAACGCAAACGAGAAAAATATTATTATTTTGACGAAATATTTCAAGCAATAAATCAGTATGAAACTTCTCAGTATACAAATTGTGACAAAAGTAACAGGTAAGTAAAATTAAATTATAAGAGGAATTACCAAATGACTCCAAATTTTGGATCTGCTCGAATGTGTCCCCACAAAGAGTACAATGCAGAGGCAGATGATCGGTTACTATGTGATGGAACAGCGATTTATCTTCAACCAATTTTAATGAAAATTTGTTGGTCGTACATAATAGACATTCGGTTGCTGGTCCAAATATTCTCTCGTTTCGTGTCATTCTCAACACTGGGCACAACAACAGAGCTCGACTGACTGTTCCATAACTAATGTCATGCTTCGACTAGATCATCGTAGAGCTGGGACGATTCAATATTTACAATTTCACGTTATACCATGCCGATAAGTTACCATGCCATATAATTTCCGAGTAAGTTACAAATCTGAATTCAAGTCAATCTGAAGTCAATATTTAGTGAAGTGAAGTATATATTCAAACGAAATAGAAAAACGAACTATACTACCAATGTATTTTTCTGTTGTATCTGTAACTTTCTATAACCCTATCATCCCTTTCCTGTTTCGCTAAAAGATACCGATTATTAATAAATTAAGTGTTGTTGGTGAAAATCGGGGGTACTGCATTTGATCAAGTATCTTTGACCAAAATTATTATTAAATATTTCTCACTACAGATAGAACGCTTAGTGGGCGTAGAAAGTATTCGTACTTCGATCAATATTTCGTTTATTTCTTGGTAACTTTGCGCTACATCCGTTCTAGAGACTTCAGGGAATATTTACAAGTTCGTTGTTTATACAAGATCAGTTAATAAACTACAATTTCACAATATATCATTAAAAATTAGTCGGTGTACCAATACTTTCCACACTCGCTGTATACTTTTCCCATATTTCAATACTTTATTAATTGTAAAGACTCACAGAATGATCGGAAACCGTTCTGAAACCTTTCTTTGCAGGAAGAAGAAGAGCGACGATGCTTCAATAATTCGCAACACACAATAAGAACGCAGGTTTAATATGTCTAATCATATTTATTTGTTCATGTACTGTTACTAATAGATACTATACGCTTAAATACAGATGATGTATTGCAGAAACGAATATACCAAAAAACTTAGCAATGTACACGCTATTCAAGTCATTTAAATAGATTACTTTTATCGTTTATCGATTACATCGTCCAACAAGATGGGGGGGTGTGTCTAGGGGAAGTGAAAGATGGGATTACTATTAAATATATTAATTTCGTGATGTGTGAAAGCTCAACCATAGAAAATACTTTCGGTGCCTGTGTGTGTTAAAGAAAGTACAAAAAGAAGAACAAGAACAATAAAAATGGAGTGAAAACATGAATCGAAGGACTATTGTGGCGGGGGTAGATGGGTGGACAACAGTAAGGAGAGGAGGGGGATGGGTTTAGGGGTAGAGAAGTGAAACAGAAGGTGGAGGGGCATATATATATATATATATCTATATAGATATATATATATATATATCTCTATACAAAAATAATCGGCGGAGGGCGAGAAAATAAAACATTCTCATAGACGTTCGACGATAAGCTATGGTACAAGTCGACAAGAATAATACTTTTCTTCTTTTAAATGAGATTAGACTGAACGGTAATCTTCTCTCACTCGCTGCACACGTCCACGTCATTCGCGCATTCATTCGTCCATTCATCGTTCACTCACGCGATCTTTCTTTCAGTCTATCGATCTCTCGCTCGCGTGCATTCTCGCTCTACGACACTTGGCTACGATTAAATCGATTACTTCTTCCGTGTGTGTGTGTGCTGGTACTTTTTCCTTGTGTCTCGTGTTAGTGTGTGTGTGTGTGTACGCGTGTGTGATGTAAAAATGTAACTCACAGTGACGAACAAACGGGGGTGGTAGTAGTAGTAGTAGTAGTACAGCAACGAGGGGGGTGTGGTTGCTCTTGCCCGAGAGTTTACTGTGAGAAAAACTGAATCGATTGGAACGATCGAAGAAAAATACGGGGGCGAACGGAGAGGGGCGGGGAAGGGGGGCAGAAGAGAAAGAAAAACAACAACAAAAGATCAGAGAAGAAAACGAGAAAATAAAGAAAAATTCGACCGCGTCGAAATTTCGAATCTTCGCGGCCCTCGGAACGGGGGATGGTGGGATCGAGTCTCGAGGTGAAACGAAATATCTTACACGTAAATCTCTGGTGCGCGCGTTTCTCTCTCTCCCTCTCTCTATCTCTTTCTTTTTACAATGAAAAAACACTTCATCTTTGGTAGAAACTACTAAATAAATATCGTCGCTTAAAGTAAGAATTTCGGGCGGGGACCACGCCAGAGAAGCTTCCTCGACTGCGGAATATTTGTCGATCGCTCGAACAACGACGCGATCGTCGCCGAAAGCTCGTGTCTTTTTAAAAAAGCTAACCCGATCGGGACGTGGCGCGTTAAAAGGGGAAACTAGAAAATATACACACATATACACAGGGTTGTCTCGCAGGTATGGTGTGCTCGAGGACGCCATTACGGTGCGCGACCGAATTTCAGATACGATACATAAGTGTAACTGCTGTCGTACATGCTCTAGGCGGTTACGGGTGCATGCGGCTGTGCGTCAAGGTACATATGCTAAAAAACGAATGAACAAAAGTCAGAAACGGAAGTCAGAAACATCGTTCGTCCACCGGAGACACTCGCGGATCCGGACGAACCGATCTTGACCTCTAGATCCTCTCGATCCTCCGACAAATTTCGACAAAGTACACCTCCGTCGGCTTTCCGGGCTCTCGTTCAGCGTCGAACGACGGAAAGCCGTTAAAAAGACGCCAAGGGGGCAGATCTCGAGACGAGACTCCGCTGTTCCAAATCGTGCAGTTTAGGTACGAATCCATCCTAAACGCGGCTATGTCACGCGAAGTTCCACGTAAATTAATCTACTTAAACCGTTTGCCTATTTACTAGGTAGCCTCTATTTTCGCACGCGTTTCCTTTTCTCCATTTTTCCCTTTCACTCTCTTCTTTCCCACTCGCTGCGCCGAGAGTTTCTCTCTCTCTCTCTCTTTTATTTGCATAGGTTCATCAAAAACCTAGCGCTCATCGAAAATCTACAAGCGATCGCAAGAAAAGAAAAGACCCAGAGAGGGGTACGGCGTGTGTGTGTTCTCCGTGCCCTCTTCTCAAAACGAAAGAACTTCCGGTTTCGATGGTACATGATCGGAAATGATTTATGCGACGGATTCTCCGCTACGTTCGTCTACGTTTGGCTCGAACGACGTACACACAACACGTCCGTCGTGAACGAAAGAATTTTTGTCGACGAATTTTCGAGAGCGTTCTCGCGTACAAGTTTTCACCGGATGTCCGACGATTGCCGCGAGTAATCGGGATCGGCGGTTAGAATTAACGGAGAGTCCTCAACAGGACGAGCTCTTCAGCTCGCCGATGTCGGCGATGTTCTGCAGCAACGCGGCTGCCTCACTGCTCGGCTGGGTCTTCGCGTTGTACCGTTGCTTCATGGTGCTCAATGCGGACAACAGTCTTGTGTTTGAAGTCATCAGACGCGAATTCGCGGCGTCCAAGGCGGCTATTTGCTGTTCCTGCGCGTCGATCACGCGCTGCTTGTACGACAACGCGGCTGACATCTTCTGTTGCTCGCGACGCAGCTCCTCCTCCACAGAGATTAACCTATAATTAACAGAAGAACGGGGGTGGTTTTAGTACTGGTCGGGTTGGAGTCGATGGAGATATGTCTTTTCTTTACTGCGATCGTCGTCGCTGGGACAACCCTTAAGCACGCTTTATTTCTCGAGAGATTTGATGGGGTGCCTTTCGAAGATCTATGAATTATGATTAACGATTTAGTTCGATTCGTAAGTCTTCTCGAGAAATAGAGGTACTATATCAGGGCAGCCAACACACGGAACTGAGCTTCGCCTGTTAATTCTCTCTGCTTTTCTGGGTACATTTTTACCTGCTTATCGGTAGCAAGTTGCAGCATTTCTTTCGGATATTGTTAACGAATTATATGAACTGTATTTCGTTCGGTGATTAATTTAGCCCAAGAGGTAAAGGTAGTCCTGTGAAACTTGTCGGTTTATAGTTTTGAGCATCTATCTTCTGTTCCGTGATTGTTATCTTTGAAATATTGAAATATTAGAAATATTGTAGGTGTGATAAAAATATTGCAACCATTTTCCAAAATATTCCAACAATTATTGATGAAAAGATTGCAATATCTGCAACAAATATTGCAACCTTGTCTTATATTTTTTAAGCAACGACGAACACGTGAAAAGGGAGATTGGCGGTTGCTTAATGGTCGATAGAAAAATTTTTATGAGAGTTTGTATGCGAAAGTGATACTCTCTTCTTAGCGTACTAGGATTGTCGTTTTGATTTGACGTTGTGTCTTTCACTTTGCGAGGATCCTTGAAATCTGACCCGTTCAGAGAGATTTCACAGGGTAGCTGTCGAATCCAAGCGCATCACGATGCAAGAGTAAGAAAACGAACACCAATATATTACTCGGAAATTAAAGGAAGCAGCAGTGTCTGGTGCAAAATATTATACTCTCGGAGAATTAAAACAGAACGACGAAGAGTAGTGCATGGGTACAGGGGGAGAGAGGGGGTTGTCTCCGATAAAAGAAGCAATGCGTTCGCTGCTGGTCGCAGCGAATAGTTGTGACTGTGTGTATGTGATCGGTAAGCTAGAAACGTTCAGGATAGTCCTCTCGATTGTCATCGACAATTTCAAACCTGCAACGCGTCCATATTAACAATGAAAATTATTATTAATTTTTAAACTGATATCCGGAACTTGAAAATAATGCATTCATTTCGATTACTTTCAAATACAGAAGAACCCCAATTTTCTTTTTAATTATTTCAACATTACCAGCACCTCGTTGTCTTCTTAACAATTCGGAACTTGAAAATATGGCATTCATTTCGATTATTTTTAAATACAGAAGAACCCCAATTTTCTTTTTAATTATTTCAACATTACCAGCATCTCGTTGTCTTCTTAACACTTTGACTGCCAAGCTAACAGACACGAAAATTCTACAAAATCGAAATGAGACGTTGAATGAAATAAAAATTGAAAAAATAAAATATATAATTTAGAGTACTACTACCATCTTCTTGCACTTTCTTAAAATTCAGTTAGAAACGATATAAACAATTCCGTCAACCATATATGAGTGACATGGCAGTCAAAATGTTACTCTGACTGGAATTTAATACTAGAACTACCCAGACCAGTCAAAATGAATGATTCTAAAATTTTTCCTTTCACAATTTCAGAAATGATAAAAGTATCTGTTAGAAAAATTTGTAAGGACTGCTCTTCTCCAAGGTTCTGGAGTAACTGCTGCGCAGTCTGACACAGTCCTCTCACCAGAAAGCACCCTTGTGTTTTCCCCACTCCGTGGCCAGATCCTTCAGGAAATGCTATTCTTGTTCTTTTAACATGCTTGGCATTTTTCGTCAATGTTCAACGACTTAACTCGTGTGATTAACTACCTTGTTATATTGTAATTAGTCAGACTCCTGTCGAAGATTCGAAACAAAGCCAAATTATAATATTACTATTTTTTCATCAATATTTCAATATCGAAGTAAAAATTCAGCTGTACAAGAAACATCAATTTTTGTTCTTCTTTTGTAACATTTTTGACGAATTAAGACGTTACAATAACTATAGTGGCAAAGAAAGTGGTGTAGCTTCGATCGAGACGTCTTTATAATTTTTAAAATTGTAAAATAAAAATTTCAAACTGGTTACAATGACCGGTGCTGGTAGGTTTAGCCTTAGCATAACATAAAAATTCATTAAAAATTATTCTTCTTTAAATCTGATCCATAACATAGGCACTTTTCTTTCGTTATAAATATTATACCTAAATTTACATATTTTCAAGTGAACATATACCTGACAATTTCGATACTCGATAGCTCTAGCGTTAAATTCTTTAAAAATTGTCCAATTATCAGCGGTTTGAAAAATTGCTGTGCATTTGCACAAAGCCTAAAAATAATATTAAAAAATTACGGTTCGACATCCTGAAGATTCCCGCAAAGACCGGACACACAAAAATGTCATGGTTGCATAGTGAATCCGTGCACACGCGAGCAGAGAGACGAACGGTGTTCCGAGGCGTGTGTAGAGAAAGGGTAATTATCGGTGAACAGTGAGAGACTGACAATGTGAGACTGACTGACATAGAAAATGTTAGTTGGACGGTGATGTAAGTATATTTGCAAGGTAGGGTGAATAAATGCTTTCGTCGGGCGCATGGTTCAGAGTATAATAACTGGGTGGAGCTTAATTAAAGATATATATAATAAATATCTAAATAGTCGTGTCGAACGTGGCGACATTATTCTTGCGAGAAAATTAACTAATCTTTTCGTGTTGTCGTCGGAGAAAAAACCAAGATATATATATATATATGAAGAATCATACGAACATATGTACGTATAAATATATGTATGTATATATCTATAATATATATTATTATATTCGATTTTTCGATATATGTGATACATACATATAATATATATATTATATTTATATTCTAAACAATGTGATGTAAAAACGTAAGAAGCTTAGAAATATAATTGACTCTTACACCAAGGTCCAGATCAAGCCAGAGTATACCAAATGCAGCGGATAGAATGCACAGGAACACACAATCAATTAAACATACATATTATTTCGAGAACAGTAAACCGTTCGGCGAGACACGCGCAAGTGTTCTCTTGATTTCACGTTTTTTCGTTTTTTCATTTTCGATTTTTAGTAGAGAGAGAGAAAGAGAGAGAGAGAGAGAGAGAGAGAGAGAGTGTTTCAGGCGTGGCAAGCTATTTTAGCGAAAACTATTACCGATACACCGTTGACAATAATCTTCTTTTGTTCGACGTTGTTCGACGAGGACTCCTGTGAGATACCGTGGCGGCCATTAAAATTCCGCCATTCCTTGAAAACACGGTTTCTTGAATATTTATTAACTGGTTTCTACGCTACGGTTGCTCTAATTGCAATTCTTTAATAGTTTTGTAGTTTAGATTGAGTTACTGCGAGTGCGAGATGGAGAACTGACGCCATTTTATATTTTTCTTAAGTGGGTACAATTTGTATCGATGCTATTGTAAAAGGTCTTTGTGAGTCGATGATTATTGTAATAATTTTTCTATTCCATTATTTGCATTATTTGAAATGCAACTTATTAACCCTTAACGCTCCGACTTTTAATTGTGGTTATCAACCGGAAACTTCAACTTATTCTCATTTTACTTCGACTTGCAAAATTTTAAGTGTCAGATTTTAACCCTTTGCACTCCAAGCAATTTTAGTCCCAAAATCGAGACACTTTTTGATCTAGAATAATTCCATTACAGGTAGTTCGCTTCTTTTCGTACATAGAAAGTTTATTGCTATTACTTGTACAAACATAATGATGTAGAAATTGTTTTAAAGAATAGTCTGACAATTTTTAGTGGTGCCTCAGAGGCGCCATTGGAGTGCTAAGGGTTAAATACTACAGTGGCGTGTAAATAATAACGTTCAAAACAATTTTTATTCATCTTAGAAGTAATATAATATTTATATTAATTATAATTGAGTAATGTGTGGAATCAGTGGTGCCTGGGAGGCACACTTGGAGCGTTAAGGGTTGATAAGTGGTTTTTTAAAATATTAATCCCGTTTGAAGACGTTTGAGAAATTAAAAATTAATTTGCACATTCTTCTTTCTTATTATTTATTATATTGTACGAATATATATAGACAGAATTTAGTTATATCCTTTTACAAGGTAAAATTTTTATGAATCTATAAGATCATGAATAATTGTAAAATTAGAAATACTTAAAGCTTTTCAAAATACTGATAATTAAATATTTCATCGTTAAGCAAAACTGACGACACTGTTTGAATTACACTGACGACAGAGCACTGTTTCAAAGAAGATTTAACAGAAAATAAAACACAAAAATTGTAAACTTATTCTGGTGATTAGTAATAATTACTACTGACAATAATTAGTCTCATTGAACCACGTGAAACGAAGTAAGAATTCAATAGATATCAATAATAGTTTTGAGGAAATAGCTACTGGCACACGTTGGATGAAACACTCTCCATTAACAAAGAACGAACTGTCAGTTGTAGAATTTATTAATTTACAACTGTTTAAAGATAAAAATTACTCTTTCGCAGATTGTGTTTCGTTGGGTAGACAGAGCTGAATAATGAAAATCTGTTATGCTAATTAATAGAAAATTGTCGTAGACAATATTTTATTATTTTTAATGTTATCATCGATCCTTTATAACAATCCATGGATTAGTACACGCTTTAGTCTCTTCATTCCCTATTATATATCTTTCTGAAAATACTACAAATCAACTAGTAAATCATTTTTATATGAAAATAAAACAGAAAGTTTGTAAAATTATTTACGAGTTTCTGAAAAATTACATACATCTTTGATACTGCACCAAAAACTGTTCCAAACAAACCAAGAAGATCTTTAAGAAATTAATAATTTGCAAAAATTATTCAATTGTTTGTTGTTGAATTTACGGTAAAAATAAAACCAGAGAAGGCTAATATGTCAACGAAGAATTGAATAGCACAGTTCTACGCGATAATACCTCGACCCAGTTTCCAAGTAACGAGCCCTTATCAAAAGAACGCCTGTAATCACAGTTTTATCGCTATCGTTTGTTCATTCTACATTTTTTAATACATTTTGTCCATTCTATACCTGAGAACCGGACCTAATTCGTTTATTTCTTTTTCCAGCAAACCAGGCAGACAATATTGGTCAAACGTTAAACATAACCTGCATCACTGATCTTCCTTGTTTATAATGTCGAGCAAAAATGCAATTTTGCAATATATAACACGAGACTTCTTGGCTTTGTTAATTTTATTACTGGCAAAATATAGAATGTATATATAGATTCAGCAGTACAATGAAACAATGCTAATTATAATTTATAATTTAATATTTATTTATTTAATCCACGATGCAGTAGATCCCCGATTACACGAACTAATTAATGAAACGTAACAGAACCTAATAATAAATTTATTAGTATTATTCATTATTATTATTATCGTTATTGTTATTATTATTATCCAAGAAAGCAAAGCAATTATATCGACAGAACTTCTGAAATAAAATAATCATGAAAAGCAATACAATTTTACAATCGTTTCGTAAAACGATGGTTTTCAAAGCCGAAAGATCGAAGTTCCCCGGATAACTGAAACAAAAGACGTGCACTAATCCGTGTCGCGGCAAGTATCCAGCTCCGTCCAGCCTTTCTCGACTCGCGTTTCTCGACTGTGCTTCGATCTCGACGAGGCAAGCGATGAGCGACAGAATAATAATGATCAAGATCGAGCCAGGGAAAAAACGATCGAAATCGATCGACGGTTTCGCAGACTCGTTTCGATGGCGTCGCACGACTCGCGGCAACGTAGAGAACAAAATAAAAACAAAGAATCCGTGAAAGGAATTCGGGATGGAATAGAGCCGAAGTGACAGAAATATGAAAGAAGACAGAGAAGAATAAATAGATAGAGACAGACAGAGAGAAAGAGAGAGAGAGAAAGAAAGAAATAGACAAAGAGAGAAAGAGAGAAAAGGGGGTAGTAGAAGAGGCCTTCGAGTGAAAACGCAGGGGGCAAGAGATAAATATGGTTACCACGATGAAAACGGTTAGGGTTGTTTAGGTCGCACACGCAGGCAAAAAGAATCATGGATTAGTTGGCCGCGTGAATGAGGATTAAGTACCTGGAAATGATGCTCTTCATCTTGGTATCCGGTGCAACGCTGTCTATATCGGTATCCTCGGTTGCGCCTAACCGGGCCCTCAGTCGATCTACGCTACTCTGCAGCCTCTCGATTTCAACTTCGTACTGGAAACGAAGAGAGACGTTCGCTGTTGTTAGTTACAAGGCCACACAGAGACAAACAGGACAGAGATAGAGACAGACCGTGTCCCGTTAGATAGATCAGAGAAGAAAAATAATAAAAAGAGAGACGCGATGCGAAACGCGAGAGGAACTTGTTATCACACACATACGTTACAACGGTACAAGAATATTATATTATGTATTTACACAGACGAGAGTTAAGTCACGAGATTTTAGAAGTTCCTCTTTGATCTTTCGAAACGGAAGAATTATTATTGTCGCTGTTATACTGATTTCGCAGCTGGTTCCTCTCGTTCGATGCGGCTCTGCCAGATCGAAAATGGCGCTGGAAGAATTTTTGGGTTCGTCGATTCTTGGTAAACATGGACGACGAATGACGATTAATTTAATTGTTAATTATTTTTGGAAATTACTTGGCAATCGAATCCTTCGGGTTCTTTCGCGTTCGAACAGTGAGAAGGTGAAACGGAGAAATTACATTATTGTTTTGAGAACACCGAATTTACAATGTAGAATGGTAAATTTGTTTAGTCTACTGATGTAGTAATTGTTAAAACGCTTCTAGAATAAAGTAACGTACACAAAAGTCTATTTTGAGACCCGGAATACGAAACAACCCCCTAATTGGGGTAGTATATTTTATAGAAGGCTTGCAACTAATTTGTGCCCATAATTCAAACAGTTGACAAACATAATTCAGTCAGTTCAAACTTTAAAAACAACATTTTCGTATGAAATTCACACAAGATTTCATATTCATTATAAATTTCCATTAATCAAGACTAAGAAAATTATACATTAAAATGTCGCATAATGTAAAAATATTTTTTAATTTATTCAAATGTAATTCATTAAATATCTCGAAACAAGAAATATATGACTTAGACCACTTTCATAATTATGGGCACAATTATAAATAGACTGCAAAAGTTTATAGAAAGTGAACATTTTGTGAATCCATCGCAAGACACGAGAGTTGATTAGAAATTTATTTCTTCCTTTAATAACTTGAGTAAGTGAAAAATAACTTAACATTATGTTTACATTTCTTCGATATTCTTATGGTTTTGTATGTCATCTATTCTCATTTTTGTCAGAAATACGTGAAATGTACAATCTTGCGAATCTCGTGAAAAGGAATTCAGAAAATGAAAATGAAAAGAACTTAAGAAAATGAAGCTGTATGTAATTTTAAAATTTCTTACTCGTTGATGTAAAACATTAGACGATATAATAATAAGTGAACCTAAAATTGTGTTGCAATTATTCGGATAAATAATTGTTTATCATATTGCACTTTCAATACTGTTGCACTGTTCCATATGGGGGTAGGCAACCCCCAGACTGAAAGAGGTTAGAAATAACCCTACACATACAGTTTCTAACGTATTAACACTTTAACTGCCAGAACAACAACCTCAAAAATTCCACAAAATCAAAGTAATTTATTTGATGAAACAACAATTTACAATTTAAAATGTGCAACACATATTTATCCTTCGACCTTCTCCTATTCTCCAGATTTCAACTAAATGTAGTGCAACAATTATACTAATGTACAAATTTATTTTTAAAAATGGACAAATTACTCTGTCACCTATATCTGGGTGACATGGCAAAGTGTTAATAATACACTACTTAGTTTTCAATAATTAACAAACCGCCTACAAAATTCAATGAATTCACTAAATGTAATTGAAACAAGAACCGCATGAAATTTAAACAAATTCATATAATTTTTGAGAGGACACAAAATAAATAATTAAGTGAGCTTAAATGCTCAATACGTTTAGCGCCAATGTTAGCGTCTTTCTGAAAGTTTCTGTATCAAGTGATTCTTTCCAGATTCTTTACTTAACAATCATCCAAGTTATAAAATTACCTCACACTGGCTAAAAATTCATATTTGTCCAAATGCAAATCCTCGAAAAGATTTTACTTTCAATCCTCAGTTTATTTTATCATGTAAAATCACTTTGTCTCGCATGAGACAGTTTTATATTCTCTACCAACCAGTAAAACCGCGCACGTTCAATCATCATTCGTCGTCCAACAGGGCCAAGTGAAATCCTCGAAATCAAATCAACAACCGAATGATTTACCTGATCGATGCTACGGTGACTACGCGACTTGCTCCTCCTGGTGGTGCAGCTCTCCTCTTCGCTGGTATCTGACAAGTCTCTCGTCGAGTCCAGCGACAGCCTCCTCCTGAGCTTCGTGCAGCAGACATTTTGATTCTGCTCCGAGTTATTCCGATGCGTCTGATTATTCTGCCTCCACTGGTTCTGATTGTTCCTCTGCAGATTCCTCACATTATTCTGCGGTGGCGGAGAAGGACTGAGGTCGACACCCCGTACAACTTCAACCCCTCCACCGCTGCCATCCCTTTCTTCGGAGCTACTACTCCCTCTTCTACCACTTCTCCCGTGATTCGGCTCCATGTGATAAACCGGATTGGCAAAAGCTAACGGCGCTGCGCTGAGTATATGCGCGTTCGCATTATTGCTGCTGAGATCCACCGGGCTGGAGCTCTGACTATAAGCAGCGAAGCTCTGGTACCCCGAAGAAGCAACGTTGCTCAACTGAGAAATCGATATCTGCGAGCCCTTTTGCGATTTCGACTCGGAAACCTCGTCGTCGGCGTACCTCAACAGGTCTGACAGCTCGTCCAGATTCCCATTGGCAGTCGTGTTGTTGGTCTTGCTGTTGTTGTAATTGTTATTCGGTTGATGATTGATGGACAGAGTCAGATTCGACGACGGATTCACGACTACGTTGGCGTTCACCGTGGTCTTCGAGACGTTGTTGTAATTCTGATGCTGCGTCTGATTGGCGTTCTCCTCTTTGTTGCAATGGTTCCTGCTGGCCGATCTGGAGACGTTGTAGTTGTTGTGGTTATAGTTGTCCTCGCGGTCGTGGATGTCGAGATTCTGCAGTCTGGCCAAGTTGTGTCTGTGGTTCTGCTGTTGCTGTTGCGAGACGATCGTGCAAATGTTCGGCTGGTTGTTCTGGTTGGTGGTGATGTTGTAGTTGGAGTCCTTCAAGTTGCTGTGGCTCTCGGACCTTGTGGGGCTGGTCGGATGGGTTTGGCAGTGATTCACGTTCGCCAAACTAGCGCTGGCAGTCAGTCTGTAGCCCGCGGCGGCCCTGTTGGTCCCAACTGCTCTGTGCTGTCTGACGATCGGCGTGGGTGAACGAGACACGAAGGCTGGTGGTTCTAGAGGATAATCGTCCGTGGTGATCTGCAGCTGAAGCTTCCCGTTGGCCGGCATGTAAGCATTTCGAGGAAGAGTGGCGGCCCTGGCGACGTTAGGGCTGCGCGAGCTGTTGTGGCCCAAGGTGTTCGACTGCAGCACCTCGTTGCTGTCCCTGATCGTGCCGTTCAGGGTGCTGTGGTTGCTCAACGTCGACGTCGCCGAGACAGAGAGATTCGTGTTGCTGTTCGCGATCGTTGGATCGTTGTAGCGGAAAATGTTGTTCTGCAGATTCGGGTAGCGATGAGACGTTGGCACTGGACTTGGACCCGGTTGATCAAGCGCCAGGGAAATCCTTTCGAGGATCTCTGGCAGCCTGGACGGAGGCAGTGGTGACGAGGAGGATGATATCGAGACTAAACTCTCCCGCAGCAGCGCGTGTAATAGTGATAGTTGCTTGCCCAGGTCGATGTAGCCGTCGAATTCCAGAGAATTGTTCGCTGGTGCGTCCTTTGGGAGAGGGCTCTGTACAGAGAGATTTTGGGGATCAATGAAAGCCTATGGCTTTTGAAATAATACTGGATTAAATAATATTTTATACTTATAATATTTTTAATTTTTCTCAATTTCTTACGTATAAAAATTGCAATATTAAAATTGTTTTAAATAATATCAATTTTCGTGGTGATTCAGAATCATCACTCGAGTCCTAAGGGTTAATCCTTTGCACTCGAACGACACCTCTAAAACGTCATTAAAAATTTCCACACTATTATTTAACCCATTTACTGCCACACAAATTTGACACGTCTTGCACTGGGTGCCACGGTTTTATTTTAATATAATTAATTTAATATATAGTTTTAATAGTAATTTTAATAATAAAAATTTATAAGTAATATGTTCTCTACACTATATACATTTTTCATTTATCCTTGCTGATAGTTCCTAACTCAAATAGCCATTTATAGTCAATCTAAACTTACAACACCCAGTACGAGATATCTCGGAATTGGCAGTCAATGGGTTAATTGGAAATGATTAGATATACTGTTTTATATTGAAATTTCAAGTACAGATAATTGTGTGATTATTCTTTTGAAATTATTATTGATCAACTAGTTAAGAGAGCCCAAGGGATTTGAAGCGTCTCAAACCCATCACTATTAGCACGTTCGCAACCAGTAGTCGTCGCATAAGACGCTTATAGCAGGCGCAGCATATAATTTCCAACGGTTTATAACTGAATACCGCAAGGGTCTGCTATATAAATGTATACTAATAAAAATAACGTAGAAACTGCATTACCGGTATTCAGCTAATGATTTTAAAATGACCTAGGACTGGTCTCGAATGTGATTACATGCTTTCGGTGGAGAAAGTGTAATATAAATACTATTCGAAGTACCTCAATTGTGTACCAACAATTTTAAATAGCTATTTGAAATAATTATTTCTATTCTGTTAATGAAGTATAATAAAATTCGATTTACTTAGTAAATAGAGATCACAAAATTTTGGCCAGCTATACGTGACTGACCAATGT
>CM052095.1:6277250-6290757 GCA_028453745.1 Agapostemon virescens | reverse complement strand
ATAATTGCCCTGTAACAAAATGAGGCCTAATAACTGCTTTTACATTGTAATTGGTAATGAAATTATTAGGTAACGTTACTTAGGAGGTCTTATTGGTTCGCAATAAAAATTCCTGTCGCCGTTGAGGGATCCATTAAAAATTTTTCAGTGATGGATTATGAATTTAAAAGATTCTAGAAATAATCGCCAGTCGGTAACGCGTTAATTTAAGGTAATTGGTATTTTTCTGAAACGAAATTTTGTCCGTCACTCGACTGTGCTCTATTAAAATTCCCTAACAAAATGACGCTTTCGAAGATGCGTTTGGAATACAAATTTTGGACAGAGTATACCGCAAAGACGGAAACTCACCGTGCGTTATGTTGAAGAGGGACGGGCTGAGAATAGCTGGGCACAGGAATCTAAGGAATATGTTCGCGGAGATTAGGTTGTCTGCGATGTCCTCGCGGCCCATGTCGGCCAATCGTTCGCGGAATATACGGAAACACTCGCGTAATTCGAGAGGGAAGTGTGCATGGCTAGCAAGTATCCTGCCCCAAGCCAAGTCCACCGCGTTCCGTAAATTCTGCTGCTGTTTGTGCAAGGCCGCCACCGATGCAACCTTCAGCGGATCCACCTCGCAATCACCACCCTCTACTGCACCCCTGACTACGGCACCCAAGGTCTCCTGCAGATACCTGTCGCCCGTCAACTTCAGGTAGGCCTCCATCGCCTTCGTGGCTAAGGAATTTCCTCGAAAGGTGAGCCTCTCGTCGTCTGAAACAGAATAATGTTCATCGTCACCGAGCTGTTCAATATAAAAGACATTTATTACATTTATACAGGGTGACCCGAGACCTTTTACAATAATCTTACCGAACATTAAAATTGGCTTCTACAATAATTGTTTATTTATTTCCTAATTTATTTCCTTTATTTATTTATTTTAATTGTTTATTTCCTAAAATAAAAATTACAAGATGTAGTTTCCTTGATATTTAGTTTAACTGATTCCTATAAAAATAATTTCTTGACTATCGTCATAATAAAATAATACATCTGAAGCCCCCATTCGTTAACCCATTTGCACCATGGCGCCTACTTTAACCCCTTGGCCTACAACTTATTTTACAATAGTAAGAACGACAAAAAGAAAAGAGAAATTTGTATATGATCAACAATTAAATAAAATGTTATTTCTGTTTAACACTTTGACTGCCACGTCACCCATATATGGCTGACAGAATTGTTTGTCCATGTTTAAAAATAAATTTGTACACTAATATATTTATTGCAATAAATTTAGTTGAGATCCAGAGAATAGAAGAAGATTGAAGAATAAACTTTGTGTTATAAATTTTAAGTTTTCAATTGTTACTTCGTTAAATAAATTAAATAAATTACTTTGATTTTATAGGATTTTTCAGGTCGTTCGTTTGGCAGTTAAAGTGTTAAATAAAATTAAGGAAATACGTGTTTAGATGATTCAGTTCGAAATCATGCTCACGAGTCTGACTCGTTCGACGTGCAACGTTCGACTGACGACTGGCCCGTATCACAGCGCGAGGTCGGTCGTATGCGCAGTGAATGACATTGAGTTCACAGAATTCAATAAATGTATACATAAATGAATGCCCATAAGCGTAATCCATGGCATTTGAAGAATATTTACCTACTGGTAATAAAAACAGTCGCGGCTCGCGGAATATTCCGCGCTTGGATGCAAATGGGTTAACCTTCAGGGTATTAACTCTTTGCGCTCGAAGCTATTTTGACTCGAAAACCTAGGCATTCTTCTGACCTAGGATATTTTTATTCCATATGATTTATATGATTTATGCGTATGATTATTTTTACTGTTACTCGTCCTTGCAATATTTGCATTTTTACAAATTTCTTAGATGCAAGCATTAGCAGTGTAGAAATTGTTTTGAACAGTGGTGTGACAATTTTGACTCAGAGTCGCCATTCGAATGGAAAAGGTTAACTCTTGTCATTTATATTTTCCTTTCACATGATTTATTTCATGTTACAGACGTGGGTGATTTTAGTATTACTCCTCCTTGCAATAGATATATTTTTACAAATTTCTTAGATACAAGCATGGCGATGTCAAAATTGTTTCAAACAGGGGTGGAGCAATTTTTAATGGCGCCTCAGAGTCGTCATTCAAGTGCAAACTGGTCAAGGCTATTATAATTTGCTTATTTTGTCTTTACACTTTAATCTTAGAACAGCTGATCATTTTTCCAAACTGTATAATCAATGATGTTTTTGATTATTCATTTATTTATTTATCAAATTTTAAAAACATATCTTTGAAAGGACTCTTTGTAGACAATTATAGTGTTCCCCTTATTTTTGATGGCACAGCTGTCTATTTAATTTAATTGTCTATTCTCGAGCGGTTAAATCGACAAAATCGGTTTTATTTGTAATGTTGCAATATAAAGAAACGTCTTAGAGCACAGAGAATTTTATTACATTAACAAACGATGCTTCTTCACGCGGACAATTATGGTTTCAAATAAAAGGACGATATTTAGGAAACATCCCCTAACTTTAAAACCGTTTTCCCTCCAAGCTCATTAATCCCTTGCCAGTGTCTTTGTAACTGAAGTTATTACAACGTCTTTGTCACTCAAAAATGTTACAGAAGAAGAAAGACAATTTATATATTTTAGACTGCTACGTCTACTTGAATACTTAACACTAGAACTACCAAACCAGTCATTTTGACTGGTCCCTAGTTTTTTCTTTCCCAATTTCAGGTATTATAAAATTATCTTCATTGGAAAGCTCCGAATGAATTTCTTCATTGAAGCAGACATTGTAATAAAAATGGGCCATGGTCTGAATAGATGCAGTCTAGTCATTACTACCAGGCAATATACATCAGTCTGATTATTACTTGGTAGTTCTAGTGTTAAATACTGATTACAAATCAACCAACATTTAAATTACAAAGAAATGAATAAAGCCATTGTAGGTAGTTCTAGTGTTGATAGCAAGACAGTTTGCGTACAACCTGTTTTCTTGACTGGATTCAGGTTTCCGCAATGCAGAAAACTGTACCGTTCGTTCCATGAATCATCGCTGACTATACGAAGGGAAGTCTTGACGACGGCGACTCACCTATTCTGTGTATGTCCATCATAACTAAGTCAGCAAGAAACTGTGGCGCTTTCTTTTCCCGTTGCATGACGGCCACCAACGCGGTGGCGATGTCCTCTTTCGCTTTCACGGCAATCACCGGCTCTAATTTCTCGCAGAGTGACTTGTAGTCTGACTTTAGGTATTCCAGGAATTCCTGGTATACCTGCACGGGTAGTATGTCCACGGATTGAAAGCGGCATTTCACCCTGAGCGTCGGTGGTTCCTTTAAAGGACCTTTGTCCCCCACCACCGGGTACCATTTTTCTGTTAAATAACGCGACGTCACGTTGTGCACCGGTATGCTGACTGAGCCTGAAAACATAGTTGAAAGGGTTTCATTATTAATTATGTAAGCCGTTAAAAGTGGCCTAAGTCCGTTTGCAAAGTCGATTACATGGTAATAAATATTCTAAGAAATGATTCTACAAAGAAGGGTAAAATAAAAGTCTTAAAAGCTAAAGTTATGATCTTGACTTTGTCAATTAAAAGAACTGTGTTTCGTGAGACTGTTATGGTTAGATTATAAAAATTTCTCTCACCGATTAGAACATTTTTGTCCCTCTTCTTCTTCCGGTCAGCCTCCCTGTACAAGTTAACTTGTATAGTGTTGACAGAAGGCAAATGATGAAAGTCAAAGTGTTCGCCCCAGAAGCAAAGGTCGGCCTTCAATTTCGCGGTGGTTCTCGCGTACAGGGTGCTGTCTAGACAGACCTCGCAAAAATATCGCTTCTTCGCTGCCACACCTTTCGCCTCGAGCAGCCAGATTTGCAGAGAATTGTCGGTGCGTCTTGTCTGCTCCGCGTCCGGTTGAACGGATTTCCTTAAACTGAATTCGAAACATGAAATTAGATTTAAAAGCTTCCCCCAGCAATTTTAGAACTTTGACAATTTGTAAAATGAACATTCTGAAAAGGGTCATTCGATCCACTGCGATAGAATTAATGTTAACACTAATTTAAAATTATTTCAAATAATGGCGTCGCAATTTTTAGTGGTGCCCTCAAAGTTACCATTTTGATCATTGGCATAAAACAATTTGTAATATAATCATTCTGAAAAGGGTCATTCAATCCACTGCGATAGGATTAATGTTAATACTAAATCTATAGAGCATTAAAATTGTTTTATGCCAATGATCAAAATGGTAACTCTGGGGGCATCACTAAAAATTGCAACGCCATTATTAGAAATAATTTTCAGATCACTATATTTGCATCTAGGAAAGTGACAATAGTTTCACTATTGTAAACACGAATAATAGTGAAACCCAGAATACGCATAAGAACAAATAAATCGCGTAAAGTGCCATTTTCGAGACCGGAAGACACGCCTTGGTTTTCGAAGGTAAAACAGCTTCGATTGCAAAGTGTTAAACTTATTTGAATCTTGATTCCCATGAAGGCAATTTTATAACTTCAACACTTGTAAAATAATAATTCTGAAAAAAGTACCATTTGACCCACTGTGGTAGGTTTAATGTCAACCCTTTGCATTCCAAGCGATTTTAATTCCTAACTCGAGACATCCTTCTGTCTTTCGTCTATATCGAATTTATCACTATTAATCGTACAGCAACAATTTTTCCTAACTTCTTAATTACAAAAATTTTCAATATAAAAATTGTTCCGAATAATAGTCTGACAATTTCTAGAGTCGCCTCAGAGGAGCCATCGGAGTGCTAAGGGTTAAAATCATTAATAAATTGATGAATCAACAAATTGGCTGAATGTAACAGTAATGTAACAGTAATTAGTGTCGAGACACTGGTCCGACAGTTAGGGACACGAATAAAACTGATGGTTCGCGTAATTCGCAGTCGGAGACCTCGAATTCGTCAGAGGGCATTCAGGATTGTCGGTTGGCTGGCTTCGTCAACGAAAAAGAAGTGAAAGAAGTAAGAGAGGAACGGTACCAACCTGTGTAACCACTGGTCCCGTTCGTGAGCGGTCCTGCAACTAAAATACTTGGGCCCACCGGTGCTGGGTGTGACCTGGAAGCAGTGAGGTCTGCCAAGCAGGCTCGGATGCAGCGGTGTCACGGCCGCGAGGTCCATCGAGGTCACCGCCTGTCCGCAGAGGAGGGACTCGTGTGAACGGCAACCCCGAAGACCGGCGCCACGTTGCTTCTGTCGTTCGAGCTTCGTCACGCTCTTCGTCCTCTTCAGCGGGTTCGAGCGGAACGACCTCTTCGAGAAGAAATTCTGTGAACAGAAACAGGAAAACACCATAAATGCATGTCCCTCATCGTCGCAGAAATCGGTTATCTCGAAAACAATTCTCTGTAAAAATAAGAACTTCAGAAAATCGAAATCGAATCAAAGCGAAGCGATTGTCTCGATAACCGCGACAGAAATGTGCACGATGTTTGTGCAAAATTAACGTCGGAGACTCTCGAGTATACAGAGTGCTCCACGCAATTGTTTAAAGTTATAACTCCGTTATTATTGCATTTACGAAAAAATGCCAAAGAAGAAAGATAAATAGTTCGAAGAGCACTACATCTGTAGGCCTTTAAATTTTTTTTTGATGCAGCAGTGCATGTGCAATTAACAATTGCATCATTTCTTTAAATAGAAATGCATATTTTCTTTTACACAGATCGATTCTTCTGTTCATTCTACGTAAGAAATGATTAAGGTACCATGGCTAAAAAATTATTAGATCTCGAGATATTTTCAAAAAATGTCTTTATTCTTATGTCTTATTCTTAGTTTTCGTACAGTCATGAAGTGTTTGAGTATCTTCTTCAATAAAGACATTTTTTAAAAATATCTTGAGATACTAAAAAATAATTTGTTACTAGAATACTAATAAATAATCTTGTAACTGAACAGTTCCACGAGCATATTAACCCTTTGCACTCGAACTTGTATCAACATCGAAACATTCCTTTTAACCATATATTTCCACTATACTCGATTCCTTTTATCAAATTTATCACTATCACTCGCACCGGAAAAATTTCAAACAATTTCTTACATACAAACACAACAACGTCGACATCGTTTGAAACAGGACAATTTTTACTAAAAATGTTCAGGTAAAACAATTTTTACCTGAGCGCCAAGTGTTTCAACAATCCCAAGCAACAATATTCCCAAAGCAATAATTACCCTAAAGTGCGAGCGCAGCTTAACGAGAGTCTCGAATAAGCGTATCAAAGCACCGACGAAGCCGAAGAACATGGCGCGTATCACGTTAACACACTTTTCAAACGTCTCGGAGATGCTTCTTCCCTCTTCCCGAGCAGCACAAGAAACGATCTTATGATGGATTGGAGATGCTCCTCGCGAATGTCCATTTCGCTGCATTAATCCTCATCAGTCACGCGTAGATAAAGATCCTGATTGAAATTGAAAACCCGTAATGCCGCGCCGATATGTTCGCGTAATTTTCTTTTTTCCACAGAGGCCTAACCGAACTTTAAACGCGATTCGCAACGTTAATCCCCGGGACTCGATTTGATTCGGATAACAAGTCGGCTACCCGCTAATGATCGGTGCGAAACGGTACGACGAGGAGGGAACCGGTAGCAGATGTTAGCAGTGGCCGCGAGTGAAAATCATCGACTGACTCTCCCGAAGCGACATCGGGAATCTTTCCTGACATTGCTCAAGTGAAAGGTATTTTGCCGTGCGCGGTTTGATGCTGGGAGGCATCGCCGCATATATTCGGATCAAGTACAACGTGCTCGAGCGATTCTTACCGCCTGTGACTAAACGGTATACGCCGGCCTGAACGGTAAAGGGGTCCGTGCACCTAATGATTTATCGCATTACCGAGTTCTCTTACCGAGTCGCGACGATTGGCCGAAGAGACTACCTGCGACCGCTTAAGTATAGTCTCTGCACGCAGAATATCGGGCTAGCATCAACACCGGGTCCGTTCTGCCTAACCGATAATTCGAGTTCCTCGATCATATTCGTTGGACTGCTACGAAACCGTGTCTCTGGCTTTAATCACGCTCCCAGACGAAAAGGTAGCCGTGCTATCTTTAACAGTTTGACTGCCAAACTAGCAGCCACAAAATTTCTAAAAAATCGAAATGAGATATTGACTGGAATAAAAATGAGAAAAATAAAATGTATGCTGTAAAGTGCTCGCCCTACCTTCTTGTATTTTCTATATAACCACCAACTTTGCTACAAATGAATATATTAACGTAAACATTTATTTAGAAACCGTACAAATAATTCCGTCACCCATATATGGGTAACAGGGCAGTCAAAGTGTTAATTTATCGCGCTGCGATTATGCTAGTGTACAAAATTGTCCGTCAAACGTGCCGTTAAGACGCGAATATAGTTTCAAGGATATTTTAAATGAATGAAGAGGTTTGTATTTCAACCCTTTGCACTCGAAGCTGTTTTAACTCTAAACCCAAAGTACAATGTAAAAATTTTATAGTGACCGAATATTAAAGTTACTCACTGTAACTCACAGTTTCCAGGCTAACAGAATCTCAGCACGAGAAATTAAAGATGGCAGACCCGCGCTATCGACTGGCGACTCCGAGACACTGCTGACAATAGTCATTCCAATTGCTCGAAACAATTCTCATTGTTACGGCTTTCGAGTGTAACTTTCGTGTCCTTTTGGCAGAATTGTTCCGACGCTTTTGGCAAGCATTGCAGCCAGCTTCGTTAAGGGTCGAGCGACACACTGATACCGATCTGTGCCCGGCGATGCTCCACTAACAAAATGGCGTCTGCCGATGTTCCGGTTCACTCGTAACCGATGAGCGCGTTTTAACTCTAGGTTCACAAGTCCCGTCATTTTGATTGATTTCGCTAATGAGGAACACATAAATCGAGTTTCCTAACGTATCCAAGCTGTTTTAATTTTTGTTTGTTGGTTAATGAGTTTTGAGTTGTGCTACAACGATCTGAATCGATAGTGGCCTCGATATGGCGCTCGTTAACTTTAACTGGACGGTCTATTGCGTATTGTTGAATGAAAAATCGTTAGAACGAAATTTGGCAAAACTATTTTGACATTGCCTTCCTTTCAAGGCTTCATTGCCATATACGGCACACCTAACTTCTTGTATGCTTGCGATGCCTTCCTGCCTTTTCCGAAATCATAGAATAAAATATGTGCGTTTCGTTCTTCCATTTTTAAATCTTGAACGATTTTGTTTCTATTTTGCATTTCTGTTAAATGAGGAAAATATACTATTTGGAAATGTGGAAGGTTCTAAATATTTTCTTTAGCTACTCACTGTTCAGAAACGAGCAAATGTAATTAATTAAATGGCTCATACGTCGGCGGTGCTCAATATGTTAAATTGAGATGAAAATGAAGCTAAATAACAAATGATACAATATTCTTATTAATTATTAAAGATGGAAGCACGACAATGAGAAAACACGTTGACGGAACAAAAGAATGTGCTAAAACCATCGACTCGACAAATTCAGCAATCATTTGGCTGCCAATGCAATACTTTGAGTTTCGATTATTCGAAGGCAATTAAAAAGCTGTATAATTTCTCAGTTACCCAATACTGCAAACATTACTTTTACGCGAACATTTGGCACAGTTTTAGCGAAGTTACGCTCAGCCGTATGATAATACACAGTTTTAAAGTTCGGTTTTCTGGCGACCACGGAAAGTGTTACACTTCTGGACACGCCAGCGTCCTTTCTTTGTTTGCCGCAGATTTTTCAACATGATCGTCGCGACGATATCGAACGTTGAATCGCCCCGTTCCACTTTCCTCGACTTTTCGAGCGTGTGTGTCGCCTTTCTCGGGTCATCGGATAAAGACAAGTTGGCTGCGCGCCAACGTAACTCGGAAAGAGTCCAAAGTGTTTTGCATATTCCCGGAAGTGCACTCGGCAGTGCAACGGGTCGCCAAGTTTTCCGAGTTCACGTCGAAAATTACGATTAATAAGAATCTATGGAACGTTCTTCTGGAAAGTATCAAATATCCCGTAGGTTTGTTCCTGTCGTATGTTTATTCTATCACCGTTATGAAAACGATTATGGCTGCGGTCTATTTTATAGGGTTAGTTGGAAACTCATTTCTGAAGGTCTGCAAATTATTCGCTAACGAGACCACTATTTTATTATTTTATTATTTAACTATTTTAATATTTTATTCATTAGAAATAATGAATATAATAAATGAATGACATAAATCGATTTACAGTATTAGATATTATTTCAAAATTTGTTATTCTAGAAACAATGTTTTATTAGTTTGTGTCTAAAAGACGAATATAACACTTTTCAGATTTTCTATTTTACTATTATTGAAATTATAAAATTGCCTTCATAGAAATCGATTCAAATCTATTCAATAAAAGTTTTATAAGATGTTGTACACTGGTCAATTTTAACGAGCGGTAAATTTAGCATAAATAAATAATTTGACATCGATAGTTACTAAATTTTGCAGGAATAAGTAGGAATTAGAAGAATCCATGATAGGAACTGCAGCACGGTCAGAATGTAAATGGAATTAAATTTTAATTGATTTCTCGGATGCTGTATCAGCCACTGACAATTCTGATTCGACAGAATTCTACGTTTATGAAGCGTGCAACAAGATTATCCGAGTTCTTGTCGAAATAAAAGTACTTTCAAGCAACGTGTACCGTTAACGGTGGCTCTTATGGAAATGTCCGGTGGAAACAGTGTTCTAAATACCTCAATTAATGTTACCACCGTCGAAGAGCACCGAAAGACCGCGACATACATTCGATTCATTCGTATCCACGCATTAGCGAAATGCATTAAGCGTTATTCCTCCCAGAGGCCGTTTCAATCTTGCCATCGAATGACAGCGCAGCAATCGTTTCGTTTAATCAGTCGCGATTTATGAGAGTCACACAGGGCAAGCCGAGAAATGTGTACCGACCATGGGACTTTTCACGGCGTAAAATAATTTTACTCTTACTTTGATAAGCGAATGCAAAAACGGTAGCATGCAGAAATATTGAATATGCGATTCCTGCGTTCTTCGCGCGTGATCGCACATTTCGCTTTTTTCCGCGATCGTGACTTGCAGCGTCTGGAAATATGGATTACCATGACTAGGAATTCTAGAAACCTCTCCATTCGACTACCTCAGGCGATAGTGTCGACATTGATTTGCAGAACAATGTGGAAGTATCCTGAACAGTGAGCTATACTAAACCGGAACATTTTTTTGGCCAGTATTAGGTGCAGGAATAAGTTTTTCCCCCCTAATCCTTTCGGTACCGGTATATCTATTTAACCTCTTAGGCAAGATGGCGCCACTGTAGCGTCATTCGTGGATGTCGCCTTAAATTACGAGTGGCTTGAGCACGTTCTATTGTATCAATAATTATTAAAGTTAAAATATATGTATCATAACTTTAAGAAAAATTATAATTTAGTTATCGAAAACTTCGTTAGAAAATTATTAAAGTTAAAGTATGTGCATAATAGCTTCAAGAAAAATGATGAAAGTTAAAGTATATGCATCATATCTGCAAGAAAAATTATGAAAATTAAAATATATGCATCATATCTTCAAGAAAAATTATGAAAGTTAAAAATATATGCATCATAGCTTCAAGAAAAATTCTGAAAGTTAAATTATATGCATCACATCTTCAAGAAAAATTCTGAAAGTTAAAATATATGCATCATAGCTTCAAGAAAAATTATGAAAGTTAAAGTATATGCATCATAGCTTCAAGAAAAATTATGAAAGTTAAAGAATATGCATCATAGCTTTAAGAAAAAATTATAATTTAGTTATTGAAAACTTCATTCCAAAATTATTAAAGTATGTACACCATATGTTCAAGAAAAATTATGAAAGTTAAAGTATGTGCAGCATGTCTTAAGGAAAAATTATAACTTGGTTATGAAAAATTTAATTCTTCCTGAATTTGTTTTCACACTTAATACGTTTGTTAGATAATCAGAGATGATCGTAATTTTACGGACATCCGACGTGCAATTAGTTTTGTTGTACGTTAAGAGGTCGCATAAACGTTTCTTGCAGGTATTTCGGCAGAGAATGCAATAAATGTAGCCGGAGCGAAGAGATGAGAGATAATGATGCCTACCAAACATGCAGTTCCTGCATTTAATTCCGTTTTCATGCACTGCTTTTAAAATAACATTAACTTCTAACTGAGTGACTTAGCGATTACGAGTACGTACGCGAACGTAACGAAAACGAGTAAAATTGAGATAACTGTTTTTCTGTAATAATAGTAAGTACAGTATAGTTTGTAGCAATGTGGATAGTGTAACAGAATTAAACGATTATTCATTGCATTAAAAAGATATGTGTATAATAGTTAAGAATTCTCATCTAAAATTACATATACGGTTAAAATGTTTTTAAACTAGAGATTTCTATAGAATATTATATTATTTAATATCTCTGTCCATTTATGAATAACCATTTTAACCACTTGCTGTATATTGTAAATCTAAAGTTTAATACATAAAATGATTTGCATTTTACAATCAATATTTACTATTACTATTTAGTTTTCTTTTCTCTTCAGCAACATTCTTGACAAAGACTGTTATAATAACTGTAGTTACAAGGAAAATGTAAAAGGTTAATGCTAAGTCTACGCAAACCGTCAAAATGGCGGATTCTAATATTCTTCATGCAAGGTTATTGAAATTGCAAAGACACTCTAGAGGAGTTATTTAACAAATTCATTTCCTTGTGTATGTATTATGTAAACCAGAAGGCTAAAACTTTGGGTAGACACAATCTTGTAATATTTATAGAGTAATGTAAATCTATTGTTAACAACTGAGCCTTTCCAAATTTTTTATTCGACAATTATTGAAGTTATAAGATTGCCTTCATAGAAATCTTTGTTCAATTATATCAATTATAATATTATGCAAATAATACGAATAAATTAAATCTTGGCATTTTTACAAGACAATATTCACCATTCAATTTTAACCTCTTAAGCACGATGCGCCACTATAGTGGCTTGAGTACACTCAATTCTATTATTAATTATTACAATACATTATTAATGTTAAAATATATGCATCACATCTTTTAGAAAAATTATTATTTATTTAACGAAAACTTAATTCCTTTGAGAGGTTAGTCCTCGGACGTGGAAGCATTTTCACAAATAGATCCCTTTGTTCAATCATATATTGCAATAAAAATCGGAAATAATCCAAATAAATTAAATCTTCAAATTTAAATAGAAATAAATAAAATTAAAATTTTTATAAGAAAATGCCAAATAGTGAATTTTGTTACTCGGTAGGTCAAACGTGAATTGCGTGGATTCTCTCGAATTGTGAAACAGCAGAGAACACGATTGGAGGTATCAGAAACAAATCACCGAACCACAGCGTTTAATTACCCAGAACGCTATTCGAAGCAGTAGCAGAGTACTCTAAACAGTTCTCGTCTCCCTTCGCACACACCAACCCGCGTCTGCATATTTACCCTGGCAGCGAAGTAGTTGATGATCATGCTGACAACCTTCTCCTCCTCGTTCTCCTCCATCGGTTTCACGCACATTTTTCTCCTGGTCATGCGAACTGTACCGCGTGAGAAAGCACAGCAGATGTTCCCGGGGTCCACGAATTCCACGACGGAAAAAGCAAACGCGTTCCTCTTCGAGCTCTCTCCTATATACCCGTCACTCCGATCCCGAGGTGTGCAACACGCGAACGCACTCTTCTCAATTTCATTTTCCCTCGGAATCCCTCTCTTCGATCGAACTCGAGCGACTGAAAATGTGTCCAATCGCAGGAAAGTTCGAGCAGGGCGGCAATCCGTGCCTCGATATAAACAAGGATTATCGCGACTGAGTCATTGACAGCTTTACGGATCCCCAATTTACGGTTCCGTGGAATATCGTGGAAATGGAGTCAGACTTGTTCCATATCCCCCGTTTAATCAAACTGTCCGCTACGTCGATGAGGAATGCGCTTTTATAGCAAACAGAGGTATAGGTTTATTTATTTCCTCGTTTCACAATTTTAAATTGTAAATTTCTTTGAGGAGAGTGTATCTGTTGTGCACTGTAGTTGGCAAATGATGGTGGAACAATTGATACACTATTTTTAATTTGTTCCTTGGTTCGTTCAATCTTTTACCATCCACTGACGGATTCAGTAATAAATCGTATACCTTACTCCTTCTTAGCTATCACTTTTATTTTATAGTACGTTCAGAGTACTCGTTAGGATACCCCTTTCACGATTTATGGATAATTTATTAGTCGAATCCCACGTGAAAATATTTCGTTGTTCCAGAGGACGTTACAAATCGCAAATTAAGTGAAATTGTTCAAAGACGTTCACTAATACCTTCGTGACGAGATTGCATCTATCGTGAACTACAGTTGAAAAATGGTGGTTGAACAATTGACACTCTATTTTTAATTTGT
>CM052095.1:6258208-6272250 GCA_028453745.1 Agapostemon virescens | reverse complement strand
AAGGTGCCGTTCGCACTTGAGAAAAGGTGCCGTTTATTATTGAGAAAATTTCAGTTCTTTCTTCCAAAAATTTTCACATAAATTTCCTTGCTTCAATAACAAGATTGACAAACTGAAAATTGCCTAAGAATACTTGAATTTCAGCAGATTGTCTCAAATTAAAAGGTGCCGTTTGCAGTTCAGAAGGTTTCCGTCATTTCTTCCAGAAAATATTCACATAAATTTTCTTGCTTCAATAACAAGATTGACAAATTGAAAATTGCCTAAGAATACTTGAATTTCAGCGGATTGTCTCAAATTAAAAGGTGCCGTTTGCAGTTCAGAAGGTTTCCGTCACTTCTTCCAGAAAATATTCACATAAATTTTCTTGCTTCAATAACAAGATTGACAAATTGAAAATTGCATAAAAATACTTGAATTTCAGCGGATCCTCTCGAATTCAGAGTGTCGTTTGCTGTTCAGAAAGTTCCAATAATTTCTTCAACATTCACATCGATTTTCGCATATTTAAACCTGCACTCAATTTGAACATCACGTTTGGAAATCTCGAATTCCTTGTTTTAAATTCTGACGTGGTATCGTTGTCTTAGATTTGTGTTACACGTTAAATATTAGTCGAAGCCAATTTCCATTGCTTCCTCTAGCAATTTTAAAAATCAGTTTTATCGCGTCGACGTCGACTGTCACAGCCTGCGAGTTACGTCGAAAAGTTTCAATTCCAATAACTGGATTTCCGTCATATATTAATCAAGGTTTCCGATAATCGTTATCACTCTCTTTGAACGATTTTCACAATAAATTTCCATGCATCGATAACGAGATTCGCAGTACGACAATTGTGTGAGACAAGTTTCAATGGATCACCTCGGATTCCAAAAAGGTGCCTTTTTCACTGCTGAGACTTCCGTTGTACATCGATACTGATCAGAGTCAACTTGTCGCAAGAAAATGTTCACATAAATTGTCTTGCATCGATATCGACTTTCACAACTTGAGAATTACTTTGGAATCTTTGAATTCGAACCACTAATATTAAAAATCCCAATGGTTTTCTGCTAAGAACATTTTCGCCACTTTCCCCCAACAATTTTCACAATTAAATATTTCGTCTTGGAAATCCGGTAAAATTTTGAGAACTACAAACACCGCGTACGCTCTTATACATTCACTGATTCATAAAATCATCTTCATGTGATTCCCGAAAAATCCATCGTGAACATTTTAAATAATCTTCGAGTAAAGATCTTTAAGTTTAAGATCCTAAAGTTTAGAATCTTGCAGACTCTTAGAAATTCGGGGACTCTTGGTAATTAATGTTCAAGTTGGATTGATGGACCAGCGAGTACTGCCGTTTGATTATGATTCGCAGGATTTCGCGGGAGCAGATGATTTCGCGGCAAAATCTCGTCGTCGACTGGCGCAGATGTTGCTCATCCGCGTAGTCGAAGTCAAGGGATCCTTGGGGCGCACCTTTGTGCCACGACCAAAAACCCTGCCCCAGCATTCAGGTGAGGCAAAACGGGTCACCCCTTGGCCTCTCAGCCCCCTGGACCCCTCGGCCCGCGGTGGCACCGGTAAGAAGGACAAAAACGTCTTCGAGGGGTTCTCAAATCACGTCGTGCAACCTCCGACCGATGCAGCTGGGATGCACTGTGACAAATGCTGCTCGCAGATGCGGAAATCGCCAAGGAGACGCGCTCTTCGTCTAATCCGTACGTTAAAAAATCCTCTTCCCTGCTATTTTTTTCTCTCATCTTCATCGTGAAGCGGGAAAATTTATTCGTCGCGAAAGAAAAACAAAGAAAGTTCGTTCGAGCGGATTTTAGCAATAATTTCATCAATTTCTATAAGTCGATCCATAATTGTTAACACTTTATCGACTGGCGATTATTTTAGAATTTTTTACTGGGTCATTCAACACTGAAAGCAATTTTTATTTTAAACCAACAAGGCATCCTTAATAATGTTATTTGTGCCCATAATTATGAAAGTGGTCTAAGTTAAAATTAAACAAAAAATGAGTTTATCAGTTATTTCACAGCACATTATTTTAAACTAAATTTATTCAACGTAATTTTTACGACATCGTCAGAAATGAACCATTAGATAGTGGTTATAATTAAATTAATTTGTTCTTGTTATAGGTACATGGATTTTCAGAGTTTCCACGCGCGATGTGAAAATATAATTGTCCGCGTATCAAAATGTGAAAGAATAAAATGAAGCCTCAAGGCTTCGGAGTTCGCAAGAGCTATAAATTTCGCAGGGAACAATACATTCCACGGGATTATAAGAGCCACGGTTTTTTACACGTTCGCTCTTTTACCGGGTCGAGGGTTTCGTAAACAATTCGTGATAGCACGTCGCACTTTAACCGGATCGATCTGTGAAGAAGTCGTCGGTGTACCGCTCGAAAACCAGTTCGTTCCCTCCTTTGTTCCCCTGAAGGGGTCGGCTAACTCCTCGTCGATAGAGAGTAAAAGTACCTTCTTCTATTTCAGGTACTCTCTTCGCCAGTAACTATTCACACCGGGATCACCGAAGTTTACGTATTCTTGCGAAATCCGAGAGGTTCTACTTCAACCTCGGCGAAAAATTTAGGTAAACGCGTTTCGCTGCCGTCGTTCCTTCGAACAGCCTTTATAGTTCACATTTTATTAATCCTAGACGTTCTACAATCAATGTAGAACGTCACACAACTATTACAGAAGGGTGCGTTTATCGGTATTTTGCGAGACCTTTGTTGTAACATGATCACGAGTAAATATGCCAGGTAATTTTCCACCAGCTTTGTACCCTCAACGAATGTTAGAAAAATATTTTTATCCTAGCCGAGGGTCTTAAATGTTCCTCATGGAATGGTAAAGAATGTCGCAAATAATAAATAATTAATTCTCTGTTGGAATATTTAAAAAATTTTAAAACTACCCCTTCGCGAAATATTTCGAAAAACTCCATAAGAAGAATCTTTGATTTAAATTAAGCTTTAAATAAGCTGGTGGTCTTAAATGTTCCTCATGGAATAGTAAAGACTGTCGCAAATAATAAATAATTAATTAATCCTCTGTTGGGATATTTAAAAAATTTCAAAACAAGTAAAAAATAAAAATTAAATGAAAATAAATAAAAATTAAGCTTTAAATAATATTATATACGTTTTCATGTAGAATTATTAGATCGTCATGAAAGGAATGAATTATTAACCCTATGCCACGCCATTTTCTTTGTAACTGAAGCTACTATAACATTTTTCATCGTTTAAAATGTTACAGAAAAGAAAAAGCAATTTATATTTCTTGTATCGTTAGATTTACTTGAATGTTTAAATATTGCTTACGAAAGGATAAAATTTAATTTCACGGTAAAATGGAAGTACAATATTTATACTTGTTAAGACTTTCTTTAAAATCGTCGTCACGAGTCTGCCTCGTCGGTAGTATGGCAAGGGGTTAATTATTTTAAAATAGGGATGGGATATCAAAGAGGATCGATTTTAATAGGTCACTATAAAATCAAGGCAACACGAACCATTATAAATTGTCGAAGGCGATCAGCATTCTTCGGCGCAATTGCCAATGAACATTTAAAAGTACTTTTGTTCGTTTAATTAATTTACGACGATTCCCGCGGGATTTAAGGCAAGCTGGACGTTAAATTCTGTCGCGGGACAAGTTTACGAGAATCTCGCGTTTAAATGGATTCCTTGGAGAGTCCTGTAACTGGATAAGATTACAGGATCTTCAAAATATTTTTTCCCCTGTCGAGAAGTAACGACAAATAAAATATCTTTAATCTTCCACCACACTGTGTACCGATACATTCGCCGGTTCGCCATATTTTTTTTATTACCAAAGCGGCGGATGTTTATACGCGTTTCCATTATCGTAAATTACTTCACAGGTGTCGGGAACAAAGAGATGGAATTTACTTTGCCAACGGGTACAGATAATTAAAGGGAAAACCGAAATAGAAACATTTTTACTCGCGCGTTCGGTGAAAAACTTTTCAGGCTTGTTCTATTTTTGTCTGGCGCGTATGTACGAGATTCAATTTGCCGAAAATGCAAATATTTTTCTTTCCTCGCTGCGAGTTAGCGAGAAACTAATTTGTCCACTTTTGGTCCGCACACAAACATGTAGAGTTCTCGACATATTGCTAAAGCTGGTATAAATACATGAGAGATAATAAATCAAAATAAAATTATATTTTCATTGATTTCAACGGATTCTATTTAATGAAATATTTAGATAAAAATAGAAAAATTTGTGCTGAACTACCATTATTAAGATTATTATTAACTACTAAACAATTCTATTACAGAATGTGTGTATACTGAATTGATATTGCAATTAATATTAATATTTAGCGATAGCAAAACGTGCAGGCGAAATTTAAAAGAGTGAAAGGATTAAAAGTATTAAAATAATTAAAGGAAGGATGACATTTTCATTCGCCTCCCACATTTTACAATTAAATGCAAAAATTTGTTATTCTTTATAAGAATAAAAAATCTAGTTATAACAATTTTGTTTATTAAGCCATCTCATATATAGTAAGAGTTTCTTTTCCTGCTATTGAAAGAAGAAATACAAAAGTATAGTGACAATCCCTGCTCTTCTGTGTCACATTCTCTAAAAAGGAATATAAACGAAAATTTGCATTATAGCAAAAGCTGATCCGTTTTTAGTAACCGTTCGTTAGATAGTGTCATCGAAAGACAAGCCACTATAATGAACTTATAAGAAGTTTATAAGAAAGCTAGCATGCAACTCTATTGCCTAATCACCAGTCAACGGAAAAGATCAACACATCAACATGTTCCCAGACCATAAGCGGAATGTCGAGGCTAACAAGCGCAAGAAATCTCCCAGGACGCATCGACATAAGAAATATCTCCTGGCACATTCTATAAATTCAAATAAGACAGACAATTTGCATCGTGAAAAAACACTTTCTGGATGCTCTTCATTACCTCTCTCTCTCGAGGCAAGAAACACGTAAAATTATAACAAAAAATTATTGTAGCTCTATGTTAAAAAACAATATTCAAAAGAAAACCTGTATAGGTAACTGCTTGAATTAATCTTTGAAAATTTCCATGCGAGTCCTTCGTTTAGTCATCGACTGCAGACAAAGAGCAACATGCAGGACTGTTCCACGAGACCATAAGCGAAAAGACAGAACCAAGAAGTGAAGAAATATGTATCGTTAGAAAAAATCATTTTATACAATCACTTTTATAAAATCATACAGGGAGAAGCACAGGAGGTAAACGCTTCAATAAATTTTTGCAAATATGCATTTATGTCCTGCATTTAATCAACAACTGCAGAAAGGGATCGACACATCAATGTGCTCTAAAATGACGAGTGAATATCTGAAGCAGGAAAAATCTCTGAAGATGACAGTGCAAATCGTCGTAAGAAATTATTGTAGCCCTTCGTTAAAGACCAGGACCCAAGAGAAAACTACAATAAATAAAAGCTTGACGCAATCTTCGAAAAAGTTTGCATGGGAGATGTCGAGGATCGCTGAATGAAGGAAAAGATCAGCGAGTTGGCCTGCTCCAAGACCATAAGCGAAAAGTCAGAGTCAAGAGGCGAAAGAAATCTCTCAAGACACGGAATACGTATCGATACAAGAAATCTGCTCTCGGAACACCTGCAACTCGGCAGTCACGGCCTGAAAAGCAATCTGCTGCCGTGAGATTTGAGAACACCTGCAGACACCGGATCGATATTTTCCATGCAGCTTCGTCCGTCTACTTTTACGTCCAGCGTGGGGGCAGCTTGTCGCTTTATGCAACAAAACGGATGCGAAGGGCAAAGGTGACATCCCCGAGAAAAGGAGTCCTCTCCCGAGCGAGGCTGGGGATGAAATTGCTTCGAAGCGTATCGCGTTAACGTTACCAGCTATCTATTTACAATGGATCTATGCATAACTCGATCCCTATCGGCACGCAGATATCCTCTGATGCAAGCAACTATTTTTACAACAAAATAGCTGATAGAGTATGGAATAGTTCATAGTGCACTATACGTAAATAACAATTTTATAAAGTATATACAAAGTCTGCGTCAGGGGAATCGCACGTTTCGTTGCAAAATTTATTGCAATTTAAAGCTTCATTTATTAAAGCTTATTTATTATTTAAAGCTTAAAAATTTATTATTATTTAGACTTCCACGGCATAAAAGGGTAAATGATTTATTATAATATTCAGATTGCTAGATAATAAGACTCAGAATTAAATTATGGATATTATATATTACATAATATCATATTATTATTTTATATCTGTGATAGAAATCAACTGCAAAATGGTGAAAACATTTAACGCTTTAACTGCCCGACCAACAACTTCTAAAATTCCACAAATTTCAAAGTAATTTATTTAACGAAGCAACAATTGATAACTTAAAATTGTATAATGCATAATTATCCTTCAACCTTTTGGTACTTTCCAGATCTGAACTAAATGTAGAGCAACGATTATATTAATGTACAAATTTATTTTTAAACATGGACAAATTATTCTGTCCACCCCATAAGGTTGTATTAACGTACAAATTTATTTTTAAACGTGGACAAATAATTCTGTCACCTATATATGGGTTAATAATATTGTCGAATATTATATATTCATTATTACAATAATGAAATTAAATTATAGGGAAAAGAGGGAAATGTCTGTTGCAAATTCTGTACCTTGGAATTAATATAGACAATTTTTAATTTGCATAAAAATCGACTGATATATCAGGAAATAAATCTATAAGTATAAAATAAAATAGAGAATAATTTTGTTTTACAAATATTTCACGAATGTGTCACAGTCACGACGTAGGAAATAAATAATTTTGCAATTAGAAAATAAAGCAGAACGAGCAATCAACTTCGAACGAAATTCGACCGTCTAATAAATGTAACAAACCTGCGAAATTCAACATTTCAACAATAAAACGTCCGGTTATCTGAACAATCGACCGTGTGTATTCAGGAAACGAGTTTTCCAAATTGTTTTAACCGTACCAATACGATTCCAGTGAATCGATTTAGGGGAGGATATTTCGACAGTTTGAAGAGTGTAACAGATTTTTCGAATGTTACCAAAAGTTCCACTCGAATGTCTTCTGTTTCTTTCAGAAGCACACCAAGGCTAACCGCAACGATCTCGGGGACGGAATCTCCGGTGTCGAGGGTATTTGTAAAAATTTTCGAACAGCTTGCGAGCGCCCCTCGAGTTCGAGGAACAGAAGAGAAACACAATGGACGTGATGTTTAAAGTGCTTGTTGTTTGAATAAAAGGAAAAGATGCACGGTGTACCCGTCACCGACGGCTCAATGTACCGAGAGATTCGAGAGATCGAAGATACGTGATTGGAAAACCGGAGTTTCGTTTTCCGTGCCTCGAAAGCGAAACGCAGCGCACGCGGCGCCCGCGCGAGTTCGAGTATTTCAACCGGAAGCACTGGATGTAAAAGCTGCAACAAAAGAATCGACTACGACGATTTATCTTTTCGAGATTCGGAGGGGAGGGGGAGCTACTCGAAAACGTGAGAGTATTTCCTGAACGAAATCGTCGAATATTTTGGTTCATGAATTTCTAAAACGGCTTTCAAACGTTCGATCGTTGACGGCGAACCGCTTCCGGTGGACAACATTTTTGTACGTTCACCATTTTACCGTATAATAATTTATCAAACTATGGTCTGGGTTAGGTATATAATAATATAATAAATAATAATATAATAAATATAATAAAGTATAATAAAAATATAATAAATATAATATATAAAAATAAATAATCTAATAAATATATAATAAATAATATAATATTATATAATAATAATAACACCATAGTTTTAATTTAAAACATACTCAAATTCAAAAACATACTCGATTCAAAAAGTTAAAGTAAACGTAAGAATATAATAGCTATAGATTTCCATTTCTTATCTGTGAAATTTTCGAGGATAACATCTGCGTCGCTAGGATAATAAATTATTAGAGTTCGATAATTAGTGGGAAGCAATAAAATGTTTATTTAATTCAAAGTTGTTAACTTTTCGGTGAAGACAGTAGATATTTAGAGAATGAAATAGAGATTTAATGAAGTATGCTGTGAATAATTCATAAAAATATTAAAAATGTATTACAACTGAAACAATTAAACAATGGGTTGATCATTATCAAAATTGAAATAAAATTTCTATCGTTATTTCATCATATAGAATTATTTTTAATTTATACAAAAATCAATTAAATGACGGGTCAATCTTTATCAGAATCGATGTAAAATATTCTTCAACATATTAACGATAAATATTATCAGGAGCATGTCTACTATCATCTCAGCTAAATCAACACCTGTTTTAAATGTAAACTAATGTCGATTAATTGGTGGGTTAATCTTCGCCTAGATTGATCACGAAATAAGTTACATAAGCGCAGTATTTTATCAGACTCGATTAAAAATGTCCTTAAGAGACGTTCTTGACACAGATTCACCTAACAACCGAGCTTCCTCTAATCTTCGAATTTCTTCAGGTTCGATCAAAAGGAGAAAGCTGCTAGCCGATAATTACAGACTCCGAGAGCGGAAGCTATTGCGTGTATCGAACCATTCTATGCGGAAGTGGGAACACGACGAATTCCAGAAGCAGAATCGTCCCGCTTCATCGTCGCCTCGAATCTCCGAGTCAGATCTAATCTGCAAGTCTAATGCACTTCGGCGCAGCGCTGACAGATTCGCCGAAAGTATTTCTCGCGATAAAGATCTACGACGAGACAGCATACTGGGGATCTTCTTCGGTGTTCCGAAACAGGAGACGCCTAGGCGTTAATTGCGAGCTCGAGGCGACGCGACGGGATAAAATAATTATTTCGAGACATTTCCGACGATTAACAACTTTTACACAGCGCCGAAACATCCTCGACAGGTGACACCGGGGCAAATGAAGTTGTTCCCGAAGAGAAATCGTTATATTCAACTGTTCTGTCTCCTCCGATTGATATTTAAGTATTTCTTGAATGCAAACTATGACAATTTTTTAATATACGTTATTGTAAGTTCATTGTTTGCTGAGTAGTTTGAAAAGAGGACTCTTCATCGACTGTGATGGATCGAAATTTATTGAGCGTTTATTTTAGCGTAAATCCATTTTCTGTTTCGAGAAAATTAACCTCTTAGGCACAGCTGAATTTTGCGCGGGGCTATTTCAGCCCTGTATACAGCACTGCAATAAAATTATAATTTTTCTTGAAGATATGGTACACGTATGTCGACTTTAACAATTTACTTTAATAATTAATAATAGAATTGAGTGGCGCGTCGTTCAGAGAGATGGCGTCCGCGAAAGCGACTATAGTGGCGCGTCGTACAAGAAGATGACCGTTCACGAAAGCCACTATAGTGGCGCGTAGTGCCTAAGAGGTTAAACGTTAGCATATTAGTCAATTAAAAAATATAGGTTAATTGTGTCGAGTCTGGAAATGTTTCTACTAATTTTGATCATGTAAAATAATTGTATAAATTTCATAAATAATTAGTAAATTGTGAAAATCATTTAATTTCAATTATGAAAAATTAAATATCATTTAAAATATATTTTGTATTCGTCCAATTTTGTTTGTGAATAATAAGAAGAAATAAAATGAGAGTAATATTTTTATTGATTGTTAATTATGTTTATATATTGTAAATATATTATTCATGATGCACAAAAGATGTGTAAAGTAATAATGCTTAAATTCAAGAAGGCATTGGCGTTTTTAAGGAGATTAAATATTTACTAGTTATAAATAAAAAGTTTACACTACATTAAGGACAAATTTCGTGATATCTCATTTTTTGGAAAAATGAATTTACACCACTTTCTAAATAAATATTAAAATAGTATTGTCCGTTATTGTTATTTATCCCAACCTCGATAAATCCTTCCCTTCCCTTCAAGTTCGAGTTACAGGGCTGCAGTTCTGAATTAACAAATTGGGAAACTGTTCAAGGAAAATATTTGACTGGCAAATGTTCAGTTTTACATTGAAAAATAGCCTAGCATCGGCAATTTCGAACATCCTCATTCTCTTACTAAAAATCTTGATAAGTCGACGATATCTTCCCTCCCCTTGAAATTCAAGTTAGAGAAGTTTCGTTGTACGTACGAATTAACAAATCGGGAAACCGAAAACATTTGGCAGCGAACCTCCAACGTTCACTTTAACATTGAAAAATTGCCTACCTATAGAGACGCGAATTTGCATAAAGGCCAGCCTAGTTGCAACTCGCATTCAAAAGGAAATACACTTTTGCCGTTTGCAGTACAATGAGCCAGTTTTATGAATCGGTCCGGTACCGGACGAATATGCCGCGCCATTCAGCATTGTGAAAGATCGGAAATTATAGTGAATGGAAATTACAGGGATTTCAAGAGCGAGTGTACCAATGAAAATTTACTTACGACGATTCTGTTGGGGGTGACGTCCAAGGGTCGTGCTCCGAGGACAGGGGTGGCTGGTGCGCTACCCCTTCGACAGGCCTTCTCGTAGGACGTATCTGAAACAGAACGGGAAACGTTAGCAATCTAGCGCAGGGTAATTCGATGAGTGGGCGTTTCCGGCGCCCTGGGTGCCGTAGGGTGGGCATTAATTATTGTATCCCGTTTCGGGCGCGAATGGTAGCCAATTTGCGTAAACTGAAACCGCATTGTCGAAATAATTGTGTTCGTCATGGGATTCCTCGCTGCTGGAAAAATCGCACTTCCGGGGTTTATATTTCAATTTTAATTGCATCGGGCGTGGCGGATCGTTTTTGGGGCGAGGGGCAGGGAGGGGTGACAGAGAGGGCAGGCAGAGGACCGGAGAGGCGGTACACTCGTTAGTTTCCTGTCACGATAATTTGTCATGCTTTGAGTATCATTGTTCCGACTTGCTACAGATGAATTGTTTACCGGAACCGTTCTTCACTCTTCACGCTAAACTTGCCACGTGCAGGATCAAATTATTCTTTTCAGAAACTACTTCGCCATTACTGAAGTTATAATACTGCCTTACTGTAGGAACTGGAGGAATCTGTTCGCTAGATTTATTTTTATTAAATCATATTAAATGTAAATAAATTAAATCTTGTAATTTTTACAACACCATACGCGTTATCTAGTTTTATGTTTGCTGGATTTAGTATTCAAAAGTGTTCGAAAGGTACTGGATAAATTATAAGGACGAAAGTGAAATAGTTATTTCTAACACGCTAAAAAATTGATACTTCCAGTTCACAAATTCAAAAATTCCTTGGCCTCATATAAAGTTCACTAACATTTACTATTAATACACTAAGCCCCTTCTTTAACCCTTCACCCTACATCATCGTGGCAGACACGTGATGCACAGTCTACAGTCCAATAAATATGTATGTTATTAATTTTCCTTAAATCGAAATAATATTATTGTTAACGTATTAAATAATTCTTCTTTTAGCAACTTGTGAGCTCCAAATAAATTCTGTTCACTGTAACCATAAAATGAATCATAAAACGAGGGGTTAATGTTCCTATTTCAAATTTGATCTAAGCATGAATTTATAAAATCCATTTATAAATAAAATAATAACGTTAGGACGAATAATTTGTGCAGAAAGTATTGAAGCAATAAAAATAAAATTAATTTCTACATATTTGAATGTATCTTAAAAACATGTTATAAATATACACACTTTGGAAACTTTATTTAAAAAATTACTGCAAGTTGATTTTCACACGATTGCTCTTTTTAAGAAGAGAAACCGGTATCATAATAATTTTCAAGCAGTGCTTCGTGGCACAGAACAATTTTTTCCAAGTCTTGAACTCGAACAATCGAAGTTTGGCCATTTTTTGAAGGTTCCCAGTGTATCGCGGGCTCTCTGCACCGGCACTAATTCAGGAAGAGGAAGAAAAACGCGCAGAATCGCGATTAAAGAGGGCTTCCGGTTGTTCGGTTAGTTGAACTCGGTCACGGCATGGCTCGAGCAATGTTGTAGGAACCTGGTGGATTTCAATACCGGCAACGGCGAGCTTTTGTGTCGGTAAAGGCCATTCAGGGCCCTTATAATGCTGAGGTTCCGACGAAAATGCGATGGAAACGTTCACAATGGCGGCGGGCAGCGCGCAGGTACCGGTCAGCTTCATTTTGCCCCGGAATCCGTGAACAGAGGAAGCAATTGTTGCGACAGGAGTGCTTGTAACCTGATACCTGTTGTTACGTGCTCGCCGGTATTCGAATGATGATTAGCGACTACCAGTAACAAAAGAATGACATCGTCGCGTTCGTTCTATTTCCCAGGAAAATTTCGGCCGAGATCGCAGCAGCCGAAATTGGATAATTGTTCGGTGCAATTATATGCGCAGTCTAACCGGAAGTGAATCGTTAAACCTACTAAAAACCTGCCGGGCATTAAAATTGGCTGGTCCGTATTGTCTTATAAAAATTACAAGATCTAGTTCACTTATTTTTGTGGGATTACAAATTTTTATTGACACACTATTATTTGAAATACAATTTTGTGTAGTTCAAACAATACGCGATCATGTTTGTAATAAACTTTGTAGGACAAGAAGGAATTAATAACATGGCAATAGCTACTTTTCGATAAGTGGACACTTTTGTTTTAATTTTGTGGAATTAATTATTTCTTGGTTTATATAAAATTCTGAATAAGAAAATACTGTGGCACATTTATCCTGAAGCCTACTAGAGTGAGAATTTTATGCGGGACGTATTGTTCGATTTTATACAATTTTTAATAAGCATCCACAATCTCTAAGTATTGATTCAGATTTCTAAAGTCGATTTTTACAAAAAATGAAATTCAATAAACAAATTTTATTGCATCCTTTCGACTTATTATTCTGACATAGCATCAGCCTCTGTATAACAATTTGAAACGTTTACTTTAGGAACCTCTTGAATCTCTGCTTATTATAACTACAAAATTTAGCGTTAATCAGGCTTAAGTAATTACAATCCCAATATTATTAAAAAGTAAAGATTAAAATTAAAATAATGCATAAGGAAAAATTTGCAATTTTCGAAATTGTTTAAATTACTAAGACCGCAAAAAGGATGACCAATTTTTGCAACGTTTTGCATATCTTGCAATCGTGAGATGCAGTTTTATTTTCTGAAATTCGGTGCCTCGAAAGGGTGTAAGGCATAAACGCGACGCGTGGTATTAAGTGTCCAACCGATCGAGACAGACTGTTAACTTTTTGGCGCAGGTCGAAATAATAAGTGTCGACAGTTTGAACGTTCCAAAGCGATTAATTTGAATGCTATTCTCGAGAGGACGTTTCTTCGTGTAGCAGTCGTTCTCATTTAATCCGACCTAACCTACTCGACGAGCTCAAGCGAGTGGGGTGTTTCAAGTTCCCTGTGTTCCTTCTTCTTCATCTTCTCCCTTGGTCTCTCTCGCTTCGGCCACGTTTCCGGCAACGGAAATCGGCTGCGGGAGTAGAAGAAACGAAAGCAGCCCTGTAATTAACGCCCTTTGAGAGGGTCCAACGGGGCCCCCGGACCTTTCTCTGGGTCTCTCTGTTTACGGTCAGCGGTTTAAACGCTTCTCTTGGGCACAAGAGTCTCGAGTTACCTTGGTCTTTCTTCGTCTCCTGGGTCTGCCCTCCCTCGGCTTCAGGGCTGGCCCAGGACAACGAGAATTCACGTGCTCCTTACCGCTAACGATCTACTGCTCGCTCTTTGAGCTACCCCCGTGACTCGATTCCATTCGAAGTCCGATTCGGAACATGGTTCTCTAGATTTATTTTTCTTCTTGCGTGGTATTTCCAAAATAGACTATAGAAAATTATTTTTAATATAAAATATACTATTTTTAATTTTATTAGTCTTTTAAATTTAATTGTTAGGTATCGTCTAGGATAATTATGTGCGAAAGATATGACATATAAAAAGACATCTTTCGACACAATTCCTAATTCCTACATTCGAATGTAAGCGTTAAATATATCATATATAATTAGTAGATGTGTTCAAGATTGAATCATTAAGTGAAA
>CM052095.1:6246499-6257533 GCA_028453745.1 Agapostemon virescens | reverse complement strand
GTTTTATTAAAGCATCCAATGAAGTAGCATTTTCAAATAACATTTTATTCAAGCATTGAATGAAATAGTATTTTCAAATAATATTTTATTAAAGCATCCAATGAAGTAGCATTTTCAAATAACATTTTATTCAAGCATTAAATGAAATAGTATTTTCAAATAATATTTTATTCAAGCATTGAATGAAATAGTATTTTCAAGTAACGTTTCGTTCAAGCATTAAATGAATTGATTTTGAATGAATGATTTTCCCTAACCCTATAAAACGCATATAACAATATAAAATGTCCAGATTCGTTACGCAAACACGCATATACGAAACGCACCAAAAAGTTGCTCCCAACGACAACGAAAGTGTTAGTCTAAAGAACAGAAATTGATTTCGCTCGATTTCGTTGTCAAACAATCGCCGATTAGACAGACGCGGCAGCGACCGGCCAGGTGAACCGGCTTTTGTCAAATCACGTAACAATTTCAAGCAAGAGGAAAAAAGAAAGCCACGAGACGTAGAAGAAAGAAAAAACCGTTCTCGAACGCGTCTTGAAAGTCCAGTTTGTCGGCGGAAGGGAAAAACTAGCCCCCTGAACTGGTTGCGTATCGCGAGTGAACGAATGGAAAAAGGCGACGCACGTGTCGCGACTGAATGGCCGCTTTCTTTGCCGACGACCTGTGACACGAATTCAATGCCGTTCGACAAAAGGACAGAGTACAAAAGGCAACAGGCGGACTTCTTGAAACTGATAGCGCGACCGACCAGCAAAGAATGCTGTTTCTTGGCAACTTTGTGGTCGCCGATTGTGTGCGCTTCTGCTTGCGCTGCGGGCTCCCATCAGACTATCTGTGGTCAAGCTGGTACAGGAGGATTCTACATCAGCGTCAAACATTCACAGACGTCGTCAGTGACATCGTAGACATAGTAATTTACGTGGCAGTAGTACTGGCAACTGCTAAAGGGATCTTTGGGGATGAAACAACCCCTTGCCAAAATTCATCATTCAAAATGTTACAAAAGACACTTTTCTATATTTTACACTGCTACATCTACTTTAATACTTCAATGATAATTAAAAATTGACACTTTGACTGCCATGATCTTTGACCTAACCCAAACGAATAAGCAAAGGTAAAATCAAATAATTCAATAACATCGGACCCGACAGGACCTCCCGGAGTCCGGGTCACCGCCCGCCAAAAGTAGCAAAATAGCAGAGAAACCGGTGGAAGCGACACGACTCGTTTCGCGCACACGCACATACACACCACGCCCTCGCACTGACAGAGCACGAAACGCGAGTGGCGCATGAATAGCTAATTGGCCGGGCAGAAAGGGCACCGGTTCGCGGCTCGGTCGTGGACCCTTTTCCCTGTCCGATGGATGCACGCGGGTCCCGTGGGCTGCAGCTGCACCGCTGCCGCGGCCTGCAGCGAGAAAACGCATCTTTTGTGCGTCGCACTCGAGAGTACACGGAGGAGGCGGTGCACAAAGAGCTCTACGGGCCTCGGACGGTCGACCGGCGAAATCAATTGAAATTGAAACGAAATGAAACGAAACGGAGTCACGGAACCACCCCTGCGAGCGACAGAGCGAGAAACGAAGCGACACTGCGAGAAACAGAGAGGGTGAGAAATGCAACCCCCATTTCTCGAGCTACCGTTTAACCGGAGAGCCATAGTGACCGCGTGACGCAAGTCACGAGTTATTAATGATTCGCCGGCCGCGGCACGCGAAACCCTTTCATCTCGAACGACTGTCGATCGCGATATCGCTCTTCGACCGAGCCGAAAATCGATCGACATCCGCTCCTCTCTTTCTACGTTCTCTCCATTACCGTTTCCGTTTCGAACGCGTCGACTGCCGACACAATGGCCACCGACTAGGGGTGCGATTGTTGGCATTCCTCGGCGAGCCATTAACGGGGTGTAACAGCGAGCCGGAACAATCGAGGACTTTTAATGAAACCGAACGCGACTGGTGGTCGGTCCTGCTACCGTTGATTGATACGTCTTCGTCGCTTCGTTTCATGGCGTATTTCTTTTTTTTTTTTATGGCCAGTTAGGCGCGGGGGGTGTGCACAAGGGATACGTATGCGATCGGCTCGGTGACGGAGGTTGTTTGGATGACTGTTGGCGAACGGTGGGGGCTACGATGCTGATAATGGTCACGTTATGCGGGATTAACCCCTTTCCGGTTTGACGTTGATGGTTCCGCAGGAAGAAGGATTAAACCTTATGCTGGCAAGGCCGCAAAAAACTGTTACAATGGCGGCTCGGCTATTAACGCTAAACCTACCGACCGTTAAAATTTACCTGATGGACATTAATAAAAATGGCCTTATAAAAATGGCCTTATAAAAATGGTCTTATAAAAATGACCTTATAAAAATGGCCTTATAAAAATGGTCTTATAAAAATGGTCTTATAAAAATGACCTTATAAAAATGGTCTTATAAAAATAGTTTTACAAAAATGACCTTATAAAAATGGCCTTATAAAAATGGCCTTATAAAAATGGTCTTATAAAAATGGCCTTATAAAAATGGCCTTATAAAAATGGTCTTATAAAAGTGACCTTATAAAAGTGGCCTTATAAGAATGGTCTTATAAAAATGGTCTTATAAAAATGGCCTTATAAAATGATCTTATAAAAATGGTCTTATAAAAATGGCCTTATAAAAATGGCCTTATAAAAATGATAATATATATTGGATAGTCGGAAAAGGATTGAGAGACTTTTGTTACTAGATGTTGTTTGGTGTCGTATATCGGGCAACACTAAGCAGATTATGTCATACTGGCAAGCATTTGAGAGGTGATATTTCAGACTAGAATTTTCATGCAGTAAAAAGTTGGATTCAAAAAAGGACCGTGAAAATCACTTGGCCAAGATTTTAGCCGATAAACCACAGAAATAAAAATGGCAAAGGGACATAGATAATAGTGGCCAATGTATACTTGAATAAAATTCATTTTGAATAAAAGGAACATTCAATCAAAAAATTACAAAAATCTCTCAATATTTTTCCAACTATCCAATACCTTCTGCGTTCACTACCAGAGGGAAATATAGACAATTGGACAACCTGCTGCTACCTGATCTAATCACCGATTCATATACATATACTGTCGTTAACTCATTTGCATTATTCGGAAAAGTGGAAAATTCGCCCATAAAAATGTCTATATTGTATAAAGATAGAAATAATAATGACTAAGAAAATTCCGCGCGTACATGAGGTTATGATACAAATGGCCTAACTGCATTTCGCTATTTTAGGCGTTTAGGGTCCGTCAGATAGCTTTCCTCTTCTTTCTTTACTTTACTTTTCTGTTACTGACTCTCACTCATTATTTCGGACACTGTCAAAGATTTAGATGAACGAAACAATGTTCCCTTAGCAAGGACCTGGCAAAACGGGAAACATCTGTCGCGGTTCGTTTCAATTTGGTTTTGCTGACCGTGAAACCACGAAAGAGAGCCTGCAGAATCGCGGACCATTCAATGGTCAACAATGCACGATTGTGCCTCTTGCAAGGTCGACCTTTAGCATTCCATTGCATGACGTAATGGCGAGCTAGACGCTACCGATGCCGATTGGATTTTTGATGGGTGAGGGCGAAGCACTCATTAAGTCATTTATAGACCATCTGATTCGACGTTGATGCGACCACCCAAAGGGAGCTTAATTCTACACCGTTAAAACGACGCAATCGCTTGCATACGTTAGCACTGCCACTGTAGCTCTACATTTAACGTTTGTATACCGTGTTGGAATATTTGGAATTTTTATTAAAAATTTTTAGTGAAAATTGTCACGAATATCCGAAAATTTTAATTCACCCATATTATGAAAAAAAATAATTAAATACTCACTAATAGACAAAGAATCTTTGTATGAAATTCTTTTAAAAGTTTTCACAGATTGCAAAACAATATAACAGCAATTTTTAAATATTGCGACGTACTTTTTGTCATTAAATTTTGTCATTTATGTAATTAACCTCTTGCCATGTTATAATGAGTCAGACTCATAATGGATTTCTTTTTAAGACGAAATCAAATTTTATTCTCTTATAAACTATACTTAAGCATTAAACTAAATGTAACAGTATACAAAATTCAAATTGCCTTTTCTGTAAGATTTTTAACGATGAACATATTACAATAAATTTTGTCACAAAGAATATTATAGGGCAAGAAATTAATGCATAAAATAAAACCACATAATTATAATTTAGTCATACATAATTAGTCTACCAACATGAATGATCATTTTATAAGTAACCAAAACATTTCCAACCACAAGAATCAAATTAAAGTGCAGTTCCTCCTTGCTAACAGCTGCATATATTTTCTTCGTAGATGCAACAAATGCATATCATGAAACAACCACTTATTACGCACCTCATAACGTGAATAATACTTCAGTGACGTAATCAATATTTTCAGTGATTTATCATTTCCTTTCTAAAATTCCCTTTCACTACGTCAAACTAAGTTACACTTTGGCTGTCATGTCACCTGCACATGCGTGACGGAATTGTGTTGCCATATTTAAAAATAAATTTGCATAAGCAAGTTTTGCAACTTAAAAATCTGAAACGAATCGCAGAGTATGTATTTGGGGCTCTCTTACATATCTTAGATTTTTTTTAGAATTTTTAATTATCACTAACTAAGGAAAATAGGCCAAACATAGTTTTTTCATTTTCTCCCTATTGAAAATTCGACTTAATGGCAATTTTTACAATTTTACTAGACTATAACCCTTCATTACCATATTACCTTTATTCCCATATTAAACTCTGAATTATTACGTCATTAAATAAATGACTATGATGGTATAAAAATTTTCAGATTGTTAATAATCTTCGTTTATTCTAAACTGTATGTAAACCGTCCCATAATGTTTGTTAATTTTGCTTATAATACTTGATTTTTGAATAATTCAATAAGGAAATGTTCTCAGAGAAATTTAGATTAACATAAGCAACGTAATCAACTAACAGTACATTCGTTGGAATAATTTTATTATTTTTTTGCAAAAATATCAAAGAAGTACGCGGTTCTCGGCAAGTTTTAATTAATATCAGCGTTCGCAGTAAACTAATAGCGCACTCGTTAGGATTATTTTTGAAATTAAATAATTATCAAGGAAGCGAGCGATTCTAGAGAATGTTCGTTTAATATATCCGTTCGCAAGCATCTGTGTAGTGCACCCGTTGGGAATTATAATTATTTCAGTGTCGGGTAGTTTTTGTACGACTACTTTGTACTCTTAATTTCACGCAAACGCACGAGCGTGCAGCTTTCATAAATACTGTTAAGCTTTTACCGACAAAGCTGCACCTCCGAGTGAAACAGTGTTTAAGTACGGCATACTCACACACCGATTCCCCTGCAATTGCGTGTATCCTGACAGATAAGATCACGATGCAAAGCTCGCTGTGGCTGGGCCGTGACAAGAAGTGGTCGCGAATTTACGAGCCCGATGTTGTTTCTCGCCACTGTCTTTAAGCTGTACGCACAACGGGCCAAATCGGCGGATTCGCCTAAATCGACGGAAAAGAGTTTCTTCGTTTTCCGTAACGTTAATCAGAGGAACATTGTGCCGCGCTGACTGGCCTGCGGATGTTTACGCAGTTGTATCGCTCTCGTGATAACTGAAACGTTGTCCAAGGAAATTTTGAATACTTCGTTTGGTGACTTGACAAGTCTTTCAGAAATCGAACACAAACGAATGGGAAATTTTCAACAGCTCTTTTTAATGACAATCTCGATAGCAATTTTGTTAACGGTTTGGATAATGTTATTTAATAATTGCCTCTGGAGTTTCTATTTGTAAGAATCTATGGGCAAAACGCAAATATAAAATTGTTTTTCGATGACGAATAATCAAGAAAAATTTAAAAACGAAATTAACACTAGAACAGTCGTTTTGAGTGGTCCCTACTTTTTTCTTCCGCAATTATTGAAGTTATAAAAATGTTTTCATCAGAAATTTTCGGATTTCTTGCTTCTTTAATGACGTACGATGTCGATGAATTTATTGTTTGGTAGTTCTGGTGTTAACTGAGGACAATTTTGAAGAACGAAATTATGCAAGTACCTGATACTGTTTCATTATGCGATTCCTCTCATACACAATTTTTAAACATGTAATTTTATTTTTATTAGATAATCAAATATCTAAAATTGAAGATTTTAGCGCACGTTATTCTATTGGTGAATTTTATGCTTCAAGATAAAAACGTGAAGCTATAATTTAAAATGGTGGAAATATTGAAGAATTTAAGAGTAATGTATTGCTGTCAATCTAATACAATTATTAACATTAATCTCACCGACCATTAGAATTGGCTAGTGTATACTGTCTTAGAAAAATTATTAACACTAGAACTACCAAACCAGTCATTTTGACTGGTCCCTAATTTTTTCTTTCCCAATTATTGAAGTTACAAAAATATTTTCATCAGAAACTTTCGGATGTGCTTCTTTAATGACGTACACGTTGCAATAAAAATTGTATGAAGTTTTAATAGCTGCTGCCTCGTTATTATTACAAAGCAATGTATGACGTTGAATTTATTGTTTGGTAGTTCTAGTGTTAATATATTCAGATTTTCTTTTTCGATTTTTATTATAAGATAGGAATGAATAGTAAATTTATTGAATCGATTCCTGCGAAGGTGATATTATAATTTCAATAATTCTGAAATAAGAAATCTGAAAAGTGTCGTTTGACCTGTGGTAATTTTAGTGTTAAAGAAGAGTGAAAATTCTGAAATGGATCCCGTTTTTTTGTAACAAATAATATTTGTATTTTGCATAAAGATCCGCGGTATAGTTATCGCGTAAGTTGACGTTCGCGTCGATGTCACTTAGCAATGGAAGCAAAGCGATTCTTACACATTCTTTTTCCGTATTTCTGGCGAGCATGGCGAATGGAGTTATCATTTTACGAAATTACTATAGTCACACACGTGACACAGCGTATCGAAGCACGGGCGTTGATATTCGATTGCGGGGTAACAAGCGGTCGCAGCATCGCTGCTTTATCATCATCTTCGCCGTGGCCGGCATTATTATAAACTCAACTACGTCTGAGATAAGCGCTTCTCGGGTGTTAGGTACCCGATTCGCCATGTTGATAGCGACGCACCTTTAAAGCAGCACTCTTGAATGCGCATTCAGACTTCGGGGCACTGCAGTGAACTTCAACTCACGGTTCGAACAAGTACATATTTCCTAGTTTTTCTATTTTAAAAATGCTTTAGAAAAATAATAAAAATAGCAATTTCTCTGAATTGTGTACAGCAAGCAGATACAATTTATACGATACTAATTATTTATCGTTATTTAACTCTTGGCACTCTGATGGCTCCTTTGAGGCGATTCTACAAATTGTCAGACTATTCAAAACAATTTTTACATTACAATTTTTGTACTCAAAAAAAATGATAAAAATTGAAATGCTGCGCGTACAATATTAAGAAATTCGATATGCACGAAAGGAAATGAAACACGTATAATGGAATTATTCTAAGACAAAAATGTGTCTCGAGTTAGGAATTAAAATTGTTCGGAGTGCAAAGTGCAAAAAGAGTTTCTAATAAATCATGATTGCTTGGCAAAAATATCAATTTTCCCAAATTATGTACAAAAAGTAGATAAAATTGATATCTTGATTTGAACGATTCTCAAAAGTTCTTAATTATGAATGTAACAAAAATTCTATAAAATACTTACATAAATTAATTTCAAATCAAAATGAGTTAATAACCTCATCACCAAATAATGCAATTTATAAATCTGAATAATCTGAAATTCTATAGGATATTTGAAAATTTGTTACAACATAAATAATGCGAGTATATTTCTAAAAAAATAAATCTGTCTTTTCAAATAAACAAGCTTTAAAATAGCCTAGTAACTTTCGAGCACCCTGTTCTTGCTATGAAAATAAGAATTGGTTAAAATAACACGCACGAGATAAATTTCAACGAACGAACGAACACGTATCCGAAGAATCCGACAAAATACTAATCGCTCGGAAAAATAACAGGACATTATAGTGGGATATTTGCCCCATTGAAATGTTAAGTCGACAAAGCTATTGGAGACGCAGAACGCTGTCATGGAGACGTAGAAATTTCTCTCTTGCCTCCGTGGCTTCTGTTTCCGAGCTGACGAGCCTCGTCGACGACGGGAAATTATTCAGAACACGCGAAATCCGATTCGCGGAATCTCAAAATCCTGCGGAAAGATTTTCCTTCCACATTCCGCGGAGCGTTTGGCAAACGGCCAAGAATTTCCCTCCGCTAGATGAGGGAGTTCTTCAGGGGACAATGCACCACCCGAGGAACGCTCCAGTCGCTTGCAGAATTTCTTTTAATAGATCATCGGAAAGAGGGTCGTCCGATGAGACTTTAGAGAATTCTGGACCGCGGACAGATTCGCCAGACGGAAGTGTCTATTACAGTACCGGGAAAACCGTGGCTTGCAAATTTTTCTGCAAATCGTACGACGATCTCGCAGACCAATTAATATGGGGTGCTGCGCGTACAGGGGGTGTGTTACCCCTAAAGCGCGATTTTTGCACTTGCAAACATTTGACAGAAAAAGTTTAGAACAAGAATTGCAGGATTCTATTAGGTTGTTCTGAAAGTAATTTCGTTTTTATTTTCAATAAAATATTTATTGACTATATGAAAATCGTCTTTCATTTTCATAAAAAAAAACACGAAATTACTTTCCGAACAACCTAATGTATTAGATATCAGTAAAAAAAATTGGTAACTTACTTTCATATTGAAATCAAAGTTACTTTGAATTTTACAAGTAGGAATCCATTTTACTATATTGTAGGGTTCTTTGAAACGAATTTAAAACTGATATTTCTATGATATGTATTTATTTAAATTGTTTACTTTCACCTAGATTATCAAAATAATTGTTGTCAAAGTATGTTGCATTCTATAATGATATATTAATTATTATAACTTATATTATTGTAAGAATGGTTACTATATTAGAGATCAACAGAAAGGCTAATGTATCTGCAGAAGTACCACCGAGAATATATTTTAAAAAATTAGTAAATAAAGCAGTGAATAATTCTAAACGTCATCAATTATAAAATTGTAAACTCAGGCCTCGTAGTCGAAGGGTTAATGCATTTATGTCACAATTTATACAACTTTAACGATTCAAAATTAAACAATTAAAAATTGCGTGAATTTGAAGAAGTTCAAAATAGTATAAAAATATTACTAAATTCTTTTAACGTCTCCACAATTTTTAATGAAACATTTTCATTTTATAGTAAAACTTGTGAAATGGTTCCGTGAAATTCTTACCACGAAATTCGAAAAGAAAATGCTCTAAGCTGTCCAGGCCCAGTCGCCAGGAATCACTATGACAGTATGTAAAACACGACCTAACAGGTTTAAAAAGCGTCCGTGGCTTCTGTTTACCTTATCCCCCTTTAAAGTATATTTTGATATACAATCTTTTTCGTGTAAAACAATATTCTTCTACCCTATTTCGCCCCTTACACGTCGATCAATTTACAAGGGCAGTAACCTAAGACTCTCGCCTTGAATGACTTCACTTCGCATCGGACCAAAGGATTTCCGTTCGTTTCTCAACTCTTCGTTGTTTTTCTGCTGTGGGAACCAGTCTCGAAAAAGAACGGAAGGGATGCCCCGAGGTTCCATGTTACTCGAGAAGTGTTTAAATTACTCTACCCTGCATTCTCCCACGAATTTTCCACGTTGCAACTCTGAGACAGTTTAAAAAATTATTTTTGGGTTTAACTCGTTGGAAAACAAGGTTCTCTCTATGAAGGTGATGGAGCAAGTCCCAAATCTTAGCAAATTCGTTAAATTGGCCTGATATTCTAGAAGGCACTAAAAGGGTTAAAGGAAAGAACAATTTTTACTTGGCTCCAGCATATCGCAAGCAATACATCACATTTGTTATTTTCCATAAAGATTCTCCAGTCTATTATTGAAAAACTCCCACGATAAGAAAGGGATAGCACCGATTCCATGGCGGTGCAGATACGAACAAGTGTTTTCAGCGAGAACACAGGGAAAGTACGCAAACTTGTGAACTATCGCGATAAATCTAGACCAGTCGGTGAAAAGACCAGCGATGACGACCGGCCTCGACTGGTTTCCATTGAAGCCGACCGCTAACCGGTACGGCTCATGGGATCCCATGGGATTCACACGCCATTAACCCTACGATGACTGCTAACGCGACTCCGAAAAGGACACGACGCGACACACGGGGTCGGTTCTTTTAATTTATCGCTTTATTATATAGTGGCCGGGGTGTGCACAATGCTTCGGTCATTAGCAACGACCAGTTAAATGCGCACTCAATCCTTTTTTCATGGGGTCCGAGAGGCTGTGTCCACCGTGAAACCTTAGCAAATTCGCTATTCGTGTTCGCGACGATGTTGCAGACACGCTCGCGGGCATGTCGAACGACAGGCGGTACCTCGTCGCGTTGCATATTAACGATTTTTATGTGAAACCATGCGAATTTTATAGCGAGAATGGAACGAATCGATAAAAGCGGTCAAACGTGAATTCTTTATGAGGCTCGAATGAGTTTCGGATCGCTCTGTCGACCCGTTCTCGATCGAATCATAATTGTTTCACGGGGTAATTGAGTATTACTCTTGAACGATTTTCAACTATGGCGATTGCACGGGATTTTTCGAGATTGTTGCAGTTTTATTCGGTTCGTGGCTGAAGCTGTTTAATTTAACACGTTCCACGTGTATTACCCATGGTGCACGATATTTATTTAATGTGCTACAAAGATATGTTTTGCGATAAGTTTGAAACTAAAGTATGCATAACCCAGATTAAAAATCTGAGTAAATCTGACCAAGCAAAATAAAATGGCCACTTCTACGACGTATTTTCAATCGTTTCACTGACTCGTACTGTTAATTGACAGTGTATGCGACACTCTCATGTGAATTAGCATATACTGAGCCCTCGCGATCCCTCTTCACA
>CM052095.1:6235936-6246099 GCA_028453745.1 Agapostemon virescens | reverse complement strand
GAAATCTGAAGAAGTAAAATAAAATGGCCACTGCTACTGTGTCGAATGAATTGTTTCATCCACTGACACTGTTAATTGACAGTGTATGCGACACTCTTATGTGAATTAGCATATACTCAGCCCTCATGATCCCTCTTCACAGTCCTCAAAAAGAATTGCTAAAAATCTAACACGGGAACATATTCAGATGGAAAATCCGATTTTAATAAAACTTATGGGAGCTTATAGTTCTTCGAAAAATATTTGACACGTATTTTTTTATCTGCAACCATTCACTTTGAAGAGGTGAAAACAGCCCTCAATGTTGGGGTATTTTTGAGATATATTTCATTTGAAATGAAATGAAAACAAATGATTACTTCATTTTAAACTATGACTTTTGGTCCACCCTGTAGAAGTATATTATTTATATAAGTAAAAGAAATAAATAGCATAAAATGAAGTGCATATTTGAACTTGCGATTTAAAAATGTCCACTCGAGCTTGGGAGGACTTAAAAAAGATTAAAGTTGATAGACATTTAGCTTGAAAAATTAAAACAGATTATTATCATTTTGGAAAAATTTATATGTGGTCTAGAAAGCGTTAAAAGACTAAATACTATTTGCAAAAATCAAAATAATCGAATAAATATTCAGCAAATAATACGAATTTCGAAATACGTTCGACTATTAAATTAAATTTTATCTCTACCATAGATTTAACAATAATTTGTGGTTACTATGACAATCTATATTAAATTCCTACTGTTTTACAAAAAATATTTTTAGATCTCGATCATGTGACTGTTCAACGTAAAATAGAACAAAGTGCGTCGACTTCGACTCCTCGACTTTTCATCGGCCGTTGCACCGGTTATTTTCGCAGGCAACACCCCCCGCGTGTACTCGCACCCTCTTGCACTGCAAGGGAGGTGTTGTCGTCGATTTTTCTGCACAGAGTCCAACGGAGTCCATCGAAAAGCGATCGCGAACACGGTGTCGCGCCATGAACGGCTCTCGTGCGAGCAGGCCGGGGTTGGTTTTTAAGGGCGTTTCCAGCTGTCCGTCCTATTGTGCCAGCTCGGAATTATTTATAGGCGAAGGATGACCAAACACAATTTATGTCGGCGATACGCGTACGCGTTGCACAAGACTCATTGTGCGGGACACGACGTAAACGTCCGACGTCGGCGCGCGTTGTCTCCTTTGAGTGTCGTCGCGCGCGTTTCACCACCATCGAACGCTAGCTCGCTGCCAGTAAAAATACGGGGTGAAAGTCAATAGGAACTAGCTATCTGAAATAACTCGCTTGTTTACTATGCCGTTTGGAAAATGTTTCCGCGATGCATCGTACACTGGGTGCTCGTCGACTGCAATTTTATTCTTTCAAGGATTGCAAGGTGTCGAGGGTAGTTTTCGTTAAGGGGATTCCAGCTTTGATAAAATAAGGAAAACAATTTTATATATTCTACTATCGTGGCACCACTGGAATATTCCACTCTCTGGAATACTCTCGCAAATATTTATTTAGAAATTCGTAAAACTACTGAATTTATTTCTCCGATAGCGTATTGCATAAGGGGAGTTAATTATGTCTGTCTAGATTAAAGGGATGTTTACTTAACGAAACAAAATTGAAGCATTTTTGTGCTAGCAAATACCATAAGATTTTAAGGACTGCTTCTGCATCAGTGTGATTTATTTATCACTTGTTTTCGCTAAACGTAACACGCTATTTTCACTTTTAAGTAAAAAATAAAAATTATTGTTAAAATATTTTACAACTTCGATAACTGTAAAATTAAAAATCTGAGAAGGGTAGTTTGACTTGCTGTGGTAGGTTTAGCGTTAAGCAATTTATCAAGGATACAGTGTTTAGTATTTGAATGTTTCCTGGACACGTTGTACATCTAAAAACAGAAGTGCATGGACCAGATGCGTATGCTAAACGATACGAGCAGAAAATCAGATTAATTCCAAATATTCCTCGGCCGCAATATTTCAGCGAGAACGTCAACGAAGAAAGGAGATTACGGTCCCCTAAAAACCCGGTGTTATGTACACAGTAATCGAAACGCCGTTTCCGCCACAATGGCGTCGTTTTTTCCCGACGTAAAACACGCCACGCCACGTACATTGTGCAAGGAGTCGTAAACGAGGATTCGTTCCGAACCGGCTTTCCCGGATTTTCACGACGAAGGCCAACTGGACGATGTTCGCCAATGAAACCGGGATCATGTCGGTTGGATCTTCGAGCGAGGCGTGAATCAGGTCACGCGGATCTGACCATTGTGCCGAGAAACCATAAATTCCAGCGGCGTCCTCTCTTCGATAAATAGCGGCGCGACTATACACGCCATTCGAAATCACTTTTCCAGATGCATCGATGCATAAGCGATTCCACTGCGAGCATGAAAGGAGACGCGCACGGGCGAGGATCATTTGTCATGCGAACGCCAAACAAAGTAAACGCGACAAATTTTAACGAAATTTCTACGGTGTTTGGGGAGAAACGATTAACGCCGATGAATAGCGAATAGTCTGCGATCAGATTTAGACGAGTCACGAGATATATTAGTGGACCGGGGATTTTGTAGCAGATGCACAGTAATAACGGAGAAAATTTTGTGAAATTTGGTGCACGAGTTTGGGGCACTGGTGCGCGGTCTATAGACTTAGGGTAGTTCTCTATTAATGCACTTTCATGTACAACTTGGGAAATAAATAGCAAACTATTTTATTCAATTGAAATTAACCGATGTACAGTGAATCACTTTAACCCTTTGCACTCGAAGCAATTCTACTCCAAAATCAAAACAATATTTCTATCTATAATAGCTCCATTGTAGATAGTTTATTTCCTTTCGTTCATATAAAATTAATTACTGCGACTCGTGCTTAAAACATTAACATTTTTATTGATTTTTCAACTACAAACCTAGCGACGTAAAAGTTGTTTAAATAATAGTATGGCAAGTTTTCGTGTCGCCTTAGAGGCGCCATTCGAGTGCAAAGGGTTAATATTATTGTCACGTTAAAACTAGACATTGTTTTGTTTAAAATAGAATATTTAATAAACGCTAGTAATTATATAAATAAAATTTATACTTTTATTAACTAGACATTATGTAATTTAGAATTAATTTTTTTTTCCTTCATCGTGAAGAAAATTACAATGCGACAAAGTAAAAATTTTATAGTGTCCGAATATTAAAGTTACTCACTGTATACGTTACACAGGAAGCTACTGCGATTTTGAAATCTTGAATAAACATTTTTCTTAAGACGCGCGAAATACTTTCGACAATTTTGCTTGACAGTTTTGCCTGACAGTTTTGCTTGACAGTTTTGCTTGACAGTTTTGCCTGAATATTTAACGGAACGAGGTAAATGGATAATTAACCCCTTGCCATCTTATGAGGCAGACTCGTGTTGAAGATTTTAAATAAAGTCCAACAAGTATAAATATTATGTCTTTCTTTCTAGACGGAATCAAATGTTGTTAATTTATTAGCAATATTTAAGCATCGAAGCAGACGTAGCAGTATAAAAGGTATGTATTGTGTTTTACTTTCTGTAACAGTTTTAGTGATAATAAATTCTGTTTTTCTTTCATAATCTTGCATGTTACGTATTACTGTTCGTTCAACGAAAATTAATTACGACCAGCATCATACCTAGGTATATACTTAAAACGACCGCAAAGGGTTAAATTGATAGAATATCTGCAAGATATGCCACCGAAACAATATTTAAAATAATTAATAAAGACCAATGACTCGAAACATTATCAATTTCAAAATTGTAAAAGTGCTTCCACGTTCGAGAATTAACCTCTTAAAGGAATTAAGATTTTGATAAATAAATTATAAATTTTCTTAAAGATACGATGCATGTACTTTAACTCTGATAATTTAGTTTAATAAAGAGTATTGCAATTGAGTGTGCTCGAGCCACTATAGTGGCGCGTCGTACAAGAAGATGGCGTCCGGAAAGCCACTATAGTGGCGCATCGTGCCTAAGAGGTTAAAAAGGAATCAAGAATGGTCTAGATTCTAATGTGACGAAAGGTGAAATTAATTATCATACCTGGATTTGATTGTAACGGAATGTTTTTAACCTTCGACGCAGAAACAATCGGAATTCTATGGTAAGCGATTTTTCTATGAATGGAAAGATAAAACTAACACATTCCACGACAATCATTATATGTTATCGGCGTATCGTGTTTCTGGATCACGGGCGGACAACACAGTGCATACGTATGCATATTGACCCGACTGAGATTAGCGAGTTATGCACTTTCGAATTTTAATCGAGTGAACGAGAAAAACTTGTTCACATGGACGTGGTGTTCCCGGAACTTTCTTCGGTTAAATCATACCGATACGTAAATAACTGTATTATTACATCTGCGTGGCTGCATGAGATATATACAGGGTGTCCCACGCAACTGGAACAGGCTGTACCTCCTAAATGGTTGAGAATAGAAGAAAATGTTATAAGTAGAAGTTAAATGGTATCAGACGGTGCATCAGAAAAATGCAACTGCATATTTTTTTTAAATAGAAACCTATATTTTTGACTGCACCAATCGATGCAGTTTCTTGTGCTCTACATAAAAGTACTAACATACTTATGCCCTAAACTTATTCGTTAAGAAGTTATCGAAGCTAAAAGCTCTCTGAATTATTTCGGTTTCTCGGCAAGTGTTCCGGAGTACCTACGTTACGACAACTGTTCAAACGGTCCTCCATTGAAGTCCAAACATTTTTCCATCCGCTTCTTGACGTTACGCAATGTAGAGCACAAGAAACTGCATCGATTGGTGCAGTCAAAAATATAGGTTTCTATTTAAAAAAAAATATGCAGTTGCATTTTTCTGATGCACCCATGCACAAAAGTGCATAAAATTAGTTGCATATTATGCACCGCCTGATACCATTTAACTTCTACTTATAACATTTTCTTCTATTCTCAACCATTTAGGAGGTACAGCCTGTTCCAGTTGCGTGGGACACCCTGTATACATATATTTTTATAACATTAATATATTTTATGCACCCTGGTCATGCTCTAGGATTACCGAACTAGGAACAACACTAGGACTACCGAATCAGTCAAAATGGCGGAATCCTGATTTTTCCATTTACAATTACTGAAGTTACAATAATATTTTTACCAGAAAGTTTCAAATGAATTTTTCTTCATTGAAGCAGACATTACGATAAAAATCGTACGAGATCTGAATGGATGCTTTGTTGATGATTTATTATGCATATTTATGCACAATAATAATTTATATGCATTGAAGAGCGAACAGGCATACAATAATTACAAATTATATTTTTATTTTAGCAACTTACGAGCTGCAAAGAAATTCTAATCGCTGCAACCGTAAAATCAGAAAGTAAGGCGAAAGGTTTAGCTGGCAATAAAAATATTTATTCTACTCAGTAATTCATTAATAACAATTCAGTCTATTTTTGTCCAACTAACGAGTGACAGTTAAATTCTTTTGAAGATCACTCACGGGGATGATCTTGATAACATATGCGAAGATAGAGGTCATTATAGGTGCGCGTCCCCTAAACTCTGCCATTACCAGGCGAACGCAACAGTCTGAAAAGTATTTAGAACCCTAGTTACGCCGTTTGCATTAGGCTAGGCGACCAGGGGAGGGTAAATCCGAAGTCATCGAACCTAATTTACCAGTGCCAATAGAAAAAAGGGGGATTCACACGTCAATTCGGTCGGAGCTTTTTTCGGGCAGCAGACAGACAGAGGTTCGGTCGCATTATGCTTGTCGCCTGCACGCAGCGAATATGAGCGGCCGTGAATGGTATACAAATGAGCAAAGGCGGGTCTTCAAAGTGACGACGACAGGGGCAGGAGGGGGAGAGAGAGAGAGGCGGAATGCGAGAGGACCAGTGGGTTGGTTTGCTTCTCCCTTTCGTTTCTCGGCGAATTTCTTCCGGCTGGAGAACCACGTTTGTCGCGTCGCGTCAAGCATCCCCCTCCAACCCCCTCGAGTCATTTCTATTTTAATAAAGCCATCCTTTTGATGACACGCCAGTCACCGGTTTTTATTCCGATCGCAGAAACCGAGGAGAGGGCAGCAACGAGAACCGCACATGCTGCTGCTCTCCGTGTTTCGGCGAACCTGAGGATGCGGGGCCGTTTGTTGCTTTTATGCGGCTTCAGTATGCTCTGAATATTAGGTTTATTTTCAGAAGCTCGGTATCGAATCATTGAAAACTTACGGAGAAGGCTGCGTGCGGTAAATCAGATTGTTGAGATTAGGCGAGGTCTATTTTGCCAAGGTTCCATTTAGCCATTTAGCCATTTAGCTAGACGCTAAAGAGACGGGGCGTGTCTGTTTTGCTATTTTTATTTTTCGGAGAGAGCCTTCATGCGTTTGGTTCTCTTTTAACCCTTAGGTATACTAAGGGTCTTCTCTATTACTATTATTCTAATTAACTAGAATTTAATTTAATTTTATTTTATTGAAATTAACTCTAATTCTCTATTAACTCGAAGTGATTCCATTTAGAAATCGAAACAATATTTTCATCTATAATTGCTCTACTGTATTATGCAGGAAAGCTCTACAAATTCTGCATTGTACAAAAATCAAATTTTCTATTTTCTCATAGAACAGTTGAATTTTTAATAATTTATAGAATACGAGACAATCTAAACCACTATTTTCTACAGTCGTTTCACGAGTTGTGTAATTCCTTTTTCGTCAAAACTGTGCGATTCTTCCAGAAAAAGTTCTCGAGGACTTTACGCATCCGGAACTTTCGCAATCATCCCCTAAATGCTCTCCTTGCCAAGTTTCGCAATCTTCGAAATTTCTCCAACTTCCCTAGCTTCTCTAAAACCGCCATGAAATCTGTGTCAAGCCCTTTGCACTTTTCGTAGGAGCACCTGCTTAGTTTTCCTCCTAATCGTTCATTAAATCCAACACACTGATTCACGCGTAACTCTTAAATCTGATCTTCTAATTCCTGAACATTTTGTCACGTCGCCAGCAATTTCTTCCCGAGGAATCAGATCTTTTACAAATCGATCAGTAGAGTTTTATCTAAACCAATCTCACAATATAATTTCAGAGTGAATAGTCATTCAATTACAAACGTCGAGAAATGATCACTCCAATCATAAAATAAATCGTAGAGGTTGATCCTTCAACCACTGGGACATTTACTTTAACCCTTTGCGCTCGAAGCAATTTTAATCCCAAAATTAAGACATTTGTCCACCTAGAATAATTCCATTGAACATGTTTTATTCCCTTTCGTACATAAAGTTTATTACCGTTACCCGTACCTGCAACATTTCAATTTTTACCTTTATTTTACCTTTTATTAAGTTACCCAATAATTTCACTAAAAATTGCAATGTAAAAGCAACGTTTAAGCTTTATTTTGTTACAGCACAATTATTCAAAGTCCTATTAATAGGCTAGCGGTCGGTAAAGTGTTAAAAACGTTCTCGGCTATAAATTCGATCAAGGTGAAATGCAAATTGAAATTTTTGCCGGTCATGGCTGATATAAAACAATAGAATACGTAAGTAGGTGATAGGCAAGCTGCATCAGCCTGCACCGTTCAACCCGGATCCATTTTTACGTTCAGTGTATAGTGAATAGGTCTTCCGGATCGGCGACGGGTACAGGCATTTCACGGTTATTCGCTATAATCCATATTTCCCCTATGGTAGACGGTCGATCGACCGTCATTAATGTCATTAGTATTTCATGACCGAGCTACGGGATAAATATCCCATTTGACGTCGGTCCGTGATTCCTGCGTGCGCCTTGGATTATTTATGGGGTTCGTCTCGAATGAAAAAATAAATTTGTTCTCCTGCATAATATTCCTGCAGCTTGAGTATAGTTAGAAAAGCAGGCCTGCATCTTTTTCTGAAGTATCGATTTTCTTGTTCGCGATAGCGCGTTAGCGATTAGTACCGTTAAGAATCTGCTAGTCGATTAAAGATAGAAATGCATTTCTGTACGTTTCAATTCACACTGAAAGTTCATTATTTATTAAAATATTTTTATTAAAATCTGTGTACATGGATGATTTTTTAATTAAATTTTGAACTGAACAAGTTGAAATTTTAACATCGTTTGAGAGATGGATTATTCACTGCAATCGTTTCTGGTATTTTCTATTAGATTATTTTTCTAATTTGCACACGAGTTTTCGAACGAGAAATTTTTAAGTATTTTCAAACAGATCTTTGCTATCGGTACCAACGACAAATTTATTTTTAAAAATTTCACCTGTTCAATAATAATTTATGTAAGCTCTAAAATAATGCCTAGCAATATATATTTTAAAATACAGTAAAAAGAGAGTGAAAACATTTTAGTGTATGTGTAAGAAAGGAAATGGTTTCTAGTCAGTGAAAGAAATTATATCTTACGATAATCGATTCTTCCGTGTCTCTTGTCAGTGAAGTATTCGCTCACACTGTTGGCAATGTGCATAAAGCATTTCTATGCGATAATAAAAGGACGACACAATGCCAGAAAAATGCAAGGAGCATTTGAACGCGAATTAAACGACGCTCGTTAAGATTTCAAAGTGCAATTGAAATACTTGCGAAAAACCGCGGGAGAACGTGATAATTTGTGGGTATAAAAGACGTGTCCCGCGATGAATTGGAATTAATAGGAGCATCTGAAATTCGCGAATAATTGTCGGACGAGGATTTAATGAGCCTGAGAATTTAGTTGTTAGGTCGGTCGCGTCTGCTACCGAAGGGAGAGAATCCTCCTCCCGTTTTCATTGGCCTTGTCCGTCCTGATGATGTATCATCTGCATAAACCGTGCGAAATCGGATCCGTCCGATTTGATGCGGCCATTAATCGTCGGCGATAATTTATCCGTGACAGTCTGTCAAAACGTGGAATGAAAAATCGAAACGAAAGGGAAACCGTGGTACAGGATTAATTCGTAACGCGATAGAACGCTTAGGGTTTTCGCGTGAAAATGTTTTGAACGAATGTGGGTTTTGGCGACACCGTAACGCGGATTTTACGTGTGAAATATAAAACAGTAAAAACCTCTAGAGAGAGGTGCTTTTAGTGCTTTTGTCTTATTTTTTCGCGAATTAACTCTCTTTCGAGGCGAAAGATAAATTTCTATTTAACTGCTGCTTGTTCGAATCGCTTCACTGAAAATCGCAATTTATTTTTCAATTTCAATAGAATTGAGAAAACAGAAAAATTGGGGTAAGCAAGTCTCAAAGTTGCAACTTTGCATTGTAAATTAACTAGAAGATTTAATCTATCAAATGTAAATTGAATGGCAATCGTTAAAATTTCGAAGCGATAATCTGATCGATTTGGTAATTTGTATGAATGGGAAAAGTCGACGATTAATTGAATTTGTCAAAACAATTTGTCGCTTTGTTAACTTAATTTTACTGTCAGCAGTTTTTCCCAGTTCGATGCGTTCTTTAGACAAACGAATGCTTGCAGTAACGCTGCAAGCTCGTAATAGGATGTTAAACAATAATAATTGAGAACAGTGATTGGAAATGAGCGTTTTAATGAATGAAACGATCATTTCGGTCACCATTCAGACAAAGTGCTAAAAAGTTTACGCGACTTCTCGAGCGACAACACCCGCGATTGATGGATCCTCATAATGGAAACCAGTTTTCATCGGCGTCAAGGAACGATAGAAAAAGAACAAACAAAATATCCTCGATCTTTCTCTTAATGACGCGGGGTCTCTGCACGGCAAAGCCACTTCCTGTTCGACGACTTCGTCGCGTTTTATCCGCTTCTCTTCCGTTTCGCTCGGTGTCGTAGAGAGTTGTGCTCCCCCGTCGAGCTTTATACCTTTACAGTTTGAACCGTCGCGTTTCTTTCGAGGTCGCCAGCGAAAACGGTTTTCGGTGGCTTGTACCTATCCAAACCGTGTATCTGCATCGGCGATTCCATGTTTTCCATGGTAATGCAATGGTCACGAGTGAATCCTCCATGTTTTTCTGCGGGGAAATTGTGGAGGAGTCGAACACTTTAACCTGCCATGTCACCCATATATGGATGACAGAATAATTTGTCCATGTTTAAAAATAAATTTGTACGCTAATATATTCGTTGCATCCAATTTTCTTTATACCTGGAGACTACAAGAAGGCTGAAGGATAACTATG
>CM052095.1:6209140-6220172 GCA_028453745.1 Agapostemon virescens | reverse complement strand
CATTTTTACAAAACGATTTACAGCAGTTAATTTGACCTATGCAATTGTTTCAAACTGGAGCTCAGTTATTGATACGTTGAACGTTACGTTGATTTTATATAGTTATATAATAACTTGATATTTATTCAAGACAATATACACCAGCTAATCTGGCCTATGCAATTGTTTCAGACTGGAGATCAGTTCTTGCAGTTCTGCAGTTGTGAACTCAGGGAAAACATTTGAAAGGCAACTTAAAATGTAACATTCTAAACTAAAATGACTCTCTAAGCGTTAAATACCGTGTCGAAACATCGTGTGCGAACACCGTGTTTATTCATCGACGTTGAAACACGCACGTTCCTCCACAGGCCTAATAGGATGGCGAGCCGTTCGTTTCACCGGTGATCCACTGACTTAATCCCGAAACACAGCGATTATGCTTGCGGAGAAGGCTTTTGCCGTTCAAACAGCCAGAAAACTTTCTCGTTTCTTCGCGGACTCGCGCGCGTGCCGCCTCAACGCTCCAGCGAAGCGTTCGCAATTAAATTTTCAACACGCTGCTCGATCTACGCGATATTAAAGTTCCCGTCGCGATGATCCTTAATTGACAATTAAGGACACACTGACGCACCGGGAGTACTGCTGCCGTGACGAAATTACGAAGAAACGAAAAGGAATCATAACACAAGAAAAAAGAAGAAGGAATGAATGGAACGTGGCAGCTCACCGTTGAAACGCGCGCGTCCCTCGAAACAAAGAGAGGCGGACTTGTTTTTCGGTTTCTCGGACTCACCTGAAACAGATAAAGGACATAGTTAGTGTGGTTGTTGCGACACAGAGTGCGACGTAGAGTTCGTTGGCAGACGACAATAATAACCCCGAGTAATGAACTAATTAAGGATAGTGACGGTATGAATAAGAAACGTGGAAAATACCAGCGGCTCTCTGTCATTGGACTGCTCCTACAAGGGAACATATTATTTAAATAATTTTATTTAAACAAACAATATTTGTTAAAATTTTCTTGCACGACTACATTTCCCACTGAAAAACATAGAATTTAAAATAAAATTCAAATTTTTTCGACCTCTGGTTTCAGAGATATCTCAAAAATATGGTTTCACCCCCAACTTTGAGGACTGTTTTCACCCCTTCAGAGTGGATGGTTGCTGATAAAAAAAATAAGTGTCAAATATTTTTCAAAGAAATATAAGCTACCATAAGTTTAATAAAAGTCGGATTTTCGCATCTGAATATGCGAATGTAGGGTTTCGTTGACTAATTTTATTAATTAACAAATTCTTGAATGTAGTCGATGCAGGTTCGTCAGCAGGTGCTCTGTTAACACTAAATCTACAACAAAATGACATGGGTTAGATTTTCCATTTTACTATCATTGAAAATATATATTAAATCAAAGCTAATAATTTTCCATACCGTATTTCAATTAGAGTGAAAATAATCTGTATTGAACATTTGCAAACACAGAAAGTCTAGTTAAATTACTTTTAAAAAGACAATTCCTTTATAAATATTTGTACATATTTATAAATATTGTGAGGTCTTAGAAAAATTAATTTTAGTATTATTTGTGAAGATATTTATGAATGTAAATTTATAAATAATGTGATATTCAAATAAATATCGTACAACGTCCCAATAAATTTAGAAAGGGATTATATAAATACGTTTTCCATTTCGAAAATAAATAAAAACAATATTTCATGCTTAATTAAAACGGCAATATTGCACGAAATAATTAAACAGTTTTATTTTTAAATTATTACGCGTCTCACATGAAGCTTGTTTCGTAATACATACTGTTAACACCATGGAAAAAAATTATACGCTAGCCTAACTTCCGAGATAATCAGAATAATTCATGATCGAGTAATTCTTTAGCATAGTTTTACCAGCTTTCACTCCCACAGAACTGTCTTCCAAACAGGTAATCCTGAAGAGACTCTCGCTTCCCACATGGCAGTAATTAGATCAAATCAAAATTCACTTCGACTTCACTCACGATGAATTGACGAATAAAATTTGTTAAATAAAAATTTGTAAACAAATTGTTTCCGTAACTCCAGCGCGTCGCGAGATATTACAGTTTCCCGGATAAAGAAAGCACACTGTAGATATAAAAATTCAAAATGAAATCCCGCACTGCCTTCGCTGAAGGTCCCGACAAGACTGGCCATACGGTTCTCATTTTCTTCAAAATCTTTCCATATCGCATGCCCGAAAAGGGGGGGATTTATGAAGGTCTCTGAACCTTTTATGATTTGTTATTATTCACGGGGAAATGGTGATCCCTTATAAAGTCTCGAATGTCACGGATTGTGACGTAGGTAGTTTTTACCTGAACAGAATAAATCCCCACCAAAATGAAATTCCTAAAATAATCGAAAACACTTCTTAGAAACAATTAGATTATAATGAAAAACATTCTGTTTATACTTCTCACTGTTATATAACAAATCCTGGGTTTAGCTCACTTCAAATGTTCAACTGTGGAAGTTATTATTTTATTATTTAGTAAAAATATCTCCTACATTAGTATTCCATATTAAAGGAGTTTTTCTTCTAAACTATTGAAACATATAAATTATAATATAAATGACTGCTACTCGATAAAAATTGTATATTTATTTGCAAATCAATATTTATCCCTTGATGTATAAACGAAGATGTATTTTACACATTGAAGTATTGTTTAATATTAGCAACGAATAATACCAATAATATGTTTGTTGTCCTCTCAGATACACATATTTGTTTTGCATTCATATGAAAATTCATTGTGAAGTGTGGAAGTTATTATTTTATTATTTAGTAAAAATATCTCCTGCAATAATATTCCATATTAAAGGAATTTTTCTTCTAAACTATTGAAACATATAAATTATAATATAAATGACTGCTACTCGATAAAAATTGTATATTTATTTGCAAATCAATATTAATCCCTTGATGTATAAACGAAGATGTATTTTACACATTGAAGTATTGTTTAATATTAGCAACGAGTAATACCAATAATATGTTTGTTGTCCTCTCAGATACACATATTTGTTTTGCATTCGTATGAAAATTTATTATTAAGCTTACACAAGTGATTAAATAATAAATGATGCCTTTAATCGCGGAAAATTTTATATAATTTATACGTTAAAGAGTTAATGTATTTTCTGGATTTTTAAATTGTAAATGCGATTAAGCAACCATGTATTTAGTTGACGTTGTATAACCACGTCGAAATAACATGTTCAGTGTTACACATATTTATCATTGTACATAGATGCGGAACAAGTTCTCTACGAAACAAAAAAGATGTTTCACACGTGTCTCTATGTATGTTGCTTAAGGCTATAAGCCAAGAATTCCAAGCAGCTACTAAAAAGAAAAAGAAGAGCAAGAACACGAAGAGAGAGGTCACGAATAAATGACGACGATCATCATCGACCAAACCCAGTATCATACTCTCCAACCAAACAATAAAACAAGTCAACCGAAAACACATACTTCTACCTCTAACAATTTTATTCTACTACTCTCGTTGCAGATAAAAATTTAATCTTTCCTATACACTATAAAAATTAAATTTCACAAACAAAAACAACCACTGATCTTTCTGGCTTTTTTCAGTCAGAAAGATGAGAAAAATGTATAGTTATTGGCAACACTTCAAATAAAATATTTTGTATTATTTTCATACAATAATAATAAATTTTCTATACAAAAATTTCGTTTTCATATTTACATACCTGACAGACTATATAAGTTATGAAACAAATTCAAACTTCTATCTTCTTTTAACCCTTTCGTTATTTATATTATTATTAATATAAATTAATATTAAATTAATATAAATTATTATTAATATTATATTGCATAAAATGCCGCATATTATGCAAACAAAAATATCCAAATTTTAGCTGCAGTTAGTTCAGCAACTTTTAACCTCTCAGGCACTATGCGCCACTATAGTGGCTTTCGCGGATGGTCATCTTCTTGTACGACGCGCCACTATAGTGGCTTTCGCGGATGCCATCTTCTCTCTGAACGACGCGCCACTATAGTGTATTATTAATTATTAAAGTAAATCGTTAAAGTCAACATAAGTGTATCATATCTTTAAGAAAAATTATAATTTTATGATCAACCACTTCATTCCAATGTACTCGTGTCAAGAACAGTATTATCCGTCACACACTGCAGTGCTGTATCATTTACCGCTGTGCCTAAGAGCTTAACACTCTGACTGCCATGTGTCATCCATATATGGGTGACAGAATTATTTGTCATTGTTTAAAAATAAATTTGTACGCTAATATATTCATTGCACCCAATTTTCTTTATATCTGGAGACTACAAGAAGGTTGAAGGATAACTATGTGTCAGACATTTTAAGTTTTCAATTGTTGCTGCATTAAATAAATTACTTCGATTTTGTGGAATTTTTTAGGCTGTCGGTTTGTCAGTTAAAGTGTTAAAGGAGAATCTCCTTTTCAAATAAATACCGTCAAAACAATTCGGTTCTTAGCGAAACTCGAGCACCGTGTACATTTTTGGCAGACGGAAATTGCAAAAGCAAAGTAATCGCGAGCACTGTAATCGTTGAATAAATAGTAGTGCGAGGGATTGATCTATTGGCTGATGTTAAGTCGCAGGAGCTATTTACTATAGCGATGTTTGCACGTTTAACCCGACCCCGCCCATACCGGACACCATTCACAAACCGTCGAGGACAGTGTTCGAGCTCTAAATCCGTAATAACTATGACTAACACGAAGCCCCGAAAATCCGGGCGTTTATTCAGCAGCTGATTCAGAAGACAGCTCTCTTTCCCTTCCAGCTAGTCGAGCTTTAATTATGTATTTCGCGGAGAAGGGGGACTTCACGATGTACGCTCGTTTCGTTTCATCGTAGATGACTCACGGCTACCGGAGGAGCAAATTCACTCATACACGCACCCACCAATTCCGTTTATTTCTACGGATTTCCGTGCGTAAATGCACGCTCTATTCGGCGGCATCGCAACTGATTGGGAATTTCCTCCGGTCTGCCTTTATGAAGTGGATGCAAGAAATCAACACGCACGCCCCGTTGCGAAGATGTTGGTAACGGGAACTGTGGGGTCAATGAATGTCTTAATGTGCTATAATATCTATTCGAGAGATGTACAATTTTCAACGTGACGTTCGACAATTTCAAACCACGACTGCAGAGTTATTAGGAATAATATGGACCGTTTATTTTGAAAGTGGTGTAAGTCCTTTTTTAATAGAAATGAGATATGACGTAATTTATGCTTAATTTAGTGTAAACTTTTTGTTTATAACCAGTTAGTATTTAATATCTTAAAAAATGCCTATGCTTTGTTCAATTTAAAATTGGCCGGTAAAAGAAATTGCGTAACCATTGATTATGAAAGTGGTGTAAGTCCAATTTCCATAGACAGAAAAAAATGGCATTACGAAAAAAGAATTTCCTGTGCACACCACAGGATTATTATGACGTTATAAACCAATGTAGACAACATAATAAATTTATTTTACACGAAATCAAACGAGAGAATTTCGTTTCAACAAAAAATCTACAAAACGCAATTAAAAAACAGATAAGAAGAAAAATATAAGGATATGCAGCAGCTATTACCTTATATACCTCCTGTGCATCATAAATATTTCAAAACACTGCCACACGAAGAGCATAAATAATTAATAACACCAATATCTTGTGTTAAGTTTAACAATATATAAATATAATTAACGTTCAAAATAAAAAATACTAATTCTATTTTATTTCTTGTTATTATTTATAAACAAAATTGGATTAATATGAAATATATTTTAAGTGATATTTGTTATTTCAAAATTGAAATTAAATGATATTTACAATTGACTAATTATGAAAGTGGTGTAAGTCCATTTGTAGCCTGGAAATATATATTATTTTAGTTAAATTCGCCTAAAAGAAATTTATATAATCAAATTACATATTGATAAATTAGTACAAACATTCCCAGACTTCACATAATTAACCTATATTTTTTAATTGTCTGATCTGCTAACATTTAACCCTTTGCACTCGAATGGCGCCTCTAAGGCGACACTAAAACTTGCCATACCATTATTTAAACAATTTTTACATCGATAGGTTTGCAGTTGAGAAATTGATAAAATGTTAAAATTCTAAGTACGAGTCATATTAATTAATTTCGTATGAACGAAAGGAAATGAACTATCTACAGTGGAGCTTTTATAGATAAAAATATTGTTTCGATTTTGGAGTGGAATTGCTTCGAGTGCAAAGGATTAATTTTCTCGAAACAGAAGAAAATGGACTTACTAAATAAAAGTATTATAATATAACAATTATTTTAAATAATAGTCCGACAATTTTTAATGTCGCCTCGGAGGAGCCATTGGAGTGCTAAGAGTTAAATTTGCCGTGAGAAAATAATCTTCCGCGTGTTTCTGGATCAATAAAATTCCTTTGCCTACAACATTGTGTGCAAAACTAATTCGAGCAATTGATAAATTGACATTTATTGCCGGCGTAACCAATTAAGAGATAATATTTCTTATCTTCGTCCATTCAACGTTGTTTCAAGCTTCCGTCTTGTTTCTTAGCCGGAGCGGAAACCAGACAACTTTTCTCCGTACGAAGTTGAAGGAAAATCGGACTGTTTTATTGCCGACGCTTTCGTTATCGATAATGGATAGCAACGACGGCTGTTCCCAGATAACCGTTCTGCAAGGTGTGCCGATAACGCGACGCCATTCGGTCGCGAATGTTTCGAGACTGCCAGGAAAACTCTCGACGAGCGGATTTCGTGCAGGCGACAACGGAGGAAGAGAAGCTTCCGAAAGCTGAAACTGGAAACAGCAGTTCTTTTCTCTGTTTAGTTTCGCTGCAGAGAAACCGAGGAATTTATCGTACTGACAGATGTTCCGAAATTCGCGACAATCCCGTGCGCTTCCGCTTGGAAAATTGCTTCGCAGTTTAAACTCGAAGAGGACAATTTTCTCAGTTTGATGGAAAGAGACGGAATCTACAGTTCGTGGATCTGTAAAACATTCTTTGTCAGTTTCTTTGTCAGTCACCGTAAACGTTACAATTTTATTTAAAACATTCGTGCGAGAAATTGTAATCGTTGGACTGCAAAATGTTAAGTAAAATCAAATTTTTCTTTGCGAATTATGAGGCAGAGAAACCAAATAGAAATTTCCTTGTATTTTTTTTAGAAATAATATGGATTTTTATGATACAGAAATTCATGAAATCTAGGAATTGAAAAACGTACTACTACAATATTAAAATTTTTTTTAAATGTTGATATATAATTTAGTAGTTTCTTTTTTTCTTAGGAGTATGTTAATGAATAATTTTTAACAATCAATCCTTTTATCGTTTAACCTACAGGCAAGATTATATACCTTCTTTTTCAATAATTGAAAATAATTATTAACCCTTAGCACTCGATTGGTGATCACGAAAAATTAACACACTATTATTTAAAACAATTTTAATATTGCAATCTTTATATCTAAAAAATTGACAAAAATTTAACGGTTGAAAGGACGAATAGCAGTAAAGAAAACCGTATACAGAAGATGAAATAATTCATGTAGGATGAAAATATCCTACGTCAAGAAATGCTTTGGTTTTGTTGTTTAAAACAGCTTCCAGTGCAAAGGGTTAAAATTATTAAAAAATTAGAAAAATATTTTATTTTCTTATAATCGTAGATCAAACGATAATTACACGTGTAAAGAATAAAACCTCGATAGAATTTTTTATTTCAGATATACTGGAGGGCAGATATCGTGTCAACCGTTAAGGAAGCAATTGTGCGGAGCGTCCTAGTTCGCTTGCAATTCAAACTGTATTTTTAAGTGGACTGAACTGACAAAATTGATCTAATACAAGTTTCAATTTAATTAATAATATAGTTTCGTTTTAAAAAAAATGCTAGAATAGTGACATACTTTACCAGAAAATAAGAAATTCCCTCCTTAAAACTGTTAAATTTATTATATTTAATGAATACAATAGAACATATAATCGATGATATAACTGAATGAACATAGCGAAGGATACACGAAAACGTCTGCAATCAGGAACTCCGATATTCATATTGTTCTTTTCAAGAAATAAATAACAACAAATAATATTAACCCTTTGCACTCCGACTAATTTTAATTCCAAAATCGAGACATATCTTTCACCTAGAATAGTTACGTTGCACATGATTAATTTCCTTTCTTGCATATCAAATTTATTATTGTTATTCGTAAATAAAACAGCTCAATTTTTACCGACTTCTCAAACGCAAATATAGTGATACAAAAGCTGTTTCAAATAACAATATAGCAATTTTTAGTGTCTCCTCGGAGTAGCCATTGAATAAGGGTTAAAAATAGTTCAATAAAATAGAACTGTTTGAAAACCTCGCACAAAAAGAAGAAAATCAAATTTTAATCCAGGAGTCAAGGATTAAATGATCAATTATCAAGAATTATTTAAATAAGATTCTTTAAAAATTCTCGTACACCTGATTCGACCATCGGCGAATTAAAAAGCCATTAGACTTTCTAATGCAAGGATTAGAATTTTCAAACAGGTTCATTTCCGCCAGGACATCGAGTTTGTTGGGTGTACGGGGTCAAGAGTAGCCTTTCTCCGTAATTACTTTAATTATCGGACCCGGTATGGTGTTTATACATGGATCAATCAAGCATTCGCGTTAGTTCGCGATTAGCATAGATACGGGCGAATAAGTTCCGGTGCGATTAGAATTTTCTGGGCCACACAGCCGCCGAGCCTCGATCCACTTTCCCGGCGATTTTCAGCGTTTCAATGCGCCTCAACGCCGGGACGCGAGATGAAACGAGAAGGGAAAAGATAATCTAACCGGCGCGTATATTTGCATTATTCATTGGATTCGCAACGTCCACGCGTCGCTTTACCACGCTCCGCGGCCGGATGTCCCAGTTCTGATGCCGACCAACTAAATGCGCCGAATGACACAACGGTGCACACGGTGCACGCGATGCACCGGCGGGGTTCGTTCGGGTTAGGGGTGCATCGTGGAACCGTTTAACGGCAGGATAAGGATATCGTGCTTCAAATTCGATCCAGCCTGATCTCGAGTCTATCTAATATCCCGTTATCATCCGGAGACGTAAAAATATTGTTTCCGTTAACTGTGCGTGAAATGCCGGAGACGTATCGGGTTATCTAAAATAGGTAAAAATAAACAATAAAATATTGTCTAAAATATGTAAAAATAGATAATAAAATATTGTCTAAAATACGTACAAATAGATAATGAAATATTATTTAAAGTAGGTAAAAAGAGATAATAAAATATTGTCTAAAATACGTACAAATAGATAATAAAATATTATTTAAAATAGGTAAAAATAGATAATAAAATTATCGAAAATAGAGGCTCGACGATGTGGGTGAATACAAAGTTAGAAATATAATAAATTATTTATTTATAGAAGCAATTTTAAATGCACCGGACCTCGGTAATGGTTCTACTAGCACAAATGTATTTTTTTCGGTAAGATCGAGTGATTATAGTGGCCTAAATTGTCCCTTCTAAAATGTAGTAACCCTAAGTGGCTGCAGGGCCATGGAATAGTCTACCAGTGACGAAACTTCTGTCGGAACCTTTGATGTTCGAGTCTTCAAATTAGATAATCTTGAAACACTGTTACGAGTCGTTTTTAACTGCTTCCACGACTATACCATGTAAGCTATCGAGGAAGAAGTATGCCAAGAATCGAAAATATCTTGGAAAATGTATTTATAAAATTTATTAGAAATTTCCCCTGATATGTTTATTATACTTGTATGTATCTGTGCCTTAAAAATTGTTGACCAAGAACTGTGCACCACAGAAATAATTCTTTCAAAGAAATATTTTTATTGTTATTCTAATCCAGTCAGTGAAATAATTTTCTGAGGAATAATATTATTAATAATATTATACGTTGACATAAATTGGCAGAAAGGTTCGACGACCAATGCATTGAAAGTAATACGACGAACCATACTTTTTCTGAAGCTAAAGCTCGAATTATAAATAGATATCCGCATTCGAAAACGAATTATTGATCAAAGGCAGAGTTAAAGTTTGAAACTAGTTGGAAATCGATCGACTAATTCGCACAGGCTGTTTGTTATACACAGGCTGGCAGCTTGCATTCTAAACAACCTTGTAGCATTGAATTTATTATAGAAACGCCTTTTCCAAGGCGCTCAAAGTTCGCTCATAATAAATCCAATGATATCGACAAAGCGTATTTCCTGTTCCGTTCAGACCGCTAGAAACGTGAAAGAAGAACAGTGTAAAACATAGAGAGTTCTTTATATATTCCAACCCTTTCGACAATTATATTTACTTAACGTGTGACGAGATTATGCAAATTATAAAGAAGTAAAAGTGACAGTAGAGCATGATCAAATATCACAACTTTGTTAACGATGCAAAATAAATACGTGGATGATTAAATAATCGTTTACAAACTGTTTCATTTCAACTTACGAGGGAAGTAGCATTTGATCGAACGCTTTGAAGCGTTTCGATTCGATCTTGTTTGAATTTAATTCTGCACTGACCCCTTAGAAGAGCCCCGGGAATTAACTGTCGCCGGCCTAACCCCTTTTTTATTTGTTTTAGGGATAACTGTCTTCAGCGCCGTTAATCCGTTCCACATTGACTGCGGCAAATGTTCGATGCTTCAGCTGAGGACTGGATAAAACTATATCGATGTTAACAATTCTCAAGTCTTACGAACAATTTTGCCCATGAATTTTTGTATACTGCAAAATATGAAAAGTTACGTTCTCTCAGTGAAGTGAAATTTTGCAACTCTGTATTTGCCAGATTATACAGAAATTTCAAGATTATACCATCTTTTGTGCAACTCTTATTAGACGAAATGATTATTAACCCTTTGCACTCGAAACTGTTTTAACTCCAACCCCCAAGGCATTTTTTTCAACCTAGAATATTTTCATTCTACACGAT
>CM052095.1:6191963-6208640 GCA_028453745.1 Agapostemon virescens | reverse complement strand
AGAATGCCAAATACATATATGCAGAAGGTTAAATCCAAAAAGAAAATGCAAAAAGGATGTCAGACTCTCTCACCTAATATGAAGCCGAATGAAACAAATTTGCAAGCTGCTCGACTTCAAATAACTCGATGGAAATGTTAAGTACATATATGCAGAAGGTTAAATCCAGAAGAAAATGCAAAAAGTATATCAGACTCTTCCACCTAATATGAATTCGAATGAAACAAATTTGCAAGCTGCTTGACTTCAAATAACTCGATGGAAATGTTAAATACATATATGCAGAAGGTTAAATCGTAAAGAAAATGCAAAAAGGATGTCAGACTCTTCCACCTAATATGAAGTCGAATAAAACAAATTTGCAAGCTGCTTGACTTTAAATAACTCGATGGAAATGTTAAATACATATATGCAGAAGATTAAATCGTAAAGAAAATGCAAAAAGGATGTCAGACTCTTCCACCTAATATGAAGTCGAATGAAACAAATTTGCAAGCTGCTTGACTTCAAATAACTGGATGGAAATGTTAAATACATATATGCAGAAGATTAAATCGTAAAGAAAATGCAAAAAGGATGTCAGACTCTTCCACCTAGTATGAAGCCGAATAAAACAAATTTGCAAGCTGCTTGATTACAGATAACTCTACGAGAATGCCAAATACATATATGCAGAAGGTTAAATCCAAAAAGAAAATGCAAAAAGGATGTCAGACTCTCTCACCTAATATGAAGCCGAATGAAACAAATTTGCAAGCTGCTTGACTTTAAATAACTCGACGGAAACGCCGAATACATATATGCAGAAGGTTAAACCCGAAAGAAAACGAACGAAAGAAGCCAGCCTCTTCCACCTAATATGAAGTCGAATGAAAGAAATTTGCAAGCTGCTTGACTTCAAATAAGTCGACGGAAACGCCAAATACATATATGCAGAAGGTTAAATCCGAAAGAAAAGGGACAAAGCAGGCCAGATTCATCGATCTAATCTGAAATCTATCATCTCGTCGAAAGAGACTCGAAGAGTACGGCGAACGACGGAGACATTGAAAAATGCAAACAGCTCTCGAGTTAAGCAAATTATCTACGATCGGAACGGTTCAACCAGTCAACGATCGGTCAAGAGAAACGGAAAGATCTATAGCGTAACCTTCGAGTTCGACAGATTCGATCGGTTCAGATTACCTCGATAGTCGATACACGAAAACTGCATTCGACCGTACTCCCTCTGTCCATCATGGCCGGTCGTTCTGCGTCGTCATAAATCCTAACTGCAATCTGTATCACGGTTATTCCCGGCCGTAGGTATGTATGTATTTCGAGCGTCTTTCCGGCGACGGGACAACGGGAGATCGGTTTCCGGTTTGACCGAAGAAAAACGAACAGACAGGGTCGTTAATCCCCGAGAGGATGACGAGGCGGGAGTTCACGAGACTCTCCGTAGAGTAAACGTGACTCATGCTTGTCCAGAGAAGAAGACTGCGAACATGACAACGAGGATGAAGACAAGAAATGGCTAGAAACGAGAAGAAGAGGGAAAGGAGTCCGGTTATTATACTCATTACACATCTGTGACATACTGTATTGCAATAAAAATCACACACTATCTAAATGAATTAAATCTTCCCGTGTTTACACAAGCAAATTATGGTGCTCGATGAAAATGCTGTCGTTCGATGGCCAATATCGAAATATCGGAAGCAGATTTTAATTTGAGGTTCGGCGAGGTGCTTTGATCGGTTTCGGAAGTTCGGTGAAGTTCTCTGGTAAAAAGAGGACCGCGTAAAACTCGGGTTCCTTTAGCGAACGAGCGGTTAGTTGATCGCGAACTCTAGTCGGCAGCCAGTATCTCAAAGGCGGTCGTGTATCAGAGGAGGTCTCTGAACGTCGCCCGGATAAATTATGGGAGCGCTGTATGTTGAAAAGGGAGCGGTTTAGCGATATAGAGCGAGAGAGAGCTGATAGGATACTGGCGTGGCTAGAGCTCGCGCTCACGTACACGTAAACAAGCCGGCCAACAAAAGCCTCGAGGAAAAGGGCAACTTCAATGACGACGGCCGCAGGATCCTCTCGAGGGGTGTCAGGATAGCCAATATGTACCATAAACTAGCTTTTAAAGGGATTGAGGGGGGGCCAGGCACGGAGGAAGAGGGTGCAAGGGTGGGGCAGTACCAGCGGGTTACAAAGGGGACATTTTTGCGGATTAAGGGTCCGCTTTGTGCGGCTCATTGTTACCAAAGCAGATTTAAATATCGCTGCTGGTAACACACAGAGAGAGAGAGGGCTCGATGAAGGATCTCCGCCGGTGGAGGACGACAATAAGGGATGATCCTTATCGCCGGCAGTAATGAGGGAAAAAAAGGGAAAAAGTTACGACCGGCCATCGATCGATGCTGTTTTCTGAGGCCGACGTGTACCAACCCCCTGCCGACCCGAATCCTTCTAATTTATCGAATTTACATGCAACGCCCCTGGATCATGCCAGGGTGTAAGTTAATCTGCGACCCTTCCGGGACCGGTTCCGCGTGAACTGGATCGGAGTCACCGCTTTGTCGAAATTAAAAGTTCCTCGAAAGAATTAGGCGCACAATGGGGTGCGGGGAACATCTCGAAAAGATTATTATTAAAATGCGAAATTATTTGTCGTTCTGGCTGGACGACTGAGGCACCCTGTTGCTTTTACCGGGTGGATAATTTTAAACGGTGGTAGATAAATGCATTTGTTGTTGGGTATCGAAGGTGACGTATCTTGGCATTAATTTATAAAATTATCAAAGTAATATGGAAAAATTATTGGATATTGAAGAATGAAATCAAGGAAGGCTGCCTCAATAATGCCAAAAATTATAGCATTTAAGTAACTCGTTTAATTACCAATTCATAAATTGTAAGTTAAACTATTAAATAAATAAAACACGAAAATTACTTTTTAAGCCTGTGGGGTGTCTAACTTTTTAAAGATATAATTTGATTTCGACTTCTATAAGAATTCAGGAATATCAACAAAATAACTTACAACAAAATAAAACCACTAATGAGAGAAATAATATTCTTATTTGGTTCTTACACCTTGCAATCAATATAAATAAGTCTTTTCTGCATAGAAAATCGCAGTCTACTTATATCCTACTTTTTACAACATTCTGGCACACTCAACACAATATCAGAGTGTTTGATAGTACATCTGATAACTAAACTGCGAATCTTTATGCAAAATCAATATTTTTCATGGATTGCAATGAACTGTACTGAAAGAGAAATTTAATTTTAAATTTAATTTAATTTAATTTAATTTAATTTAATAAAAGCGACCTTTTCACATTACTTTATAAAAATAAGGAGAATATATCTATCCAAACTTGTAGCCAATAAATGAAGATAAGAAATAAATTTATCAAATATTCTCAACTCGAAAATATGATTTAATCATCATTTTAACGCGTGCCGAAAACGCAGCATTGCGTTCCGTTAATATTGCCACTGTTCTAAATTGAATCTGCTAATTGCAGTGATAAATGCATAAAATTCACGGTTTACAAATGACGTTTCGCGTGAAATGTGACAAGACGCGAAGAGAAAATCGGCGATCGCAGAACGGCTGAATTAATTCGGGCCGTTTCGCAAGCAGATGCCCGATTTCGCGTGAAACGGCCATGGAAGCGTTTAGGTTAACGGCGTTGCGCAGCCTCATCAGGAGAAAACAGCATCGCCTAATTAAATGGAACCAATTAAACGATTCTCGGCAGCCGGTGAATAATAACGACGCGTTACAATCGATCAAGGCGAACCGAGGAACCGATTAACTTGCGAATCTAATCAACGGGCAAGGACATTAAACTTTCCCGCGCGATAACCGGCGTATATTCAGCGCGACGAGACGCGTCGACGCGGAAACGCGGAGGGAAACTAGTTATTGCGGTTTCCAATTTGCCGAGGGAAAGCATCATGTCGTGAGATCGCGGTTACCGAAATCATCACAGGATCTGATTGATCCTTAATAGGTAACCCTGCCATGCTTACCGGTCACAGTGTTACGAAACGATTACGTCGATCCATTCACCGAACTCTGCACCGATTTTCTGTAAATTGCTATTACAAAGCTGCGAAAACACACGAAAACTCGTTTTCTTACAAATTTTACAAATTATGCGACCCAACAAAAAGAATACATATTTTCACATCATTTGATCTAACGCGATTGCCAGAAATATTTAGATTTGAAATTTCGCGCGTTAACACACGTGTCACGTGCACCACCGGTGGTGCAAACGCCTCAGAGTCGCCATTCCAGTGCAAAAGCTTAAGATCAACATACAGATTAACGTGTCCTCAAAAAGTACCGTCAAAAATAATGTTTTAAAAAATCTGTGATGTGCTTTGCAACAGAAATGATTAAAATCTTTATTTTACGGGTTTCCATCGTAAAAATAGCAGCAATGAATTGTATTAACCCTTTGCACTCGAAGCTGCTTTAACTGCAATCTCAAGGCATTTTTTCTGACCTGGAATATTTTCATTCTATAAGAATGATAATATGATAATATGCAATGATTAAATTTTTACGAATTTCTTTAACACAAGCATGACGATGTGAAGATTGTTTTAAACAGTGCAACAGCTATTTTTAGTAATGCTTGAGATTCGCCATTCGAGTGCAAGGCTTCAGATCAACAAATAAAGATTAACGTGTCCGCCAAAAGGTACCGTCAAAAATAATGTTTCAAAAAATCTGTGATGTGCTTTGCAACAGAAATGATTAAAATCTTTATTTTACAAGTTTCCATCGTGAAAATAGCAGCAATGAATTGTATTAACCCTTTGCACTCGAAGCTGTTTTAACTCCAACCCCAAGGCATTTTTTCTGACCTGGAATATTTTCATTCTATAAGAATGATAATATGATAATATGCAATGATTAAATTTTTACGAATTTCTTTGACACAAACATGACGATGTAAAGATTGTTTTAAACAGTGCGACAGCTATTTTTAGTGGTGCTTGAGAGTCACCGTTCGAGTGCAAAGGGTTAACATGGACAGTGGTGTATACTTCGACGTTTAAGAAAGACACGGCGTATTCTAACACAGGACTAATAAAACTAGACTAATAAAGAATAGAAAAGGAATGATAAATCGCTCCTTTGTATAAATTAATTTTATTACATACGATTCTCCGCGCCTACAGATCGAGGGGTAGTAAGCAAACATGGCGCAGGGTAACAAGGTTGTAAAACCCCTAAAAGTTGCTCCCTTTTCAGGCCACGAGGTCGTTAAACCTAGCTACACGGATAAATATTTCAATGCGTAAAATCGTCGGCACGAAACTGTGCCACAACCTGGTACACACGTGTTTGAAACCGTGGATTTTCCTTGCAGATGTTCGTGAACTCCTGCATTCAAGATAGAAGACGCTTTCTCGTGGAAACGTGAAAGTCGACAGAATGCACGAAAAACGTTTGCGAACTTAAAACTTTGTAAAATTATTTATTTGTTCGAAAGTCTATATATCTCGTCGACGCAATTTTTCTGTATACTAAATTGTATATTTATAGTTCATTGAACATTTAATCGATACTCCATTAATGTAGCAATAGAATGAATCTTTAGGAAAATTGTACACTTTTCTTTTTACATGCAACATATATTTATTGCAAGCATAATAAAATTATCATAACTGCTCATGTATTGGATGAGCTGGATGATAATGGATGTATTGGAAATACATACTGTATATAAGCAAGATCATAAATGAAGTCTACAATCTTCCAAAATCTTTCTTTTTGCATGCAGTATGTATTTATTGCAAGTTGTTAGAAAGAAAATAACATTAACTGCTCATTAGAAATACATAATGTATATAAAAGAAATAATAAATAAAGTCCACAATCTTTCAAAAGATTCATTCTATTAATATATCAGTGGAGTGTCAAGTGTTCAACGAACTATGAATACACAATTTAGTATACAGTAAAATTGCATCAACGAGATAGGTACACCACTGCGTTAATAAACACGTTCGCTTATCAGTTTGTCTCGATAATAATCTACGTAGTTAGAAGCTTCTATTAAACACAGCACATCATCTTGTAAAATATACGGAAGATCAGAAAACGCATACATTTCAAAATAAATATATTCGAAGTCGATATATTTATAATTAATTATATTATTTATTTTACATTATATATAAAATATATACAATATATATAAAATATATAAAAAATATATCTCTTAATAATCTTTATTCTAAAAGAAGGGAATGTGTCACACTATTAGTATTATATTATATTATATTCGTAATAATATCTTCTCGTGATCATTTTAACAAGTCGAAGAGAAAATGCCAATATTCTTAAATACTTCCAATGACTTTACAGATTGCTATTTCATCGAGTAATTTGTTCCTATTACTGCGCTAAATATTTAGTCCGATGAAAATCCTATTTAAACAACCACTGATGTAAAATTAATTCGATTTTCCTTATGGAAATATAAAATGATGGCGGTCACGAGAGAAGCGGCGAACGTGTTAATAATACGAAGTTGCTAACGAACGTTTCTATTCTCTGTGAAAATTAATTCTCAACAACAGTTACGAACGATGTGGAAAATTTCTTAATCGCTTGAGGAATCAGTGCCGAGCGAAGGAGATTTTTGCGACACGCTCGCGAATATCTCTCGCTGCATATTTTAGATTACTCGAATTAATAACGTAAGATAAACCACGGCGAAGTATCTCGCGGAAAGGTGAATGGTATTATCAGCCGAACGTAATGCCTGTTAAAGCCGGTCGTTATCGAGGGAATTCTTCAAGAACAAGCGCGAGAGCAGCTTTGGTTGAATCATTCGCGACCAGGATGATCGCACAGTTCGAGAATTCGAAGTAGCCGGATAGCTTGTCAATCGCATGTTACGTCCGCAAAAAGGGGAACTTGTTTACTATGATAAAAGCGTAACCTTAGAGAAGGAAAGTGTCGTATGTTACATTCACCGATCGGTCGAAAGCGCGTTCTGCCGGCAAAGTGCAACGAACCCGCGATTAATTATTCACGACGATCTCACCGACACGGCTCGGTCCGCCGCGTAACGCGATAATGTAATAACGCAATTAATTTCACGATTATGATTGATTGACACGTCATACTTTCTAGTTGCGTGTCCATCACCGTTCCGCGAGAGACACGGCCGCCGCGAGCTTTTGTTTCCGATTCATTGCCAGCGCCGACTGACAAAACGTGTCGGCCGACGTAACGTTTGCAAATTGTTTAATCGCCGCCATTCCGAGCCACGGAAAGTCTGCTCCTACGAAAATAGAGGATCCGATTCAATTAACTCGCCACGAGGATTGTTTCGAGATTGATGGACTTGTTAACAAATAATATCGCATTTCCAATAGACTATTCCCCACTGCAATTGTACAGAAAGCTGCCGCCATCTTGGATTTCGATGAACTTTAACCGCGTACCATTTTCTTTGGAACTAAAGTTATCTTCGCCCCTAAAAACGTTACAAAGTGGAATGGACAATTTATAAATTTTATTCTGTTACTGGCCAACTGACTACCTTAAAAATTCTATAAAATTAAATTAATTTATTTAATGGAAGCAGCGATTGAAAACTTTAAATGTATGGCATATAGTAATTTATCAACCTTCTTATATTCTTTAAATACCAACTAAATTGAATGCAACGAATGTATTAACGTACAAATTTATTTTTAAACATGGACAAATAATTCTGTCAAAGTGTTAAAGAAAATTAAGGAAATACATGTTTAGAAAAATTCAGTTCGAAATCTTGATCACGAATCTGACTCGTTGTAGAGCAACGGGTTAAACGGTGCTGCAGCTATTTTCAATGGTGCTTGAGAATCACCGTTCGAGTGCAAAGGGTTGTTGACTACAAAAGAATGAAATTTATATTTATTGAATTTCGTTTAAAATGTTCATCGCCAGTTTGATTCGTTCTATGTGGGAGGGGTTGAATATAATGCCGAGAAAATGATCCTGAACAACGTATTTAATTTCTTAAACAAATCACCGAGGCTTTAGCATGCACAAAATGGCGGATCGACCTGCACACGGCGGTTATGCAAATCTAACTCGTCCGCGAATTAAACGGATACGTAAATTTTCGCGGACTCGCAGTCCTCGCGGCCGAGTTAGCGCTCAATTCGACTAGCCTCGCGGCAAATTGTCATCTCAATTGATCTCGTCCTCGACGGTTGTCGGGTCTAATGATTTCTGAGTGCAGAAGGCCACGTGCTACGGGGCACTTTTCCGACTGTTACACGGTCTCGATCCGCTGCACTCTGGCCGCGGAACCGACGCCTGATGTCACTTCCGGCAGCCCCATTGAACCCGATAAAATCGAGGAAGTTTCGCGTGGGCGTAATCGAAACTGACCTCGCGTGCTATACCAGACGGATCGAGCTGTCGAGGCACCCCGAAGACCGGTTTCGAAGTAGCCCGGCTTGGGAAGAAAGTGAAGTCAATTCGCAAGCAGAACGTAACTTCGCGAACGGTAATAAGCGTCCCGACCGAAGATAATCTTGTCAATTATGGAATATTTGCGGCGGTCTATAATGATTATCTTAATTCACGTCGCCGGTGTATCGCTTTTTCATTTCCACGTAATTCTGTTTATGGTAAAATTGTAGCCGCCTCTGCAGCATTGTTTTTCGGTTCACAGTCGACGCGATCTGATACGTTCAAGTATAGGTGGACTGCACGAAAGCGAACGAAAATGATTAATGTTGCACTAAAAGATTGCAGAACATAGAAAGTGGAGCATGTTCCGATATCTTATAACATTGTATGTTGCAAAGGCTTGTAATAATATTTGATGATGGTAACTCGGGCATATAACGTGTTGTAATGTGTACTTCGAACGTTCGAAGTTCGAAAGATTGTTATTAAGAGCTTTTGATTTAATAGCAATGTTGATTAAATCAAGATTCAGTGATTAAACATAGTTGCTTCATTTAAAACGCTCAAGTTTGGCCGATGCGTGTCGTTGATTGGATAGAAATTCGAATTTCAACGAAGATACACCGTTCAGATGCGAGGAAAACGTTTATAATATCATTTTACTTGGTAATTCAGGTAACTTCATAGTTTTTACTTTCGAAATCGAGAGAATTATTATTATTTCTCAGAGCACATTGTAAATATTATAACTTTCTATTAATATTGTAATTTTCTAGGCTTTCATACTTTCAATACTTTCACAGCATCATAATTAATGCATAAAATATAATTAATTGTGTTACGCCTTATTTTCACTTTCTGCTTAACCCTTTGTGTTCTCAAATTTTATTTTTAAGTTTTACTTATGGCTTCATCGAGATATTTAGAAATTTTATTATTAACACTTTAACTGCCAAACTAACAACGTCAAAAATTCCACAAAAGCAAAGTAATTTATTGAATAAAGCAACAATGTCAAAATTCAAAATGTATGACAAATGGTGAATTTTAACCTTCTTGCATTCTCCAGACAGCAACTAAATTGAATACAACGAATATATTAATGTAAAAATATACTTTTAAACGTGGACAAATAATTTTGTCAACCATATACACGATCGTTAACGCTAAAATTATTCAGTGGGTCGAATGACACTTTTCAGAATTTTTATTTTGTAATTATTGAAGTTATAAAATGATCTTCATAAAAATAATTCAAGTAAATTAAACTTTGATATTTTTATAAGACAATCTGCACCAGCTAATTTTAATGCTCGATAGGTTTAGCCTTAAAAAAACTAGATTACATTAAATTTGCAATAAACATTCCAGTACATTTGGCTAGTATTTAAATGGAAGTCGTATTTTTAAATATGTTCAGAACAGAGAAGCTGATGAACTAATCGTTTCAGCGAACTATGTCTCACGGTTCGATCGTGCGCTTGCGGTCATCGAAGTCTCCGGTCATTCGACGAACTGAGATCTTGTTTCGAAATATTATAGCCGAATAGGATGATTAAAAATTACTCTGAACAAAATGAAACAACTTACGAGTCATTCGCCAATGTATCTTAGTAGTACGCCAGGTAAAACTTAGTTTTCAGCTTACTTTCCCTATTTAACCACAAGTGAAAATTCATTAAAAAATCGCACAAATGTCAGAAACACAGATGCACAAACTGGAATTAATTCAGATTTTTAAGATGAAAATCCAGATTGCAAAAAATCAAAAACTTGGAACAAAATGCAGATTTCTCGTTGCAGTTCAAGAGCAACATGCTATACATTTTGTGTAGGTATTGCTGACGAATTTTTTGGGATTCGCAGTAAAAAGTAAAATAAAAACCGCTTTTTCTGTTCTGTCAAAGTCCACGTGGCGACGACCAGAAGGGGAAAAAGAATCCTGTTCGAGTGAACACTCGCACGACTCTCGGCCGACTACAATAAACGCGTTGGAACCCGTAAATTTGGGTTTGTGTATTTAGGATCGCGACGTGTCGACCCTCCCGTGGAAGACGATTCCCGTGCTCGCACGCGAAAAAATGGAGGACCTCGTTCAAACAAGCTGAAACCATTTTTCTTTGCCGAAGTCGGGGAGAACGACGCGTCTGGCATCGCAACTCTGGCCACGTTTCGTTCTCGCAAAGTGGAAGCTGCGAACGGAGCAACGAAGCATGATAATCGCGCATGAAATTTCGGGAAATTGTGTTAGCCCCAGGGCCGGCATTCGAATGCTAATGCTCCTAAACACGGATGAGGAGATAGTGCACAAAGCGCGACTTAGGAGAATTTATAATCGCCTTTTGTGCTTAACTGTTAAGATAAATGTCCCAGTTATATGCCGTTTATTAGACTAAACAGAGTACAGTTATGTGTGGATATTATCTGGTAGGGTGGATCGTCTATTTTTCAAATAACTTGCCAAAAAAGTCTTTTTCTATGGAGTATGATGTTTTAAAAATATGTGAAAACCATTCTAATAAATATAAGGAAATATAAAGAAAAGTTAAAACTACCATTTTCAAGGTTTCCCAACATTTTTTGGACACCCTGTATTTGTTCAAAGTATGTAATATAAAATTTATAATTAAATTGGTGAATGAATGCTTGTATAAGCTCACAGTATCTATAAAATAATAGTAGGCATGTCAATCAATTAAATTAACTCGGTTTTAATGTCTTATGATGTTTACGTGCCAACATTCGTTGTGGTTTTTAATAAAATATGAGACTAAACAATTTTAATCTCATTTTTTTAATTACATAACCAATGTATGTAATTTCTCCTTATAATAATGGCAGATTTGAAACATAGAGATCAATCGTTTTGATATTTAGATTATTCTGATATTAAAGTGATATCGGTATTTTTGGATTGATATTTTATAATTTGAGTTTGTAAGAGTATTTTAGAATTTTTTGAATTTTGTTTCCAGTAGACTATTGCAGTGGTGAATTGATTATTTATTTCGGCAAATAATATATGGGTGAAAGGTCAACGATCTTCTGCGTTGCTTACGCAAACAACTGTTTTGTTCTGCTAGACAGAGTGGGTTGATGATAGTGTTCTTTATCGCGACACATTTTTGCAAGTCTGTTGGTGATCTACTTAAATGACGCACATAACACTGTAGCATTTCATCAAGTTCAACGAGTGCTGAACGAACTGCAAAAAAAATTTATTTGTTAATAGTAAAACAAATTATATCGACGCATTGTAGAAGAATAAATACGTAACTTAATTATTGCGGAGGAAATTGCAGCTTTCGTTTCAATTTTCTAACACGTTTAATTTTATTCTATATTTGTTATTAAATCCTGTAAATTTTAAGGAGTCGTATACCTTCCACAGTTATTCAGCAGCATTCGATTCCATTGAAGCAACATAAATTAAAAGAACTGTATCACCGGGCCACGCCTTGTTTTTCGAACGAATGCAAACCACCCCTTTTGTGCGTCTTCGATTTTCCGTTCCAATCGATCACTCGAAACGTGAAATATTATGCGAACACACGGCGAAAAAATAACAAGGGTGACTTATAGATTTTTGCTATTGTTGAATGCATGATATAGTATTCTAATACCTCCATCCTATTTTATGCTCGCTGTAAAATTGAAATTCTAGGGTGCAGTTCGATGCAGTCAATTCCACCAAGAATCTACGATACGATTTTTTAACAGGCGACTATAAAACAATATATTATTAAGAGTTCTCAACACTTTACCGACCGACGATTGTTTAAACATTTTTTAAGGTCCACAGTCCTTGATTGAAAATGTTTAAACCAACTTTTCAACACTGACAGGAATTTTTATTGAGAATCCTCAAGGCGTCTTCAGTAACCTTATCTAATAATTTTGTTACAAACTAAAATCTAAAAGAAGTTTTTTAAGCTTCATTCTGGTAAGTGCAATTATTGAAAGTCCTATTAATAGGCTTCGGTAAAAGTGTTAATAATTTTAATAATTTAAAATAATTTTTCAGAGATTCTAAAATTATTCACAAATTCTAAAAATTATGCACACTTGTAATACATAATCACAACACTATCTGTTATTCTAAACACAAATTATTCCAAATGAAAATTATTAACCCTTTGCACTCGAAGCTGTTTTAACTCCATCCCTAAAGCATTTTTTCCAAGCTAGAATATTTTCATTTTACTTATTTATTTACTTATTCTTCATCCTTGCAATTTTATGAATTTCTTTGGTAGAAGCTTAGAGATGTAAAAATTGTATTAAACAGTGCTGTAGCTATTTTCAGTGGTGCCTGAGAGTCAAGTGTAAAGGATTAAAATAGTAGAGAGCAGTATTACGAGTAAAAAGAGAGAATGATTAAAATTTCCATTTCGCCAAGAAAACGATGACGAATAATGTAACGACTTCCCGTGTTGTAGAACATGTGTTCGCAGCGCTAGAAAATGTAATTTCCCCGGTTTCTGTTCCATTTTAGTAACACACGGTAGCCAACGAGTATAAAATAAATTGTTGCTCGTTCACACGTTCCCCCGTTGTGGTGTATTTATTTTTCCGTTAACCTACTGCACCTATTCCGCAAAGTGTGCAAAAACGACGGAAAAATAAGGCGAAAGAAACTTTTTGCGGATAGCGCCAAGCGACGTGATCGATAAAGATCAACAGCCACGGTGAAAACCTATTTTACCGGTGAAAGCCGATAGACCAGAGAAAAAAGAAATGTTGGAAAACGCGAAATAAAAGATCGCATTTGGCACTGTTTTAAATACGTTCAGCCTGCTAAACGTTATTACTGTCCGTTCTCACGCATTAAGAGCCTCCGGGCAAAAAGAAAGAAATCCGCTCACTACATAATTGCGGTGCTGGCTGTTAGAATGGCCTCGCGCCGTCTCAGAAGAAACCATATTCCTCCGGAGGAAATATGATCGCTTCTCACGAAAATTTCCAATAACATGTTTCACCCGTTGCAAAAATAAATGCAGATGATTGCCGCGCGAACAGAAATTTTCAAGGCGATAAACGGATTATCGATTTAATAAAAGGCTATGTTCGAGGCAACTTGTACGAGACAGAACATGCAACAATTTTAATTAATCGTTAACTAATCGGTTGAGCGTTCAGCAAAACATATTTTATATTATAGTTGAGTGTAAGCGAAAAGTAATTACTGTGTTAAATTTACTGTAAAGCTAAATAAGGAATTTCTCTTTTTGTTGAAATTAGAATCAAAAGGTAAAAATAAAAGTGTTTCAGAATATTTATGATCAGAGTACTAGAACTGTCGAACACTAAGCTAGACTAATGTACACTGCTTTATTATAATCACAAAACTGCATGTGAATACTTTTATGTGAATATGTGATTCAATGAAAAAGTTTATTCAAAATGCTCTCGTGGAAATAGTTTTATACTTACAAAAACTATGAAACTAATTAATAATTTTTTTGCACACTTAAAATAATGGTTGTTCCACAATTAAAATAAAATACTATTTTAAATAATCATAGTTATAGATTTCAAATGAAATACTATTTTATATAAGCATTGCACCATAATTGAAGTAGAATGCTATTTTAAATAGTAGTTGTCCCACAATTAAAATAAAATACTACTTTCAATAGTGGTTGTTCCACAATTAAAATAAAATAGTATTTTAAATAATCGTTGTTACACACTTAAAATAAAATTCCAGTTTAAATAGTGGTTGTTCACAATTAATATAAAATACTATTTTAAATAATCATATTTATAGATTTCAAATGAAATACTATTTTATATAAGCATTGTACCATAATTGAAGTAAAATACTATTTTAAATAATCATTGTTACACACTTAAAATAAAATTCCAGTTTAAGTAGTGGTTGTCCCACAATTAAAATAAAATATTATTTTAAATAATCATAGTCATAGATTTCAAATGAAATACTATTTTATATAAGCATTGCACCATATAAACTAATTAATAATTGTCCTTTACTTGCAATTCAATATTTCTTACATGAATCTGTTGTCGACTGATTTATTAATTTATTGTCACTGTAATTTAATGTTTTCAGAGCAATTGAAAAAGTAAAATATTTTTTAATATTATGAGAACGCAAAATTGTTTGTTTCTACGTGCCAATAGGATTTTTTACAAACCAGTTTAAATAATATTTTTAGAAAGTATATAATATAAAATTATCACCAGAAGGTGAACAAAATTCTTGCAAAAGGATCAATAAAATATAGAGAAGCTATGATAAAAATGTCCAAGTTGTAATTAGCAAAGTCAAGTTTGAATGATTGAGAGAGATTTGAATAAATTTGTTGGCCACTAATCTGCAAGTAAAATAAATTATCAAATCATCTCATTAGTACTATTAACATGATCGTCTACATTTGATGTAATATGACTGTATGGTAGATAGATGAATATAGTTTCCGGAATTTCAAACATTAGCTTGCTTAATTGAACACACTCTTATCGGAGAAGTAAATTGCATACCGCCAAATTTGAAAGGGGCATTGATTTCAGAAACATTCTCCGTCATTAAAATAACTGGACGTCGAGTCAGTATTAAATTTTCCTTGGTTCAGCAATTTTTATAATTAACATATACATATTTATTACTCAATAGTTTTGTACACATAGCAAATTATATAATACAGGAAAAGGAAAATACTTTGTGGATTATTTAATATTTTGAAACAGAAATTGAAATTACTATTGCTCGAAATTTCGAAGAAGAAACAAAGATCATGCTCTTATTTTTAATCTGTGCACATAATAAATATTTAAGCTACGCTTTCTGTAGATTTAAATAAATTATGCAGCAGAATCGTTATAATCGATTAACTGTTAAAAAATCTATCTTTAAATTTATTTCGATCCATTTCAGTTACGATTTCTTACCATTTTTGCCGTTTATAATTATTTACAGTTTGTAGCAATCTTATTCGATTTTCAAGAAACTTTCAGCATACGTTTATAATATAAGTACAAATACAAATGTTGAAAATCGTGACTTCGACCAAAAGTAATTTTCAATTAATTCGCGTATATATTGCCTAATGAATTTCTGACGTTTCAAAAAAAAATTTATTAATTTTCTAAGAGTATCCACTTAATTTTGCTCCCAAATCTGTATCAACAAAGATTTTTATTTTTACTGTAAAAAGAGTTTTCTAATTACTGATCTTGAAAACCTTTTGCTCTAATTTATGCACTGCCTTCACCAGTCATTCCGCTGATCCGAGGCAATCGTTAATGATCTGACTCTCGGCTCGAAGACCAATCGTGAGAAAGCGAATTTGCGAATCGATCCGTCGGTCCTTCTCGACATAGAATCGAAGCATACCGTAAAATCCGATGGGAATAAATTTCCGGCGTATTCTCACGTTCAACCGCTCGCGGAAGGACGCGATTTCCTGCCCGAGGATTTGATTCATTCTATCCGCAAGGACCACGAGGTATTCCGGTGTAATACGGGGCTGTGCCCGATGCCATTCGCCAGGACTTGATGGAAATGATAAACAAATTCCATCAGAAAACTACCGTTGCCTGGAAATCCTCGATTTTTACACCAATTGTGTCCGGAAAGTTTTCTATGATTATTGGAGTGCAAAAACGAGGAACGATCGTGGGCAAATGGAATCCTGAATCGGATTGTGCCACTTTCTGCATTGAACTTCAATAGTAATCCTTTGCATTCTAATTTCTCTTCTATTTATCGTATATATTCAATTTTTATATAAAATGTATTTTCAAAGACAATTTTTTAATGGAACAAAGAATCAATGCTGTCTAATATAGGGCATATTTAAACTAGCAATTTAAAAATATCCAAATGCATTCTAGTATAATACACCTACTATAAAATATAGGTACACAATCTTTTTAACATATTTTAGATAATCGTAATTCCACATTTTTAATAAAATACTGTTTTATAACCGATCTACCTTAATTGAAATAATATACTGTTTTAAATGGTTGTACTTTACAAATAAAATAAAATACTATTTTATATAATCGTTGCTCCTGATTCAAAATAAAATTCTATTTTATATAATCGTTGTTACACATTTAAATTGAAATATTATTTTATGTAATCGTTCTTCCACAATTAACATAAAATACTATTTCTAAATAGTCATTGTTTCACGGTTTAAAATAAAATACTACTTTGTATAAACGTTGTTACAGATTTCAAATAAAATACTATTTTAAATAGTGGTTGTTCCACA
>CM052095.1:6176510-6186963 GCA_028453745.1 Agapostemon virescens | reverse complement strand
TAAAGACTGAAGGTTACTTTAGTTTAATAATTTTGTAATTGGCATTTTTTAAATTTGTGACTGTTGATATTCTATTTATGTAAGACTGAAGGATACTTTAGTTTAATTATTTTGCAACAGACATTTTTAAAATTTATGTCTACCAATATTCTATTTATATAAGACTTCATTAAAATTTATACCGATATCTACAATGGTAATGTTTCTTTTAGAGAACACAATTTTATGCAAAGATAGAGTGTTTATGCAATACTTCAAAAATTTCCATAAAAGTAAAATGAAACAAAACTTAAGCATTTCGTTTGTTACATTTTACATGCTCGTGAATTGTACAAACTAAAATACATTTTTAATTGAAATTGTAATTTCTTTCAGTAAATCGACAAACTCTGCTAATTTCTTATTAGAAATTTAGCAAATAAATTTGATATTTCAGATTTTTAAAAAGTCCAACTAATCAGCTTCATTATCACAATTGTTATTCGATTCTTGGTTTAAAAGTTATAAAAATGTTCTTATGCCAATAAAAAATTAAGAACCACTTCGATTCACATAATATATTGTTAATCGAACATGTTCGCACACTACCAAGATAAATACACTCGTTTCTTGTTTTTAAACATTTGTTCATATTAAAAATTCTTGTTTCGATTAACAAAGTGGTCTGTTATTTGAATCAGTTCATATACTACCAAAGTACAATTTTATTTGGCAAATTTTTTCCTTTTTCCTTCGATTCGCAAAACGTGTTTTAACAACAGTCTACCGTCGCTAATAACCATGTTGTTGATGCGACGCAAAACTGTGAATAAAATAAAGAAAAATCGTGTTCGAAGCAGAGATGCGTAGCATCAAAGTTGACGGTTCAAAGCCACAATTATTTTTGCATAGGCCAACTAATGAGATATTGTGTGAAGGGTTAATGGGCCACATCGGATCATGCTGTTTTATTTCGAATCCACCGATGGAGAGTATAGCGAGTGATAATTGTTTGCTTCCGGGCGTGAACGAGTCTTAAGACACACCAGCTCCCTCAAAGAGTTTACAACAGCCATTCGACGTAAGACGAGAAACCTTCTCGTTTATTTTGCCAGCCAACCGACGAGCATACACGCCATATATAATTCATGAATATCTACGTTTATTACATCATTAACGTTTAATAAACACATGAAATTCACGCGCGTGTCACAATTCTGCCGTGTGTTACGTTCCAACAGCAAATCCAAAAATTCGCATAAACTTTTCTAAGATTTTCGCTATCTGTCCTTAAATTTCATTGCGACTCATTAATTGTTAAAATGCCACCAAAATTACGGCTTTCATTGGTAATTATTCCGACGTACATTTCGATGCAAAGTTAATTAGACTAGTTATTTAAAATTGAACTTTCGAGGACTTTGTTTACCGATGTAAATGTGTAAAATAATTTGTTTTGAAAATTGTTGATCAGAATTTCTAAGAAAAATGTGAATTTTTAATTTTTACCTGTGTCTATAATGAAAATTTAAAATGTCTTTCTAGTTTCTGCAATTTTCAATTAGTTATGGCTCACGACATTCTTGACCGATATAGACGCAGTTAAAAAAGGTTAAAAATCTTTGACAAATTTTTAATGAATTTCTCTTATAGATTACATAGTAAATTGATCATTCCAGCATCTCAAAAAAATTCAAGTAATGCAATCCTAATTTAAAAAAAAATATTATTTTGTGAAGGATGCTCTCTTAATTTTTCCACTGATTGTATAATAAAAATCAATATGGTCATATTTAATTTTTAGAAGGCTTTGCAAATTAATAAACTTACGAGAGTATTTGTAAAACTTGAACACGCATAGAAAAGTCTAAATGTTCACTGAAAACCTACAACAATTTTCCAGACGGATAAATTTCATAATCGTCATAAATCATTCTCACAAGAATTATAAACAATTTGTTTGCAGATAATAGTTACTGTTAGTACACTTTACAATGCAGAAACAAAGTGGTATGTCGAGCTACTTCAGGAATTTCTACATTAATTAATATATTATATATCATTATAAATTAAACTGCGAATCATCGCGCAAAATAAAAATGTTCTGCTACCGTCGCGGAAATTCAGAGCAATTTTAGAATGTAAAATTTGAACACGGAAGGAAAAGTCCAAATGCTCACTGAAAAAAGCTACAACGATTTTCCGGGCGGATAAATTTCGAGCCACAAATCATTCTCACAAGGATTATAAAGAACTTAACGGATGGTCTGAAATATCTAATTGACACGTTCCTATAGAAACGCTGGCAAAGTCAGGGCGTGAAAAGTGGATCACAATGCGTCGAATAGAGGCGAATAGAGGAGCCGAAAGGGAGGATGCATGCCCTCGTAAATCAAGCAGAGAAGTTGATCGAAATTCGCGATCCATCGACGAATTTATCGGTCCCGTTAGCTGGCCAGAAATTGCAAGGAGAACGGTCGCGAGCTTTTTATTTCTTCACCGAGCGGCGAGAGCCACGATAATTAAGGACAGTCGATTACAGAGCCCGGAGGAGACCCTATCACCTGTTCCTTCAAAGGAAAATCGCACTATTCCTATCACGTGCTTGCCGAAAATTTAGTTTAGGCTTCGTTGTTAATCGCATTCCGAAACAGCCGAGTTTCGGGCGTCATTCCTAACGTTGGAACTTGACGTTCATTATAGCTGTCGTTAAAAGCTTCAGGGAAAGGCTCTAAGTGACTCTAACTGTGTTCCTTAAGAGGGCCCTTTGATCACTCTTGCTAGAATCGTTTTTGAGACTTTGCCTTAGATAGAAAATATAATGACATAATACCTAGTCGGAAAAATTTTAACGCTACGTTTCGGCGTTGTGTAAAATGCAGTATTTAACCTCTTATGCACGATGCACCTAACCCATTGCATTCGAAGCAGTTTCGTTAAAAAATCGAAATACTTTTACTAGTAATACTTTACAATACTTAAACTTTTATAAAGTCAATTACTATTCCCTGTACTTCGAACAATCAAATTTTCATCGATTTCTTAACTGCAGAGGTAGTGGCTTCCGCGAACGCCATCTTGCATTACGATGCGTCATTGCAGTGGCTTGAGACACATCAATTCTATTATTAATTATTACAGTAAATTATTGATGTTAAAATATATGCATCATATCTTTTAGAAAAATTACAATTTTGTTATGAAAAAGCTCATTCCAAAATTATTAAAGTATATGCATCATATCTTTAACACTTTGGCTGCCACGCCACCCGCATAAGGGTGACGGAATTATTTATGCGATTTTTAAATGAATTTTCCAGTGGCCCAGAAAATGCAAGAAGGTTGGAAAATTACTCAGTTCCATAGATTTTATTTTTCCAATTTTTATTTCACTCGATAAGTTGCTCCGACTTTGTGCCATTTGTTTGGCTGCTAGTTTGGTAGTCAATGTGTTAAGAAGAATTATAATTAAACGCACTAAATTCAACCGTGCCTAAGAGATTAAAATAAGAATTTTTAATAAATTGTAGATTTTATGTATTTATTGGAAAAATTGGTTAAAACGAATTCTGAAAATATCTCGAGAAATTAAAAAAGAAATAAATGTGCATATTGTATTTTGTACTAATTACCGGACAATCATAAATTTCCACGACTTATTTAATACTGCTTGCAAACTATTAATTTTAATTTTAAAACTAGCCAGTTCCTGCCATTACTCTTTGAAATTTCAACGTTTCCATTAGTATATAATAAATTCTTTTTTGAAACGTGATTTTATTTAATCATACGTGGAGTTCTTCGGGTATATTTTTGTTGTTATAAAACACCATTAAGTAAAGTACGGAAACTTTATTTATTTTACTTGATTAAAGCGTAAACCTATTCGTAGACTTTATTTATTTCGTTTTGACGATCAGCAAGTGTTTAGTATTTTGATCATCACGAGAAAGTGAAACGAAAGTAAATTGGAACAATAAATTCCACTCCAGTTAACATTCGAACGTACCTTTGTACTTTCCATTTTTTGATAGCTTCAACGCGCTAAATTAACATTTAATCACCGCTAAACGAACTGCAAACGTTATTTATTTATGCTCAACATAATCACGCTTGCCACGGATGCGTAAAGTCAGTAATTTATTCGAAAATTAACGATACCTTAAATAAGCATGATTCAAATTAACCTTTCGCACTCGAATGGTAATTCTGAGGCGCCCGTAAAAATTTTCATGCTACTATTCAAAGCAATTTTTACATTATTAAACTCATCCATGTTCCACAAATTTCGAAAAATTTAATTTCACGTGCACAATATGAAATAGAATCAGCAAGCTAAAAATTCACTCAAACTTTGATACTAGATTACAAAATAAGATGTTCGTTAAGTATTAATTTAATTCTGAGCCGCGTGAAAAAATATCAAAAATATTTCAAATTAATATTGCATTCGGTGCTTGGAAATGTTAACGTCCCATAACCCGTCAAACTCGTTCTGTACACGAGTTACGGATTTATCACGAAATCGCGTTATGAAATCCTGCGCCGGCATGTAACATTCGACAACAATTAACATTTATTATTAAACCGTTGTTTCATGCATAAAATAAAAACTGCCTGAATAAGTTTCTTGTCATAATCATGTCAATGAGTAAAAAATAACGCCACACAGTATTTATAACGATTTTATAAATGCTTGACTGTTTTTTGATTGTCATTCTGTCTACAAAATGTCCAATTTATTTGTTACAACATAACCATCCTGAGAAACCTAATTATATTCAAAGACAACGAAATAATATTTACAATATTGAAAAATATTTGTGTACACGCAATTTTTATCTTGTTTGGGCCATTATCAGCGTTATAGACGCTGAATAATTTTCTGCTCCAGTTGCGACGGATTTTATAAAATTTCGCTCGAACAACAAACTGCAACAGTATTTTTTTCGCGCAGTCGAATCGTCCATGGCACGCAGGCTAGACCCGGAGCACGGCTATCATTGTCAAGAGTTCTCGGCCGAACAGCCGCGAACAAAGCGAACCTATTCTAGCACCTAACTAACCACGCACCTAAACATAATTGAATTTCACGCGGAATTAAGCCGGCCGATCAAGTCGCTTTTAATAATGCCCCAGCGACGTTCAATATTTATAAAGCACCGTGCGTAACGGGACAGGGATGACAAGGTTAACGAAGGTCTTGGGGAAGCGTCCGTAATTAGACGACATTTTGTTCGGTGCAAAGCTCTTCGGAATGATATGCGGCTTGCGCTTCCTCAGCTCGACGGGACGAGCGTGTTTTGTAAAAGGACCTGCGTTAAAAACTCCGAAGACCTACTTACTGGTTCGGCCACCTGCCTTTCTGGTCCTAAAAACAAGACCAACACGATACCACTTCCCTCTGCCGAACTTTCCTCCGACCTTTTTAGAGCCATCCCCTTCGCTCGATTCTTTATTCCCTCTTTTGAATATCAAATCTCGGAAAGGTCGACCCGAAGCGGCGGATTCTTCTCTGTCTTTTTTTTTATTTATTCAACAGATCGGAATGCTGAACCAACGTGCTCTCACTACCGTGTGACAGTGTCTGACGTAATGCTCCCTTTTACAGTCTAAATAATTATCTGAGGAACATGTGTTTGAAATTGTGGATATTCGAGTGGAGCAGTTTGGTGTTGATAATTAGAGCTGGAGACGGAAATTAATTAATTTAGATTTTTATGGTACTTTTATTGTATACGATGTGCTGAAGGTATTTGCTCGATTTTTTTATGGAAATATTTTTAGAATTGTAATAGCTGTGAAGAAGCATGCTGGAAACGGTCATTTGATCGGCGTTGGTAAGTTTAGAAAATAATTGGTTGGGATTTAAGAAAACAGAACTACTAATTTGAATTCAAGAAAATAGAACTGTTAGTTTGAATTTAAGAAAACAGAACTGCTAACTTGAATTTAAAAAAATAGAACTACTAGTTTGAATTTAAGAAAACAGAACTACTAGTTTGAATTTAAGAAAACAGTACTAATTTAAATTTAATAAAATAGAACTATTAGATGGAATTTAAGAAAATAGAACTACTAATTTAAATTCAAGAAAATAGACCTATTAGTTTGAATTTAAGAAAATAGAACTACTAGTTTGAATTTAAGAAAACAAAACTGCTAATTTGAATTTAATGAAATGGAACTACTAATTTGAATTTAAGAAAACAGTACTAATTTAAATTTAATAAAATAGAACTATTAGTTTGAATCTAAGAAAACGGTACTAATTTAAATTTGAGAAAACAGAACTATTATTTTGAATTTAAGAAAACAGAACTACTAATTTGAGTTTAAGAAAATAGAACTATTAGTTTGAATTTAAGGAAACAGAACTACGAATTGGAATTTAAGAAAATAGGACTACTAGTTTGCTGTAGGATATGAATAATCTTCTTCCTTAAAATTGTAATTGTAGAGAACTGATTTTTTTTTAATAAAAAAATTTTAATTGCTTTAAACCGTTTCAAATTGCATCTATTCATTTTCATTATAATTGTATAAATTATAAATTATTTCAAAATTTCAAGCTGCTCGTTTCTTTAACTGCATTTTTATAAATTTTAGACCACTTTCGTTCTGGACACACTGCGTTTTGTTATTCTCGTTGTCTGGATTAAAATTTATTACTGGTTCAAGGGAACAATACCGTTACTAAATGTCCGAAAGAAATGGATTTTGATTTTGAATTTCGAACCTAACAGCCACGGCGTGCATAACCGTTCAACTGATACTTGATTTATGACCGCGCTAATATACTTCAACTTTTTATTGTTTGCACGATAAAACATTGAGGAGCGTTACGAATAAATGTTATTTGCTTCCAAAGGAAGTATCAAATATACAGGAATTCATGGGCTACCCCAGTTTTAGAAATAAGGGGTGAGGATCATTTCGCTGCCACCTGGGGTGGCCGACAATGTGTCCCATATATCACACAAAAAGGTTTCAGTTTGATCTAAAATAGTGAAAAAAGGAACACGTCACCGGACGACTTCTGATCAAATAATTTGTAACACGGCCGACGCCCCTGCGTGAAAATCGAAAACCTGTTACTTTTCTATAAAAAGGTAATCGTTTAACAGCGAGTACAGTTTATTCGAATTTAATAATAATTGTCTGCATTAATCACAAGCTGCAGGAACTACGTAGACATTTATTTCTATTATGACTGATTTTAATTGATTGAAAATAACACAACACCATGCTCTGACTTTTTCAGTGAATTTAACCGTTTTAAGCATTTTATCCACCCGTTTTCTAAATACACAAATAATATCCGCAACCATAGTCGAAATAAAAATCTTCTGCACTAACTGCAAGAATCAGAAACTACCTAGACAATTTATCTCCACTATGAATGATTTTAATCGATTGAAAATAATACAACACCATGCTCTGACTTTTTCAGTGAATTTAACCGTTTTGAACATTTTATCCAGTAGCTTTTTTCTATGAATAAATAATATCCGCAGTCTAATAATAATTGTCTGCACTAACTGCAAGAAGCAGAAACTACGTAGACATTTATTTTCACTATTAATGATTTCAATCGATTTAAAATAACACAATACCATGCTCTCTTCAGTGAATTTAACCGTTTTGCATTCGCTCCAGTATATTTTTCTATGCATAAATAATACCCACAATTTACCATATGATACTGTCCATATTTTTTTCGACAAACCCTAATAAAACTTGCAGCACAATCAGTGCATAAAATTTTCTACCATCGCCCCGATAAACTAAACAACAGAATCGCGTTACTCAGTGACAGTTCCCTTAACCCTTAGCACTCGAATGATTCCTCTGAGGCGTCGCTAAAAATTGTCATACTATTACACAAGCATATTCGCATTTAACAAATCGTTAAAAACTAAATTGTCGTACGTACGAATAGCAATAATAAATTTGCTATGCAAGAAAGGAAATGAACCAGGTACAACGTAACAATTCTAGATGAAAGAAATGTCCACAATTTTTGTATTAAAATTGCTCAGAGTGCAAAGGGTTAAAACGCATTATTTACACCATACAAGAATCCCATTCGCCGAGTACAGTGTCAACCAGCGAAACGATCATCGGTCTAACGAGAATGCAAGAGCATAATCGTGAATGGCCGTCGACGGAAGCACTTTGTCCACAATAATCCATAGAAAAAATTCTCATTCACCGACCGATAACGCGCTTCTCTCGGATCAAATCTCCGATTAAAAACCCCGAGGCGAACAATGGCGGCGACTGTGAAAACGTTTCCCAGAGTTGTAGACAGACGACTGTACCTGAATGAATCCCAGCGTCCGCGTCGGCGTCCTCGAAGACGGACGACTCGGTGCCTTCGTCATTATCCGCGACAGAATCATCGGGCGTCTCGTCATCCTTCGATTTCTCGAAGCGATTCTCGTTCCTGGCAGGCGTCACCACAACAGTGCAGGGACTATCAACCGACACGTGTCTGCCACCCACCTTCACCAAGGTGCTGGTACTCCTAGCAAGCTTGGTGCTATGCGTTCTACGTATCAACAAGTTGGTGAACGTTGTGTTCCCATTCTGCTTGCTTCTACTCTCGGATGCCGGATTATTCTTGGCCGATCCGTTCGCCTTCGCTTCAACGACGTTCTTGCTGGAACGTTTCTCCTCGGTCTTCTTCTTCGACTCCTCGTCCTCCACCTCGAAGCAGGCGATCGTATTATTGAGACGATTGTCCTTTCTGCTGGCGTCCTTCCTGCCGGTGAACCGGCTCTGGAATCTCTCGATGGTCTTGAACGACCTGGTCCTCTCGACTTTCTTCCTCTGCTCGGACCCGGTCACCGGCGGCTGCTCGCTTTTCGGCGTCTCGAAGATCTTCGTCAACGACTGCACCTTGCCCCTCGACTCCGGGAACGAGTCCTCTGCCCTCTTCGCGCTGGACACCGTCTCGTTATTGCTCAACGTACGCGTCAGGATCACCGTCGGCACCGATTTCGACGTGCTGATCGGGAACGTGTTGCTGGTGAACTTGTCCGTGTCGGTGATGATCGTCTTCGGGATCTTGGAAGGGTGTCGAGACTCGCCGTCCAGCGACACGTAGAACGTCGACCTCCGCTTCGGGGACTCCTCGAGACTCTCCGCGTTCAACATGTCTCCCCTTGGGTCGCCTGATCGCATATCAATGGGCTCTAGGCCCCGCTAACCTTTCAGTGACACCCGAATACCGCGCAGGAGCTAACATCCTTGCGGCCAGAGGGGTTTAGGACGAAATTTACAGGGACTCGATCAAAAGACACCCCCGAGAAGTTATACCGAACGCACCAGCGGAGATATCTTGGCCCATCCGGCGGGAGTGTCCTCGAATTCACCTTACGGTCCAGCGAGGAGAGTAGGGGGCTATAGCTCGAAGGGCCCGAACGGTCGAGGGCCCCGAATTTCTTGCCGGGCCCTCTAAATATATCCGACCTGTGTTCCCGAGATACTTGCGGACAGGAGCACGTGTATCTCGAAAAACAAATACGGTTACGGAACACGTCGGCGGCCGTTGTAAGCAGATAGCGAGAGAGGTGCGTCCGGCCGTGGCTATCGACGAGTGTTTTCGCCGTTTATCGGTGACCTCTCCGACAGCGGTTGGCTCGCGGAACCGTTTACACAAATCTCCCAGATTGATGTAATCTTTCGCTGATGGGGGGAGAGGAGGAGGGGAGAAAGTGCGGTGGGTATCACACCGATCCGTAGCACCTGTGAATTCACCTGGGTTCCCCTCGCGGGGGAAAAAATATATTATACGCACTGGTTCACCAAAAATAGCTCACCCGGAGTTCACACGACGAGAGGCGCGCACTACTGCGGAGAGAAAATGGTCCCAGGAATGCGGGGACTCGCGCACACGAGCGACAGGCCCACGGACGAGCGGAACCGAACGGACCTCTCTTTATTCTCGGGGATAGAGAAGATCGAACGGGCACGGTTCGAAAAACTAACATGTATCACGGTCGTCTGTCCCGAGGGAAGGGACCCTCTCCTCTACCGGTCGCCGAGGTAAAAGTAAAAGGGTCTGAGTCACTGCGACGGGATCGGGCCCGCGAGAGGGCCGCCGGAATCGTCACCAGGCTCGTGGAATGCGCGCAAACCGCCCGGATGAGCAACCAGCATCTCTCGGCGAACGTTTCTTTTCCCAAGGACAGGGGCACCACGGAATCCCGAGAGAGAAGACACACACGCGCCGCGCGATCAACGGGAAACACGAGCAGCAGCGGCGAGGCACGCAGTCGTCCGCACCGCAGACGGGCTCACGACTATCTGTTCGTTCCGAAGCGGATCATACGAGAGCAGCGCCTCTGCTGGGCGACTTACGCGAACACACCGCTCGATGGTGAGGAGGATCGAGTGCCGCCACCGCCGGGATCCACACCGTCGGATGCAGTACTCTGGTCGTATCCTTAATTAAGCGGATTAGGGA
>CM052095.1:6153707-6176500 GCA_028453745.1 Agapostemon virescens | reverse complement strand
TGCAAGAAGTCATTGCAAGTGAAGAATTATGGAGTCTGTAGTTAATATACAAATCTTGATTTTCTGTCGATGGTAAGAAGGATCAAATGCTAACACTGGGATCCACATCGTGTCGAATGCAGTACTCGTCGCATCCTTAATTAAGCGGATTAGGAATTTATGTAATTAAAAAGTTCGTTCTCTGGATGTTTGGATATTTTTCTTCTTAATTTTTGCAAGAAATTATTGCAGATGAAGAATCACTGAGTCTGTAGTTAATACACAAATCTTGATTTTCTGTCGATGGTGAAAAGAATCTACATTGTGTTGAATGCAGTACTGGTCGCATCCTTAATTAAGCGGACTAGGGATTTGTGTAATTAAAAAGTTCGTTCTCCGGAGCTTGGATATTTTTCTTCTTAATTCTTGCAAGAAGTTATCGCAGATGAATAATTGTAGAGTCTGTAGTTAGTGTGCAGATCTTGAAGATTTTCTTGAAAGTCTTGAAGATCTTAAAGATAGCAGATACCATTCCACTTATATTTATAATTTTAAAAGTTGGAGATTGTAATTTGATGTCTTCAAAATTTTAGGATCACTACTGTGTACAGCATCTCTTGTAAAAATAATTGTAAGCAGGATACTGATATTTTAAAAATTTTAGATTTATGCATTTCGTGGCACTTCTTGAGGTGTAATTGAAGATTATAAAATTTTGTTTAATTAATTATAATGGTGAAAATTTAAAAAAAAAGAGAAAGGAAAGAAAGAAAAATTAGAAAAATAATTGAATATTAAATCTACCAAGAAAATAAATAATAGTAACAACGATAAATTCCTATGTAAAGTATAAAAATAATTATAGTGGTGAAAATTTAAAAGAAAAGAGAAAGGAAAGGAAGAGAATAAAAATTAATTGAATATTGAACATCACCAAGAAAATAAATAATACTGCTAACGATAAATTCTAATGTAAAGTATAAAAATAGTGTGTAAATCATTACTTTAAGTCTAAGAAAGTGACATTTTTATTTCTAATTCTTTTGTAACTGGATCATCTTATTCGATAACATGGGTAATTAATGTGAATGTTTCAAATTACATTATTAGATAAAACGTCGGTGTGGGTTAAGCTTGGGTCAAGTATTATAGTCTGTCATGCGAACAAAAATTCCAGATACACAATGACAGCCACAATAGCTGTCTGTCCCATATAGAGTATCTAAATGTCGTCAATCTGGAGTGATTATGGTTCTGGTTGACAATTAATGGCCATCAATGTATTTCAACATTTTCTTTTCTCAAAACCCTGACCTAATTTATCATACGTAAAATATAGTACAAAATTATGATTGATACTAACTAGCCAATAATTTCACAATATTAATTTAACGTTTCATACTTCTATACTAATCAATTCTGCATGCTATAATCTCTGTATAACATTGGAATTTTAATTCTTCAATCTTCTTAATAATTCTTGTTTCTTATCTTATTGATTACAATGATATCAAATTTAATTCAGAAAGATTCTAAACTGTGGCAAATGCTCATAATCTATTTAATTGTATACTATTTCCACTACCATAAATAATATAAAATCCGATAATTAAATAATATAATAATAATCATAAAAAGTAGTAGATCATAAAATCATGGATAAAAATAATAAAATAAACTAATAGATAATAAAAACTACTAAATGGAATGGCATATTACATAAATTATTTCGTACAACGAAAAACTCTAAAAACAAAATATAAGAAATTTATATAATAATAATTTATAATAAAAGTAGATGCAGACCTACTAATCTAATTTTTACGAATAAATCAAAATGATCCAATTTATGGGAAATGTAGATCAACGTTGTTTCATAAGTATGCTGCTCCAAATAGCTGCAGTGTGCCAATTGCATAATATGCGTAGTGACAACCCTCGAAACCATTGCAACCATTTGTGCATAGTAATCCAACGAAATTTGTCGTTTAAGTTATATACTCCCTCCCTAAGAACGACAATAATTATACATCCGTATCATACCGAATGGTATAACGAGTTCGATTTGATGGCGTTTGAATGTTGAACCGATTCAAGCAGGCCATGGACAAGTGACCCTGTGGCCTATTCAGTTTTACGTTGAGGTCACCGATTAACTCGAAACTGTCGTCTTAATCGTCTTTCAAAGTGCATTCCATGCACGAGAGATTCGTACTCATGCGAGGCAGATATCATACTGCATATTGTCATACTGAAAATGAGAACGTGTCATCGTAGCAGAACTTGTAATACGAAGCTTGCAAGTTCAAACTACAGATACAAATATTGCTACAATATTTTGTCTTGCACATTTATATCGTATGCAATTATTATTTATATAAAAAGTTTATTTAAACACCTAAAAAGTTGGGATAAATATTCCAACAGCAATAATAAACATGTTCGATTGTTTCCCCATTTATTTATCAATTTCTTTTGAATATTTTAAATTTTGATACTTAATTAGTTGTTAATCTTACTCTGTATAACATGGAATTAAAATTAAAAATGTTCAACTGTGCCTTGATATATTTATTAACCCTTTGCACTCGAATGGTGACTCTGAGGCACCACGAAAAATTGTCAGACTATTACTTAACACTTTAACTGCCTAACGAACAATCTCAAAAATTCCACAACATTAAAGTAATTTATTTTATACAGCAACAATTGAAAACTTAAAATGTCTGGCACATAGTTATCCTTCAACCTTCTTATAGTTTCTAGATATAAACTAAATTGAATGCAACGAATATATTAACGTAGAAATTTATTTTTAAACATGGACAAATATTTCTGTCACCCATATATGGGTGACATGGCAGTCAAAGTGTTAAAGGAATTTTTCCATCGTTGTGCTTGTATCTTTGAAACTGCTAAAAATTGAATTGCTTTAAAGGACGAGTGGGAGTGAAAAATCCTATAACACGAGATGAAATAAATCATGTAGAATAAAAGTATCCTAGGTCAAAAGGAATGCCTTGGTTTCACGTTGAAACAGCTCCGAGTGCAAAGGGTTAATATGGAGTACACGAAAAATACTGATACGTGACTAAAGTGTACGTAATCGTTCACGACTGGATTTTATTAAAATTTATATTGACTAGAACAGAAAAATTCCTTAATAAAAATTGTAGTTAAACGTAATTTTTTGAAATGGGTCAAGCGGTTCCTTATATCACTTCAAACGACTAAATGCAGATTAGGCTCAGGTGGGCACTTGAAGCACTGCAGTTAAAAAGAATTCTGAAGAGAGTACTAGACGAGATCTTGAATGCAGATCACTACTGTGTTATTTCGAAAGTCTCTGTGTGCTGGATCCAATGCGGAAATATATCTTTTTTATAATTAACTTTGGCGAGGTCGGTCGATTACATAACTGCTAGAATGCAGTCAATTTAATCTCTTCTAAAAGAAAGTATATTAGACAAATGATCACATTGGCAACCAGTTAAGCTAATTGCACGATAATTCCTTATGACTCGTTACAAAACTATAAACTGTACAGATTACGCAAAAAAACTTTCATATTAATAACAAATACATTAACATTTTTAATGTTCTTCTATGCTGCACACGATCAAAGATTTAATGAAACTTCGTAGATTATGCTACAGTTTTTTTAAAATGTCTAATATACAATTAAATTTTTATATTGACAGACAATAGGAATTTTAAAATTGGTATAATACATTCTTTTTTTACAAAATGATTTTTATAGAATCATATTTAAATATTTGAACTGCATAAAAGTTTGTAATTTGGATTTTTGGACTTTTCTTTTCATTTTTCTTTTTGGACAATTAGGGCACACGTTTTGTTTAAAACAATGAGATCTTTTAAACGCATCTACGTGCACACGTTTTGTTTAAAACAATGAGATGTTTTAAACGCATGTACGTGCACACGCTTACCGATAAACTGTTACTGAAAACCGTCAGAAATGCTTAAACAATTATATGAAAAATCTCAATTCACAGTTCAAGTGGATTATTTAATACCGAGAAAATGAAACTCAATTAATGACGCATGTCTTTGTGAGACCTCGTTTTATCCTTATTGGGGTCCATTACTCTGCAGGCTTCCATTTAGGCGATGTTACGTTGCTGGCTTTCTTCGAGCAGTAGCATAATACAAGAATCTAATTCCAAGTGCGATTTATGTGGATGAAAGTCACTGCACGTCCGAGGTGTCCATTCTGTGTATCAATTACGGTTCGTCGGTTAGGTTTGTCTGGCTGCGTTTAGAAGCTTTATTTTCCTTTCCTTCTACACCGTTCAGTATACAGTTAGCTCGGAATAGATTCAGTATACAGAGTGACGTACAACTACCGAATCGTTTGATTGTTTTTCAAACAATCGCGCAAAATAAACTCGCTTCTGTAGAACTTCTACAGAATTTTGCAGGTATCTGGTACGGAATCTCGTAAACGATAAAACTTTACTGAACACTGAACTACTATTCTAACAACTTAGGAGCTTAATAACACTAAATTGTTATTCTACTTCGTGGAAATAACAAGATCGTATCTATTCAGATTTTTAGTCATTTTTATTCTGATATATCTTAGCACTTTCAATATTCGTGAATCGAAAAATTTAGGATCCGTTAAAATATTAATTAGATTGCTATATTTAGTAAATATTTATATAATAAATAAATTTATTAGATGCGCCATTCGAGTGCAAAGGGTTAACAATTTAGTACTGCCTGTCCTGAATGTATTTGGAAACTACTTCCACTTGTTTTAACTTTATCAGTGAATTTATAGTTATATCGACTGTACAGTAGCCATCGTTGTAAAACGCGAAGATCGTTGGCTTCGTTTAATCATTATGGGACATTATTTATACTAAAACCTGATAATAGTTTGAATGATTTCACGCGGCTTTCACTTCCTCGTAAGAAAGCGACCAAAACTAAAATATAAAAAACAAGAGTCTGCAATGGCAGCGATTCCGTTCGACTGAATCATTTTTACAATGTTGATATCACATCTAATCTCGCAGTTAATCCATTACGGCACACTTTCCTTCGAGTTTCATGCGTCGAAATTATTCTGCTTTTCTCCGACGCTTTTGCGTTCTGTGTCTGTCAAACAGACGGTTTCACTGGTGCACTTTGTTGGTTAGAAAACTCGAATAAAATTTTAATGAACCTGTTATTTTCAAATTGAAATAGAAAGTGTGGCCCAAATACGCGGCAGTTCCTTCACCCCGATGATGGAGCAGCAGCGCGTTCGAAACGAGCGCGAAAATGGCCGATCATTATTCGACCATTCAGAACTCCCGATGACTCATTGCTGACCTACGATCACGATCGATAATCGTTTCCCCGATTTCCTGCTACACTTTCCTGCCTTTCGAAATCGGGGCGAGTACCCACGATTTACTATCGCGGAGTTTCCATTTCGCGAAAAAGAAACGGTCCATTACGCGCGGTTAGCGAAAAAATCTGCCGGCGACTCTGACTCGACGAAACTATGCCGCTTTTACCGAATCGTGCATTCAACGAGGTCGATCATTTTCGGTGAAGTATAACGCGTCATTCTGTAGGAAATGGTTTACTTCATGTTCCAGAAACCTAGAAGAACTTTCCTGCACAGAATTCCAAATTTTTGGAGAAATTAATAATGGCACTATCGGTCTGATCAAAATGAATTGTTACTACTTCTTTCTTTTATGGTAATTTTAAATACAATTTCTCCTTGAAGCACATTGGCATAAAGTTGTACGAAATTTGTATAAATGCAACGGAAATTTTCAAGTGACTTCAAGAATACAATTCTTCAACAGCTGTCCAGAAAATAGAAAATGTCTGAATAAATCTTTTGGTGCAAATAATTTTGAACAATAAATGCAATCTTGTCATTGCTATCAAGTAAATTAGTACAGTTTACTTCTCCATAATTTTAGCGTTAATTGAATGAGATTTAGTTGAGTAATTACTATTAATTTTTAATACATAATTCTTCAACAGGTACTAACAAAAAAAAAACAAACAGAAAATGTTTGAATAAATTTGACGAAAACAATTTTGATCAGTAGCAATATTATTCTGAAAATAAATGTCTCTCTGGAAGCTAGTTTATTCGTTTCTCACATTACAACTTAAATTGTGAAATTTATTTGGACTAACATATTTTATTTAGAAGTTCGAATAACATTAAAGATAATGTTAAACGTAAGAGTTTTACGTAATACGTAGTTTTTGAAACAGCGAATTCAATAATGTATGCAAAATATGAAATTGCTCACGGTAATTCAGATTGATTAAAAGAAATCCTGAATTTCGCATCCAGGAAGCACAAGGTATAGTTACGCTTAGAAAAAGACAAATCAGAAAATTACTGGCGGTCGTGAGTCACCGTAGTAGATCGATAAAAAAGGTGTAGTAACTTTTATCGAATTCTTTCGCATTGCGAAACAACCGCGGTGAACGTTGCGCGTTCGCGTTAATCATCCGGTAAACGCTAGGCAAGTAACGCGGTGTTATCATTATGCAAGTAAAAACGGCGACAACCATAATTGCGCGATTATTGCTGGAATTTGAGTTTCAACTGGTGGGTGTGTCGCACAAGTAGCGGACATTGTGTCGTGTTGGTGTCGTTCCATTTGTCATTCCTAGAATTAAAGCTTCAGTTTGATTGGCAAATTAGAATTGCAATTTCCTTGGCGGTGCGAGAACTATTGCTGCGACATTTTTTTCATTTGCTGGCAAGTTCGAAATACTTAAAAAATTCCTATTCTCTCTATTCACTCCCTGTAATATTTTTAAACGGTGCTCATATACCTGCTATTATTATTAGTTAAATTATTAATTATTATTGATTATTTCAAACTGCTGGCAAATTTGAAAATGTTATTAGTTGACTACTATCATTTTCTGGCATTTGTAATAGCTCTATCAAACTGTATATTTTTGTAAGAATTTGATCGTGCAACTTGTGAATTTTCCATGATTTTCTTTAGATTAAAATTTACAAGCACGTGCACTTTTTCAAATTTTATTGGTTTTCATGTACTCGTGAGATCAACTAATTATGCATAACTTTATATGAGAAAATTGCAATATTAGTTTTGTTTCGTTCATCAATTCTGACTGGCAAATGTTTGAAAACAATATTATTTGGGAGCATGAAATATTTACCACTCTCATGTCCCTGGAAATTAATGTATGCTAACTTAGCAAATTCCACCATGTTCCTGCGAATTAAATGATACACATTTCGTGCAGTTTACTAAAACATTGATGTACTTCTGCAAGAATGACAACGAAATGTATGATACAATTCTTAATTACTCTGTTATCCTTAACTTTCGTCGATCAGTGCATGTCTTTTTAAACAAATGCATTTCCTTTCAGTAGAATTAATAAACTTGTTTTGTCAGCAATGTAAGTATTAATTTAATAAAATCATAGCATACGAACAAAAAATATCTAAACTGTAATTTTTATGGGACTAAGCTTTTAAGAGATTCAAATTGTTCATCAATCTAAATAATGATTGGATAAGTATTGGCTCAAACGAAAAGTAATTAAATTGGGATTCTACTGTTTCGATTAATACAACATTCTTATTTGTTGTAATTTTAAAAAAGTTTTCAGATTTAAAATTCTCGAAAGCCACTTCCCCTTCCGCAGGAAAGATAATATTGTACAAATATAATTTTACGAAGAATGGATGAATGGATTACAATTATAACGTAAGATTGTGATATCTCTACCGTCTACACGAAAACTTTCCTAATTCAAAAAGAATAGCGTTCATATACCCTGTGGCTCTTTCCTTCTACTAAGCTTTCTTCGAAGAGGGGATGAGGCTCGTCAGGGTGAACATTTGGCATCGGCTTGACGTAAATTGCCTGCAGGTATGCTGCTAGGTCGTTCGCAATTTGACAAGGTTTGCACGCACGTGCTGACCAGTGATGGCACCGTTTGGAAACTCGGGGATTATGGTACATCTGTTTACTGTCCAGGGTTGCGAAGGTCAGAAAGGCGAAAGCTTAACGAGAACTGAAAGAACTATGGTCAGAGAACACCCTGAGAGACAGCGGTTCCCAAGAGCACCATAAACCCAAGCAATACCTACGTTAATATTATTCCTTCGTTAAACGTTCAAACTTTAATGCAAATGCTTCCTAATTTCAAGCATCGCTTTCAGTGAAAATTTCCGATCGCCTAACAATTTTCTATAAACAATTCCCGTCCATTTAACACGTTTATTGCCAAGCTAACAGCCACGAAAATTCTAGAAAATCGAAATCAGCTGTTAATGAAATAAAAATTGAAAAAATAAAATGTACAATATAGAATACTCCTACCACCCTCTTGCACTTTCTAGATCACCATCAATTTTCATACAACGAATATATCAACGTTAAAATTCATTTAGAAACGATATAAATAATATTATTTATATATAATAATATTATATTACATATATTAAATATATAAATAATATTATTTACATTATAGATATATAATTTATTATTTTAACTATTATGTGTACTATTAAACTATTATATTATATGATATTATACATTTATTATTTATTTTAACTTTCGTTAAAATTTTCTTGCGCGACTACATTTCCCATTGAATAATACACAATTTAAAATAAAATTCAAATTTTTTCGACCTCTAATTTCCGAGATATCTCAAAAATACCCCAACTTTGAGGGCTGTTTTCACCCCTTCAAAGTGGATGGTTGCCGATAAGAAAAAACACGTGTGAAATATTTTTCAAATAACTATAAGCTGCCATAAGTTTCATCAAAATCGGATTTTCGCATCTGAATATGCGAATGTAGAGTTTCGTTGACTAACTGTATTGATTAACAAATTCTTGAATTTAATCGATGCTGGTTTGTCAGCAGGAGCACTTTTCAAACTAAACTTACCACAAAGTGACATGTTTTAGATTTTCTATTTGACTACCATTGAAGTTGTAAAATTGATTTTATAATAAACGATTCAACAGATTCCTTTATTCAATCATATATTGTTGAAAATCACAGGAGTTCAAACGAAATTATGTTGAATATATAACTCTCTGGAATTATTATTTAAACGTATTTGTAGATGGACAATGTGACAATAATTTTGATGATGTTGTTCGGGAATATTCATACATTATTTTTATATGAAAAGTAACTGTATAACTATTGCTATCAAGTGCTATTAAAACGTGTAACATTTTAGAAATGAGCAATTTTCATGTGAATTTAAATTCACGTTTTAAAAATTGAATGTGTTCTCTGTTAAATGGCACACTTATGAACGAGGGTGTACACTCGCTTACATCGTAGCCTCTATCTGCAAGCGATTAATAAACCAGACGGCACACGTTACACCTTAGATAATTCAGTTCCTTGACACAGTTCGGAACAGCAAACTGCATCTCGATTTATTGTCATAGCCGATCGATTATGAATTAAACGTACCGGTGGTCTCGTGCGATCTATTCGTCATCAACGTTTAATAATCGTCTAACGAGACCTCGACACCGTGACACGTTCGATGGTCGGACCTTGCGATTTAAATATTTACGCGAACAGTGGGTGTCATTCGGTAAGCGCATCCTCTCGAACAGGTGCCATTTAAATTTCAATCTGCTCAGTGGGCGCTGCTTAAACTTTCGTCCCGCCAGCGAGTGCCATTTCGATTTAAATTTCAATTTGTTCGGTGGGTGGCGTCCGCTTTCATCGGCGCCGACACAAGCGTCGTTCGGACGTTAATTTTTTTCAACAGGATGCAGTTCCGATTCGGCAAGGATGCACCATCGACTTTCGAACATCTTCGTTTTCCCGGGAATGACGCGCTAAAATTGCTTTCGACCGATTGCTTCGCTCCGATTCCATCGTATTTCGAAGCGTTTCGATCGGCTGGTAACGGCTAAGAAACTTGTCGCTATTATTTCTTATTACTCGACTGTGGACTCGATCCGTTTACAGCAAAAATCAGTAGATCGAATGGAAAATTGTTTAACCATTTGCTGAATGTAAAAACATTAAAGTCGTTCATCGAAGTCCAAGAATAATTAAGGATATGTTAATTTTTGTTTAGACAGAAGTCAGGTAATAGGAATTATCAAGAGAAAATGTTGAGAAACAAAGTAATTAGAAACTTCACGATTTGGCTGTTTATGATTACAGAGATGACTATTATGGATAGTTAAAATTGATAAGAATTTTATAAGAATATTTTTAGAGATCTTATCCTTGCCTTTTACACTTCGTTTAGATTTCAATAATTTCAAAATTTATGCAACTATATGTCATTTAATTTCTAGATATGGATAGTTAAAATTGATAAGAATTTTATAGGAATATCTTTAGAGATCTTATGCTTGCCTTTTCCACTTCTTTTAGATTTCAATAATTTCAAAATTTATGCAATTATATGTCATTTAATTTCTGGAATTTCAGTAAATGCGTATAATCAATTTAATTATATGTTCGTTCTAATGAATGGGTGTAAATTGAAAAGCTCCAACAGCTGGTGTAATAATAATTATACCAGCAGATGCAGATTGTTAGTATATCCGTTTAATTCTGTGTTCATTATAATGAATGGATGTAAAGGGAAAAGATCCATCTGCTAGAATAATCAAGGTGAAATATTATAACACCCTTTAACACTAAAAATTATCAGACTATTATTTAAACAAATTTTTACATCGTTATGCTTATATTTTTGAAACTGCTAAAAATTGAAGATGAATTAGATTACTGATATAAGACTAGTAATCACATTTTCAAAGTAATAAAGAGTAAGCACAAAATAAGCCACAACCTGCAAAGGAGGGGTTGAGTAATCTTATCCCGGATTAGAATCGGTCACGCTAAGGGAATACGATGACAAAAGATCCATTACTAATTTACTGTAATAATTAATAATAGAATTGAGTGTGCTCAAGCCACTATATCAATGTCACAAAATCAATGTAGTTTATTTAACGAAGCAACAATTGAAAATTTAAAATGTATAACACAAAATTATCCTTCAACCATTCTTCTATTCTCCAGATCTCAATTAAATGTAGTGCAACGAATATATTAATATACAAATTTATTTTTCAACATGGACAAACAATTCTGTCCTCCATGTATGACTGACGTGGCAGTAAAAGTATTAAATAAACAAGATAAAACTCCTGAAAAATTCTGTTCGAACGTCTACTTTGCTCTGTTAAGTAAGTCATTTGTAAGGGTCGATGATGCTCGGTGTACCTAATTCAAGGAAGGGATCGGGGCGCGTCCGATCGAGGCCTCGCAATTAGCTTGTCACAAATAGCATAGTCGCGGCGCAGTTCACAGAAATTGCGTTCAATCAATGCCGGCAATTGCAGCGTGTAAGACGAGTCTATTTCCCGATGGATGCATTCGAATCGGAGAATCGATCGGATCGGATACAATCCCGACGAAGGATCAACCTTGGGCGGCTCCTTCGAATTTCCTCTCGATCCAGCGACCCGATCCATCGGTCAATCGCACTGTGGCGTATCGCGATCGATTCCACGAAGATCGTAGATAACGATCGACGCCGCGAATGCGTCCGTTGCTTGCAAACGACGCGTATAAGGATCTATAACGTGGACGCGTGACGGATTCGTGCGTGCAATAAGAAAAGCCAGGACCGTATTACGCCGGTCTGCCACGGATCCTGGTTCTTTGTGAGGAAAACGTGCGTCACTGGATTCTTTTTCATTCGCCACGCGTACCCCACTGTTCTCTCTCTCTCTCTCTCTCTCTCTCTCATTCTCTCTCTCCTTTTCTTACCCTTTCTTCGTTCTCTTTGTCCCGCGTCTTTATTTCCACTTTCTTACCGCCGAGCTAGCATCGATCCTTCTTCCTCGCTTTCGGCGCCACCCTTTTACGTGCTCTCCTTCCCCAACCCTTCCCCTGCACCTCATCGATCTGCATTCCACCCTTTTCCCAACGGAATATCGCTTACACGCGGTTGGCTAAAAGTTTTCTTGCATTTTCGAGGCATCAGTGAATGTACATTACGCTTCGTTAACGCTAACAACCGCTCGACACGTTCCGTCGAATAAGATACCGATCCTCTTGCTTCTACAGAGAGCGAGACAGAATTTAACCCTTTTAGTGTCGAGCGAAGGCATCGTACCTGCGCGAAGAATACCAATTTTATGACTTTGCTAAGGTTTGGGGACACCGCGGAACTTTTATAGAGGGAGCTTTATTTTCTAATGAGTTAAACCCAAAAACAATTTTTTAAAATCTTTTACAATGAAATTAAACTATTTAGAATTGTTTAGAAATTTATTTTGAGATACTGTTCGCTCGCAATGCGAATAATAAGGCGGATACGCGACGATATACCGTCGTTCGGCACTAAACGGGTTAACTACTTAATTAGCACGCTGGATGCTGTCGTTTGTGTTTGATTGGAACGAGAAGCAAATGCGAGCCTCCAGTCGAGAGAAATGCGAAAAAAGACTGTGATGCGACTTTAGATTAGTAATAAGTTAAAAATGTATATATTTAGGAAATACTTTTCGTTTATTTTTAGATTATTATCAAAACTAAAGCGACAAGTGGCTGAAATAAATATACGACAGAAATCGGTGGAAAGAATCGAAAGTATTCGCTTGCAAGAACGATAATTTCTAATAACGAAGGTGTGAATATATGACTGTTTTTGCGTACGTGAATAACATTATGTCGGCGCTACAAAGGGATCCGGTATTTCATATACAACAACCTAATATTTCTCATGTTACGAGCGCCATGAAGTGAAGCAAGGAGGGCACTAACGAGATATATACCCATAAATCTTTATATAACCAATCATAATGACGTTCTATTGACTGTAAAACCAGAATGCAAGATACATCGAAGACTTGCCTGCTCTTTAACTAGGCCAACATACTCTTAATTCCCCTTCAGTTTCAAATACATAATTATCCCATGTAAAATACATGATCATCTTATTAGTTCAAGTATCATAGTTAAAGCCATTTTTCTCGACGCAAGGTTACATATCGAAAGAATTTCATGAACCTTCTGGTACACTAATGGAACAACTCTCGTGATTGTTTCAATGTTATAATTATGCAATAGCTGGTCCGTTAGGCTCGTTACATACGTAATACAATTTGCAGAAATAAAATAATTGTTGATGTTTAGGTTTAAGATTATATTCTTTGAACATCATGTTATAAAATTGTCAAAAATATTTTGCAATCCTCCTAAGTTGTTCTTTAACCCTTCCACAGTGGTAGCTGGGTCTTTTTTGATTGAATATAATTTGATTATATATTGTGATTGAATTTAACGAACGACAGTCGTATTAGAAACGAAAGAAGAGAATCTACAAACAGTAACATACTTAAAAAATTGATAAATAAAGATGCAAATAATTCTGAAATTGAGTTCTGCAAACCAATTTGTGGAATGCATACAAACCAATGCAATTTGCAAATATTCCATCAATCGAAGCTTCCAGTTGCAAATAATCGTACAAATGGAAAAGTCTTTCACAATAATGTTGGGATTATGGAATCTAAATAGAAAATAACTGCAACACTTTAATTTTAATCAATGATAAATAATTTTCAGCTGAATTGATCGCAAAGCATTCCAATGGCTTCTCTGAGGCGACACTAAAAATTGTCAGACTATTAGTTAAAACAATTACAACAATGTTTGTACTTAAGAAGTTAGTAAAACAGTGAACAGTAACAAATTTGATATGCACGAAAGGAAATGAACCACGTAGAATAGAATTCTTCTGGGACAAAAAGTCCAAGTCAGTCCAAGTCAGTTCAAACTTTAGAAACAACATTTTCGTATGTAATTCACACAAAATTTCATATTCATAATAAATTTCCATTAATCAAGACTAATAAAATTATAAATTAAAATGTCGCATAATGTAAAAATATTTTTTAACTTATTCAAATGCAATTCATTAAATATCTCGAAACAAGAAATATATGACTTAGACCAGTTTCATAATTATGGACAGAAATGATAAAACAGGATGCATCGAATTCGACAGATGACTAAATTTTCCGCGAGATTGGTCACGGAAGACAACGGGTCGGGAATGGTCCTAATTAACGATTCCCTCCATCAATCCTGAATTGGCGAAAGGTCGCCGCGCGGCGCAAATCGCGGAACATCGAGATACAATAAACCGTAATTAGCAGCGAGCCTAATGCAATCCGGCCGATCTCGAACGCAAGCCACGATATAAATCAAACTTATTCCCCGGCCGGCCCTTCGGCCCTCTTATCGATGCGCGGCAGAGATAAATCGCGAAGGGGAGAACGTCGGCGAGGGTAGTAATTAGTTTCAGCGACATTAGTCATTAGCGGAACGCTTCCTCGTGTCCTCTTTTGTGTGTCACTCATACACCAGACCTTTCGATTATTACGGCAGCCGGATAGGACGTAAGCGTGTACAATTTACCGCGGTTTGTAATTAAATTAAAGGCCGATCTTCGCGGTTGATTGCGACCGCGAGAAACTTAGTATACACGCGAACGCCCCCGGGAAAACAGCAGAAATCTTCTGAAGTACGCGTCACTTGAAGTACAGGTTACCCCGTCGAGTAATACTTTACTTCTATCGAATGGTTCCCGGAAAAAATTTTATTTTACGCGATTATTAACTGTTATTACCTGACCGGTGAAGTTTATGCTAATGAACGGAAACGTGCAGAGAGAAAGAGAGAGAAAGAGAGAGCCAGACAATAAAAAGGTCTATGGCATCCGGGAATGATGGTGGGGAAGATGAAAGGCGATGTAAAATTACGTTATATATTGTTTTAGTTTTATTTTCATCATTTTATGAGGATGCAACGTCTATCGGGTTCTTCTTCAGATTTTTCGTCAAACAATTTCATGGTCGAGGTTAAACACGTCTGATAACATTAATAATTTATTCGAGGGTTGCCTCTGCTATTAATTTTAATTTATCTAATCATTTTTCAAGCAGCTGAGGAATACTATTCATTTTATATTCAGTAAATTAATTGCATAACGACTTACACGAATTTCGATTATTTGTATATTCATTATTTGCTACGTTTTCATTTGTTTATGACTAGTGGCGTTTTTCGTGTCTAATATATGGCAAATCTAAAAGCAAATATTTTACATTAGATTGTAAGATTCTTTTATAATACATTTTTTATGTAATACATATCCAAAGAAACGAATCTGCTGAGTCCTTCCTCGTGGATGCACTTTTGCAATCTCAGTAATCGTAAATAAAAAATATTAGGATGCGACATTTCGACGCCTCTCATAAATCACTGATAATATAAAGACATGTATTTAATATGTGAAGTGATTAAAAATTGTATTATTAAATTATTTCAGTGCAAGAATCTTTGACAGATTGAATATACAAAAAGTGAATAATTTACAAATCTGAACAGATGAGAAGAAACTAGAACCTGTACAACCGAGCTGTATAAATATTCTCTGATTATCAATATATTTATTTATTGCAAGCCAAAAATCTACCTGCACGGAAGTATCTCCATTTATTTAATAATCCTTATAAATTGAAAAAATTATATGGACATTCAGAAATGTATTATTAAATTACACCAATTGATTTTTCTATAAACGCGTATAATTCGCAGTCTACCTGTTACGTTTCACTGTGTCACTAATACCCACGGCAATTTCTATTAAAAACATCATCGATTACGGTGGGAACGCGTACCGGTACCGGTTGCGAAGGGTTAAATTGGTTCGCATTATCGTTAACCATATATGATTTACAGATTCGTTTCTTAAATTCCTTCTAACCCGAATACGGCGTATGAATGCAATTTATCAGAGAATCTTTTCAATTCCTAATGCACAACATTCCACATAATGGCATCGATCACTCCCCAACGTATTATACAGCTTTCTTTCCCTCTCGTCCGGACATCAGAGACAGCCGATTTTATGCGTGTACACCGTAACATGGATATACAGTAGCTCACGAAAGTATTTGGACACTCTTCAGTCCTAAATAACTTTTTAAGGATTCAATCAAACGACTTGACTTTTCTGGAGCAACTAGAAGTATTGATTTACTATAATGATACGCAAGAATAATTTAGAAACAATTCTAATTGGAAGAAACTACAGGAAAAAATAAAAAAGACATTTTTTAAAACATTTTTATTTTAACTCGTAATGAAAATTTAAAATATGCATCTTGCAGACCTATGTTAGTTATACGCATGCTGAAAATTTCATTGAAATCGATTAGCGCATAAAAAAACGACACGCGTAGAAAGTTGTAAGAATTTGTGGAGTTTAAACAGAAACTGACCGAATATCGTGAAAAATTGCGATTTTCACCATTTTTGATGGCGTGCAGCTCGTGTGTACGTCGATCGATTTCAATGAATTTTTCTGCATATGTATAATTATCATAGATCTACAAAATGAGGCTTTAAAATTTTTTATACGTGACTCAAATGAAAAATATTTAAAGAATGTTTTTTATATTTTTCATGTAATTCATACCAATGGCAACTGTTACAAAATCCTTTTCGCATATCATTTAGTAAATCAATGGTTCTAATTGCTCCAGAAAAATCAAGACGTTTGGTTCAATCTTAAAAATGTTATACAAATTCAAAGAGTGTCCGAATACTTTCGTGAGCTACTGTACATTAGGCTTGGGCATTATCGTAATAAATGTCGTATACCGGGCGAGGGTTAATAAACGTTGCGGGTTTTTCAAGTAAATTAAACACTAGTTTTATTAATGAACACTCCTCGATCTAACTCCGGTCGATGTAAGGAAAATAAGTGATAGGATATTATAATTCGTCGAATGATTGAAAACGATTTTTAACAAAAATGCGAATGTGAACGATTTTAGTTCGAACCGCGGTGAAAAATCTATTACACGAATTTCGGGATTTTCTTGGGTTTAAGTGGTAGTCCCTTGAAGGGAGAGGCAGAGTGATTAGGGTAGTGAGTCATAGCGCTGACTGTAGCGTGACTAACACGGGAACATATTCAGATGCGAAAATTTGATTTTTATGAAACTTATATAGTTCTTTGAAAAATATTTCACACGTGTTTTTTTATATCGTCAACCATCCACTTTGAAGGGGTGAAAACAGCCCTCAAAGGTGGGGTATTTGTCAGATATCTCGGAAACCAGAGCTCGAAAAAATTTGAATTTTTCTTTAAGCTTTTAGGCATTATGCGCCACTGTATAGTGGCTCGAGCCCACTCAATTCTATTATTAATTATTAGAGTAAATTATTAATGTTAAAATATATGCATCATATCTTTTAGAAAAATTACAATTTAGTTAAAAATAAAATATTTCTTTGTGAATAGCATTAGCTACGTTTAAAAGTGAATATATTAACGAAAAATCACTGGCCAATCAGAGAGCGCAAACTTTCCGAATTTTGTTTACTATGCGACGATAATAATTTTAAGAAAAACGCTGTTCATTCTTCTTTCAGGATGTGTAAATAATAATTACTAATTTTTCAGACCTGATATAATAAACAATATTAGTATCAGCAATCTTAATTTTCTGGTATGCATAACATTTCATGCACACAACATGAAATTTTTATACGATACGTACTGTAAAAATAAACAATAAGTAACCCTGTCGAAATACGTAAACGATATTTTTATTTAAATAATTATTTACTAATAAATAATCGCGTTAAAGAACATGCAGGATATGTGTGTTTAAGAATTGTTAAAGAATGTCATTAACAGTAAACTCACCATTCAGTTGCAAATCTACTGTATGGTTGTAAATGTGAACAGCAGGATAGTGCATTGACCCCTTACAGTGTATGCTGAACCGATCAGCTGATTCCTATTCGATGGCGAAGAACGCAGTTAGCGGACGAAGGCTGGCTGTCCCAATGTTCACTTTCATTGCACTATTACTAAACTCTGATATTATAACTTATTTAAAAATATTTAAAAATTATTTAATAATATTTAAAATATATTAAAACGAAATACCTAACGCAATACCTAAACACACACGTTTCACACACTTTCTTCAATTCGTTGTTTATACCGCACAAGAATATTAAAAAAAATATTATAATGCAATAACGCGCTCGCGACGACCTTCCATCGGAAGGAACTGCGGAAGACTGACGCGAGGGTCGCGAAAATTTTGTTTGTGACCTCGACAGTTTCAAATGTTTTCATTTAGGCGCGACACATTGTCCTCGACTCGGCTTCGAGGATGGGTCATAAATACGTCGAAGTTTAGATTTTCGAGACCGGTCGTTTGAAAGTCCTCACAGGCGACGACTTACTCGGAAAACGGTACTATTGAGAGATATGTATTTTCCTTTTCTGTTTTTTAGGACAAGGAAATTCTCTGCCCTCTTTCAGTTCGTTATACAAGGTCGCTTATAGGAAAACACGACAGCCAGTCTTCGTTTCATTGTCGCAAATACGAATAATATTAAAAACCTGAATATGCATAAGAAAAAATAACATTGTTTCCGAAACTAACTGTTGAAAACTGTTATACGATTAATGCTCCTATCACACGGTGAATTTCTTTTGTGCTGTAACGAAGCCTCGCAATCTCCTTAATTGATTGATAATTTTTGTCGTTTGTTAACTCTGGGACACTGGGCCACCACTAAAAATTGCAACGCTGTTATTTGAAATAATTCTTATATGACTATGCTTGCATCTAGGAAAGTGAAAGCAGTTTCACTGTCGTAAATATGAATAATAATAAAAACCTGAATATGCATAAGAAAAAATAACATTGTTTCCGAAACTGATTGTTGAAAACTGTTATATGATTAATGCTCCTATCACACGGTGAATTTCTTCTGTGCTGTAACGAAACCTCGCAATCTTCTTAATGGATTGATAATTTTTGTCGTTTGTTAACTCTGGGACACTGGGACACCACTAAAAATTGCAACGCTGTTATTTGAAATAATTCTTATATTACTGTGCTTGCATCTAGGAAAGTGAAAGCAGTTTCACTGTCGTAAATACGAATAATAATAAAAACCTGAATATGCAGAAGAAAAAATAACATTGTTTCCGAAACTAACTGTTGAAAACTGTTATATGGTTAATGTTCCTATCACACGGTGAATTTTTTCTGTACTCTAACGAAACCTCGCAATCTTCTTAATGGATTGATAATTTTTGTCGTTTGTTAACTTTGGGACACTGGGACACCACTAAAAACTGCAACGCTGTTATTTGAAATAATTCTTGTATTACTGTGCTTGCATCTAGGAAAGTGAAAGCAATTTCACTGTCGCAAATACGAATAATAATAAAAACCTGAATATGCATAAAATTAACCCTTTGCACTCGAATGGCGCCTCTAAGGCGACACTAAAACTTGTCATACTATTATTTAAACAACTTTTACGTCACTAAGTTTGCAGTTAAGAAATCAATAGGAATGTTAATGTTTCAAGTACGAGTCGTAGTAATTAATTTTATATGAACGAAAGGAAATGAACTGTCTACAATGGAGCTATTATATAGATAAAAATATTGTTTCGATTTTGGAGTAGAATTGCTTCGAGTGAAAAGGGTTAAATAACAAAATGAAAATTTCGAAGACCAGAAGATTTAATTTTCAATGCTGAAACAGCTTCGAACTGCAAAGGGTGAATTTCAATAAAATATACAAATGGCAGCAGAAGCGTGCTAGCGAAGTGGTTGCAAAATTCCGTCTCGCTCTCTGTGGAAGCAAGAGGATTCGGTATCGCGCATCCGATAGAGAAAAGCCGCGGACTCGATCTAATCAACGAACAGAGAAACCCGGCCGGGTGAAAAAGAAGAACTGACCAGCTGCACGCATAATGCGCGCTCGCGATAACACAAAGTGTGCGTAATGTCCGCGGGAATTGGACGCGGGCTCTGGAGGCGTGTTAACGAGCCACCGATAAATTAGTTCCATATCATTCCCTGTCCCTCGTATCGCTTTACGTCTCGTGAACGGCGGGTCCGTCCCGTCATTGACTACCGTTTCTCTCTAACGTGTCTTCGATAACTGTAAAGGCGAACACAGAGCGTCGCTCTGCCAGCGAAAGAAGAAAGAAGAACGAAGAAAGAAGAACGAAGAAAGAAGAACGAAGAAAGAAAGAAGAACGAAAGAGGGGAATACAAAGATAGAGATAGAAAAGGGAAGAAACGAAAAGGAATAGAGAGAGGGGAGGGAAGAAGAGGGGAAAAATGGAGAAAAAAATAGATAGTAGAGAGAAGGCGGCGGCGACGTCGAAAGAAGAGACACGCACTTCCCTCGTTCCATGTGGTGCCACGAACATGGCGTCGTTTTTCTTCCCACGCAAGACTCTCTTCTTCTCGACTCCTCGGCTCCGTCTGCGATGCGCATCCGTTGTCCCTTAATCTCTTTCCCCCGACGTCGTTTAATCTCCTCATAAATCCGGCACTTACTTTCTGCGCGACGAAAGAACGCCGAGAGGGGTGGCGGAATTAAGACGGTAACACGTTAATTGCCGGTTTGCTTCTAATGGTCAGGGAATACACCGCTCAGGGCCGTTTTATTCTGCACGCCCCTCTTGGACCTTTTAAAAAAGGATTCGGGCCATCGAAATTCAATGGCGACATCGATGAATTGTAAAAGGTTACCGTAGTTTCCATATTGGTTGAGGCAAGACATTCGATAATTATTTTTCATGTGCAGGACGAGTTATCTATTATTTGTAGGTGAAATATCTTTCTTGTAGATACGATATGTTTTTGAAGAACACAAATAAATGATTTAATGGAGCTTGCATGCAGCCCCGAAACCACCATGACGTTCTACATTTATACGGGGTGACTGGATAGGTTTCACGAACGGATACGTCCTGCACCGAAGGGTTTAGGGGGTTAGATAATCCATTTAGCCGAGAAACTCCTTGCGGTCAGAAGAGTCAGGTTCTCCTGCGTGAATGCTGGAGAGATTAGGCCTTCAGACTGAACGATAAATTACAGTCATGAATGCAAATATCTCTACGTCCTAATTCATGGGAATGCAGGCTTCGATAGAAAATTATTGGTTCTTATTGGACAATTTAAATAAATGTTCTATGAAACACAAGCTATCCAGGGATATTAGGTTCGTTTTATACAAGGTATACAAGGTAAAATGACAGCATAACCGTTTCATTTAGCCAGTTAACACTTTGACTGCCATGTCACCCATATATGAGTGACAGAATTATTTGTCCTTGTTTAAAAATTAATTTGTACGTCAATATATTCGTTGCATTCAATTTAGTTGATATCTGAAGAGTACAAGAAGGTTGCCAGTCAACTATATGCCATACATTTAAAGTTTTGAGTCGCTGCTTCATTATTATAAATTAATATAAATTTATGGAATTTTTTAGGATTATTAGTTGGCCAGTTAATGTGTTAAAATGTTAAAATCCAGACGAATCTAACTCGTCATAACACGGCGAGGGGTTAGAGCAAAGCCTAACAGTCACGGGAATGGTCTAAATTGACGATTCCCGCCATCAATCTTGAATCGGCGAAAGGTCGCTGCGAGGCACGAATCCGCGTAACATCGAGATACAATAAACCGTAATTAACATCGAGCCCTATGTAGCAACGTATCCCAACACTCGGTTCTCGTCAAAACGATAGAATGATTTCTATTGCCTACGTTCTTAGCATCGCGGTGCATCAGAAAAACAGACAAGATCTCCAGGGGCCCAGAAAAGAATAGGAACGTGTTAAATCATCCCCTCGGCCGTCCAACAGAATCCTCCTCAAGATCCCCGATCAGAATAACCCCGACAATTGAGACAACAAAACCTCAAGGATGTCCCAACGAACCAGTTCAACGTACGTCCGATCGGTTCTATTTTTGCGTCCCGTCGAATCCGTCTATTTCTTCGGTAATAAACCAGTGTATCAGCAAACGAGACCGATAACAATCGCCGCGGACTGGTTTCACCTTTCTGCTGGCGGGCAGCAGCAGCAGCAGCAGCAGGGGCCCCGGTGTCAATATTCATCGAAACGAATCGGTTGCCGTTCCTGGCCAACCTTTCCCCCGGCTCTTTTCACAATCGCGAAACCGACGCACGGTGATATTGATTTTCCAATTATATCGGAACGATTAAGAACAATCTCCTCCACCCTTTCCCTCTACCTAGTCCCTGCAGCCGCCGATCGGAAACTACGGGAAATCGGTTGCGAAATCGACGTTGCGAAACGCTCAACCCGGTCGCGTTCGAGTCAGGTTCAAGCAGAACGCGAAACAACGCGCGGTGTGCGCCAGTGTTCTGGAAGTGTTGCGAGCGTGTTGGCCGAGCCGCGAAGCGAAAGGATTGCGGATTTTTGCGAGACAGTGTGCACAGGGCAGCCGCTTTTATGCTCGTTCTACCGTTCGACCGTAACGAAACCGCCGGTGTATGTGTTATGGTGTATATAACCATAGGCGGTGGCCTGTCGCGGTGTTTGAACAGGTAAACCGTCACGGACGGCCCGATACATCGACTTCTCGATATTTCATCTGGCGTTTACCCCCCCCCCCCCCCCCCCGACCGGACACTTATCTTTTCCATAGTGATTCATGCTTGTGAAATTTTCGATAAGCGGTTATACGCGTCGTTTTCGACCGGTGAATCAGGTCTATGCAATACCGGCCACGCGATAGCCGATTACCAGGATACACGGACCGGGAGGGTTTCACCCCACCGAGATTTTATGGCGGGATTATGGGGAATAAATGCGCCTTTGAATCGGAGCTAAGTTTACTCATTGCTGGCAGTTACAGCGGAGTAATCTATTGT
>CM052095.1:6110834-6128111 GCA_028453745.1 Agapostemon virescens | reverse complement strand
AGGGAACTGCAGGAAGGTCCCTTTTATCAACCCCATTTTCGCATATTCGCGAGTTTCGCCGGACCGAAAATTTCAAAGTCGTGCCACTGCCACAATTCGCTTCCAATGGACCCAGGAATTGATATACACCGTTACTATGGGTCCAGTTACTTGTAGCCAGACTTAGAAAAGATTCTGGCAAACTAAGTTTTTCGACCGATGGCTTATCCCCCTCAGAAAGTAGCAGATTGGGGGTTGACGGATTTCACCGATCTGCACATTTTCCGTAATTTCATTCCAATCGATCTGAAAATTGGAATGGACTCTCACTGTGTGTCTAGAAACGTGTATACAAAATTACAAAAGAATCGGAGACCGAAAAATTTTTCCCTAATTTTTCACGATTTTCGACAGGTCATGAGTCGTCCCTTCACCATTTCGCGATATTTGGTAATCTTTGAAGACGTGCCACGACCAAACTATTAGAGCTATCGACATGAGCCCAACGGGAAAATCTTCCCCAAATCTTCCTCTTTAAAAATACTACTTAATAATTTAGCTAAAATTTCAGGGAAATCCAGGAAACTTCCACTTATAGACCCCATTTTTCTCATTTCGCCATTTCCACCAACCCCGAAATTTCAAAGTCGCGCCACTGCCGCAATTCGCTTCCAATTGACCCGGGAATTGAAATACACGCTTCCTACGAGTTCAGTTACTTATAGCCAGACTTAGAAAAGAATCGGGAAACTAAATTTTTGCCTTTCAGAAAGGTATGGTTTGTGGGTTTCTGGCTGCTAGTTTAGCCCTTTGCACTCGAACCTGCACTTTTGCAAAATCGAAACAATATTTCTATCTATAATAGCTCCATTGTAGATAGTTCATTTCCTTTCGTTCATATAAAATTAATTACTAAGACTCGTACTTAAAACATTAACATTCTTATTGATTTCTCAACTGCAAACCTAGCGACGTAAAAGTTGTTTAAATAATAGTATGGCAAGTTTTAGTGTCGCCATAGCGGCGCCATTCGAGTGCAAAAGGTTAGTAGTGAAACTGTATAGTCTTACAACTTGAAGTGAATAATCAGATTTCGTATTCATTTAATAATTAAGCAGATAACATTTATTTTATGAAATCTGAAAAGTCGAAATATAAATCGCTGTTAATAATGTCCGATTAAACAATGTCCGTTGGGAACAGTAAATCGGATAAAGTTGGCGCATTCGAGCAGAGGCGTTTGTATCTCAGCTTCTCCTCTGCAATTAGTTTAATTTTCCGCGTAATTAGACGATCCTGTTATTACATTCGCGCCTACGGCATTCCAGTACTCGTAACCTTGCGGTTAATTTCTTTCTGGCAATGAGTGGCGTACGTAACAATGCCTATTAATAATGCGATACATAAGATGATCCGTCAGTCTGGCCTCAAATCAGGTTATTGTTTCACGATGAATGGTGCCCCTCGTATAGTAAATTACAGCAACTCGATCATTCATTTAGACTATAAATAGTCAGCGGAATATTTAAAAACAACACAGTATTCGTGGGAATCTCGTAGCTTTAACACTAGACCTTCGTTAACATTCAACGTGGCTGACGCGTATTGTCTTATAAAAATAACAAGACAGAATTTATTTAGATCCTCTGCGACTATTATGATAGTACATATTTGAATATAAAAATCTATTGTAACAATTCCTGTCAAGGCACGTGTGTCAACGAAGTAGTTGTAAAATAAAAACCTGAAACGAGTTATTTAATCAAAATTAAATGGGCATGTTTGACCCACAACGTAAACACGTATAGCATTTCTTAACACTAGAACGACGGAGCATTAAACTGCACCAATATACACTACTTTATAATAATGCCAAGGTTGCATTTATTCAAAGCTTCTTGAACTTCTGTGTTAATAAATGTTCTAATGAAAAAGTTTATGCGAAAAGTTTTCATGGGAACATTCTTATAATTTCAACAACTGTCAAATAAGAATTAAGCGACGAGTCATTTTGACTCGTTCCGTCGTTCTAGTGTTAAGAAACAGCGAGGGTTGACGACTATTATTTTCACATTGGAAAGTGAAAGTGTCAAACAGCCGCAAACCGAATTGTTCGCAAGTGTCCGCGCGGGTATTGTCTTTCGCCACTAAATATCTCTGTCAAGAAACATGACAAAGGAACACTGTCACCATCCACCCAAGTGATTCAATTACGTCCACGATTAAAGCAGCGCGAAACTCGCCCCGCAAGCTGTCAATAGACAACAAAAGAGTAATTCCTTTCGAGCCAAGTTTGTATACTCCATTGTACGCGTCAAATTACCGTCACCTTGCTCAACAAGCCGCATTGTTCTTCTCAGCCATTGTCGCGCGTTGTCGCGTAGGTTTTCACCGCGTAGAACCGCTTTCGGCGATAGTGTAAACGCGATTACGATATTACACCGCACAAAACGGCTATCGCGATTTTCCGACGATCTTCCCTGCGAATCGAGAACGCACCGCGCTGGAAGATCGATAATAATAGCAGCTCCCTGACAAACTGTTAATGGCACGGTGCATGCAAACCACTGTTCTCGGTCAATGAACCAATGAACTCCGTGCGGACTTCCTGGTAAACTGGATGTCGATTTTAAGGAAGACCGAGCGACAGTTGTTGCATCGACCGACGACTGAGTTGTCTTTCGAAGGGATCGACTTTTGCAATAATTTTATAACACGCGGCAAAACGCGTTCGAAATCGATTTTTCTTAACCCTTTGCACTAAATTTTATGTTTGCAGCGAGTGAAGATCGTTCGTAGCATTTCTTACGATGCATAATTATTGTGAAATGGCAAAATAAAGAAAATCCTGAAACACGTATCCCCTATTTTGGCACAAAGATCACACACCCAAGTTTACATTAAAATGAACTAATAATAAATAAGAGAAACTGTAAAAAAGAATAAAATTTTTAATATATTGTTTAAACAAAAAACTTTTGCTAAAATTTTCTTGTGCAACTACATTTCCCATTGAAATATACACAATTTAAAAAAAAATTCAAATTTTTTCGACCTCTGGTTTTCGAGATATCTAGATATGGTTTTGACCTCCAATTTTAAGGGCTGTTTTCACCCCTTCAAAATGGAAGGTTGCTGATAAAAAAAAGGAGAAGAAAGTTCGTAGTGTAGGCACATGTTAGTCGATGATTATTGCTAATTGTAACAGAGAATTTATTCTTATTGCATATTATTTATTAATTTGAGTATTGCAGAAGAAGTAAAACTCACCTCGTGTTCTACGAGAATCATGTCGAACTGATTTTATTAATGGCTTTCCTTTGGACTCACCTGCAACAAAAATAATTATATGGTTAGTATAATATCATAATATTATATCATAATATAATAGGATGATTTAACGAATTTTTTAATACCAATTTTCTTAGGTAAATTATTTTTCATACTTTTTATCAGTCATCGGTAACTATGATAGGTGTTGTGTATGCGTTTATGATTTATGTTCCTAATTATTACATTATTATCACGATTGACATTGAGAATAATACTGTACCGTCATTAATTTTGCATGATGTATCATTTAATGTTAGTTATTAACACCGTCATAAATAGTAAATTTCTTCTGAAATTTTAGGATCGTAAATCCATTAATCGTGATCCCGATGATTTATTACCCGCTTCGGGTGAAAGTTTTATCTGATATAACAAGCTGATCTAACTTTGAATTAATTAATTCATGTAAAGTAGATAGACGAGCATGGTTTATTTAGTTGTCACTTGTAACGATTATTTTTACATGAAAATTATCTAATCTACATAGATGATTTCATAGAGAAAGTATTCTGATATTCCGCCAATATCAGCCAGCTTCAACAGGGGGTGAATGACACACCTATCACCAATGTGGGTCACATGGCGGCTCATTATTATACCTTAAATAAATAATCAACATTTCCTGCAGTATTCAATGAATTTAGTTTACTTAAATTTTTGGCGTATATTTTCACGATTCTGGTATTAATCAATGTAAAATAATAGCAAAAATGAGAATCTAAATAATTTTGCCAGTTTTCGATGGACGTGTAAAATAATTTTTAACGTAATTCAAAAATGATTATATGGTTACATGATTGATACGAGGATTTATGCACTTCGTAACATTCTGCAAACTTAAAATTGCGAAAATTGATTCAACAAAGTAACAATTAGAATAAAACGTTAATTTCCTTAGTAATAAATTGTGTGAACGAAATATGAACTAAAACTACATTACTTTCGTATTTTATATGGTCATTGAAATATTTATACGCTAAAAATACATCAAGGTCTACAGCCTATTTATAAAATTTTATATCGTTCGTATTTTATTGATATGTATAATTTATAAAGTTTGCTCTGAGCAAGTACTACTGCATGTTCTGATTCAAATAGTTCAAACTTTCAGTAACTTTATAATAGCAACTGGTATTGACTATGTTCCCAAAGGGGTTGAAATAAGATTGCAAAGGCCCTACAAAAATGGCGTCGTCCAATTTCTTTATCATGTTCTACAAATGAAAATATCAATTATTTTAATTATTTATTTCAAATTATTTATTTATTTTAATAATTATGTAATTCAATTTCAATTATTTTAATTTCAATTATTGTAAAACAGAAAATATGAGACTATAGAAAGTTACAAATCACCTACCAAACCAGATATATCCTCTTTTTAAATACTTAGGCTACTTTACTATCCAATCAATATTATAAACAGTAAGTTCTGAAGGGGATCGAAGGGAGTCAACCCTTAACCACAACCCCCAGCACAGTTCCAATTCGAAGATTTCTAAACAGCTTGACTAATAAAGGAACATATTCAGATGCGAAAATCCGATTTTGATGAAACTTATAGGAGCTTACAGCTTTATTGTTTAAACAAAAATCTTTCGTTAAAATTTTCTTGCGCAACTACATTTCCCATTGAAAGACACACAATTTAAAAAACAATTCAAATATCTTCGACCTCTGGTTTCCGAGATATCTCAAAACTACCCCAACTTCGAGGGCTGTTTTCACCCCTTTTAAGTGAATGCTTGCCGATAAAAAAAAACACGTGTAAAATATTTTTCAAAGAACTATAAGCCCCCATAAGTTTCATCAAAATATGTAAACAACGTCGTCACATATTCTGGTCCACGGAGGTCAAAGGTGAAGATCACTTAGCAATCGGTAGCAAAGGGGTAAGAATGGCATCGACGTTACGAAGTAAACGTATCGCTCTGCTTTACAGTTACAGTCCTCGTTCCTGACGAATAACGGGCAGACTGGTGTTCTCGTTTCAGTAATTTCTTGGTCGCCCGAGAAACTTTTTATCGCGATCATAATTTTGTGCATGTGCGATGGCGGAAGGGGTTGCCGGTGCAATTCGAAGGACTGCGATTCGGTTTCGGAATGATCGTTTCGCCGGTTTTTCACGGCGACAGCTTTTTCACGGCGTGGCGCGCGGCATTAATGGACATCACGACCATATCCGACATCCACGCTCCAATTCTTGCGGCGTTTTGCGACGCGGCTATCGCGGGCTGTTCGTGCCGTGGTAGCAAGCACGAGGACGCTCCGAGAGAGACCCGTCGACACTTTTGTCTAACTGTACTCGCCGGAGAAGCACGCGGATTAATTGCGGCCTGATTAAGCCGGCTGCGTGAGATCTGTTCCGGCTACGTCTTCCCGAACCGGTGAGCCTCTCGAACGACGTCCCATGCGAAATTTTCGCACGTGCCGTGCGCTGCTTCTCAAAGGAGAATGCTAAAAAGTACCTAATTTTGGGTACTTGGTATTGGATAATCGGAGAAATTTTAAGAGACAATCAGAGCGAGATAAAAATAACAAAAGCATACAAATTATTCGAACTAATAGGCAACAATTCATTCTGGTAAACACTATTTCTGATTATCGGTATATAAGTGTAATTTTTAACATAGCATTGCTTAACCCTTTGCACTCGAATGGCGACTCTGAGGCGCCACGAAAAATTGGCACACTATTATTTAAAATAATTTAAACATCGCTATCTTTATATTTAAGAGATTTATAAAAATTTAAGTATTGTAAGGACGAGTAACAGTAAAAAATACTATATACATAAAATGAAATAATTCATGTGGAATGAAAATATCCCAAGTCAGGAGAAATGCTCTGGTTTTCTAGTTAAACCAGCTTCGAGTGCAAAGGGTTAACACTAGAACTAGCGAACATTAAGTCCAACGATATATATTTCTTTATAATAATAATTTAATATTTAATTTAATTTTATTATTATTTATTTTGTGTACACTCTACAAAAATTGATGTGCAAAGTTTTTCAGAATAATAAATATTAGAAAAAATGAAAGAGGTAGTGCAGGTTTATGTAAGCAATGTAATGGTCTTTTTAGAAATGTTATTGACGATGATTATAATGGTACGTGCTGTTCTTATAATATTTCAAAGTGTACACTCTATGACAAATTATGTGTGAAGTTGTTAAAAATAATAAACATTAGAAAAAAAAATGACAAAGGAAGAGATAATGCAAGTTTATGCAAGCAACGTAATGGTTCTTTTTACAAATGGAGGTGACCTGCAATTTTTAAGCGAAATGCTACTTTTTATATCATCTGAAAGCGCATGCCAAGACAAATGCGTTCGCATACGGAGTAACGATCTTGCAAGATGCAAGGTCGGAAATGAATGAAACATTTTACATTTTACATGCACAGTTTCATTGAAGTTGATCAAGGTTACCATGAGATATAATTCATTGATAACAAATTGCAAGAATCTGCGATTTAAATGAAACGCAACTCTTGACTTAATGAATTTTTTGTGGCTGAATCGATTACGATGAAACTTTGGGAATAACTTACACAGACTTCAGAAAGCATATTTTAAACGTTCGTTACGTTTTTCTTTGCAATTGCAGTAAATTGTATTTTGCAAAAATTAATTACGTACTAATATGTCTGTTGATCCATTGCTCATAAATACATCTTTACAATCCCAATAATCAATTTCAAAAATAAATAAACAATATTAGGATGTGTCCTAATAATAGTAGCAGTTGAACTACAGATTCTTATGCAAAATACATTTTATATTTTACATGCACAGTTTCATTGAAGTTGATCAAGGTTACCATGAGATATAATTCATTGATAACAAATTGCAAGAATCTGCGATTTAAATGAAACGCAACTCTTGACTTAATGAATTTTTTGTGCCTGAACTGATGAAACTTTGGAAATAACTTACACAGACTTCAGAAAGCATATTTTAAACGTTCGTTACGTTTTTCTTTGCAATTGCAGTAAATTGTATTTTGCAAAAATTAATTACGTACTACGCAGTAGAAATAACAAGACTGAATTTATTCAGATCTTCTGCGATTATTATGACAGTACATACTTGAATATAAAAATCTATTGCAACAATTCTTGTCAACGCACTTACACAGACTCCGGAAAGCATATTTAGAACGTTCGTTACGTTTTTCTTTGCAACTGCAAAAATTAATTACGTACTGCCCAGTAAAAATAGTTCTTCTAACACCTCCAAAAAATTCAAAAATTTGAAAAATGTTTGTCAGAGTACTTTTTACATTGGCCGTGTATCGGAACACTAAAACGGATCGGAGAACATTGAAAAGTCGAAGTTCACGTTCGCGATAAGATCAGAATTTCGGCAGACACGAAAGTTTGGAAATTGGGTGCACGGAACTTCCGACAGAGATGTATCGCGTGCAAGGGTTTCCGGCGGCGAGTGCAATATTCCTGGTACACGTGGTTATTAAAGGAGGCGACAGAATTTCTAATGGGAGTCACGAACACTCGATCGAAAACACGTCCCGGAAGGAATTTCCAGCTCTGGAAGAGACGTGCAATTTTGCCGCGAGTTAAATGCGACTGATGTTTACGGAAATTCGGAACGAATACCGATCCTACCCTCGCACGTCACTCTACCCCCGCCGGTCGCCATTTTTCTCCCAGGACCTCGAAACTGATTGCGACATTGATTGTGAGCAACATGAAAAGAGCTTTACGAACGTAATTTGTATGTATATTAACGGCGAACGGGATCGTGGAAATTTGAATAGTCGTTAGCAGCCAGTTCCCGATATTTTTTCCATCTCGCGTGCGTCCATAAATTTCGCGGCATTTCAATGTCGTTTAATGGAAGCCGTTCATTTTGTATAATTCGAAACGATCATTTTTTCCCCTATTTTCACGGGTACCACACGCTGTGCTTAATCTTACGCTTCGTTCTTTTTCTCTTCGTTTTAATTTTACCGATTTGTTAACGTTATCGACAACGATCAAGGATCTCTTAAGCACGCCGCGCCGTTTCACGCATTTATGGCAATTTTTTCCGTTCCGAAACTCGGTGTATTAAAATCTCTGAAAAAGTTTAATGAGATTTTTAGCTCCGCCGAGATACGGCTGCGTAACCGAGGAAATAATTTTTTCTCAGTTTCAATTTCCGCAAGTTAATCCAGAAAAATCTGCTTTACGTACGCCGATGTAATTACCAAAAAAAAAAAAAAAGAAAACTCGTAGCAATTTAATCTAGCAGTCGGTTGTAAAAGAATTTCACAGCGATCATAATCGATCGAGGGATTCTGCGAGATCGTGCGAACCTGTTTCCCGATAAATTAACTGCTTCCATATTTCGAGAGATCCGTCGCAAATCGTTTGTTCATTGATATCTGTTACCTCGTGTAAATAATTACTTCCGTCGTTTGATAAAACAAATGATAACTAATAAATAACTAACGGATCTTTCGGAGACCATTAGTTATTACTCTCGTGATCGATCAGACGTCCAATTTACTTGTTTCTTTGTGCCGCAGGAAACCATACACGCGCGAAAGCCGCTTTCCCGACATTTTTACCGTGCATCCTGTACGGCGAAATGTTTTTTTTTGTTCGAAACGTTAATTAAACAAGGGATCATACCGGCTGCCAGCCGACGTTGTTGCATTTTGTGTGTATATATATATATAGTGTAGAAGGAAAAGGCGGAGTAATTTTACTGGCGGATCGGTACGGTTTACTCGAGCAGAAGTAAATGAGAAATTACTAGCCTGGCAGCGCTCTTCGTCGGAATTTTTGAGTCACGCTGCTTTCCGCGCAGCATTTTCGCTCCGATTTAACCGACGCAATCGTGTTATTATTGAGCGATTGTGCGGACGTGCCGTGCATGGGATATCTAGTACAACAGGAAGCGAAGCACGTGTTTCGAATTGCTCGTGAAAGCCGGAGATTCGCGTTCAAATGTCAAGGAACTGTCTGATGAATTGTTAGATGCTAGCAACTGGACGCCGTGCGTCGTCGTTCACGATCCAAGAATTTTTTGATGTTTTATTTGAACTGGATTCCAGGCTGGAAAATATTTTTCAGTATGCGAGTTAGGTCTTTCGTTTAAAAATCTACGTATAGTGTACAATACAATATGATCGAGAATGTAGACACGTTCTGAGGCTGGAATGTCTCTGCTTTCAGAGAACATCGTTCATCTTTTTCTGGAATATTTGTAAATGGTAAAGCAGGTGGAAAACTGGGAAAATGATTTTGGGCAAACATATTATAAATTGAATCTTTTATAGAAGTATGCAAAAATGTTTGTGCAAAAGGACTTTGTTATAGCTTTCATAGAACATCATTCATCTTTTGCTAGAATATTTGTAAATGGTAAAGCAGGTGAAAAACTGGGGAAACAATTTTGGTCAAACATACTATAAATTGAATCTTTTGTAGAAGTATGCAAAAATGTTTGTGCATAAGACAACTATTACAACTTTCACACACAGCATGAATCTTTTGCTAGAATATTTGTAAATTGTAAAGCAGATGGAAAACTGGAAAAATGATTTTGGGCAAACATATTATAAATTGAATCTTTTGTAGAAGTATGCAAAAATATTTGTGCAGAAGGAATGTATTACAGGTTTCAAATTTGAATGTACGTGTTGGCAACGAATGCATCAAATTTAATCCGTGAATCTTTTATGGTTGTTTTAAAAAATAGAGGGGGGAAACAAGTTTGAAAGTAAGAGGTTGAAATAAAGAAATAGTAATAACAGAATTTCGATAACAAAAATAAAAGTTACAATCTTTAACCCGTTGCTTGCGCCCATCGATGGTGGGTGCTTCTAATCTGCTAAAAATTATTTTCATTAAATAATGGCAACAAAAATCAGCTTAATTTATCTGAAATTAACGAAATTATGGTATAAGGTGCAAATTGCATTATCAAGTGTCTCTAACGATTCATAACTTTTGAAATAGACAAGACTCAAATGTATCGCACAAAATGGCGAAAAGCTGTGCGGAATGATGACCTTGGCAACAGATTTCGTGGTCATTGAAATATGCGAAAACTCCCCTTTTCGAGATATTTACACCGAAAGTTCTGCGGACCTGTATTTGAATCACCGCTTCTGCTGCAGATATTTTCGGCTCATCATGCACGAGAGGTTTGCAAACTTGTTTGACGCAGAGATCTCTACTGACAGCTTTCGTATGCTTGCAGTCTGCAAGTTTCGACGGTATGTACATCGCCATCCAAAATCACTGTACACTCATCTCTACAAGCTTGGTAATTAACATAGTCAACAGACTTATCTTTAGTCCCAAATAAATTAACACAAAACTATCATCATTGATCAAACCATTCCAACTTAATTTTAACTAGGTTTATCATTATTATTACTATCATTGTTAAATAGTATTTTTCCAAATTTTTCACAAACCTATGATTGCACCCTTGACTCATCCTCAACTTTCATTTTATGTTCAATAAAATCCTCGCAGCATCACATTTGAATTCCCAAATTTCAAAACTTATTTTAAAATAATAATATATTAATAAAATTAATATATAAAATAAAATAAATAATAATAAATAAAATAAAATTATTTTTCCCTCGACGAATTAGTATAAGTCAAATGGACTACAAGATAGAAATAAGACAGTAACGGTAAGAACCATAAATAAATCAGTATCGTAACAGAATAGAAAAGGTATAGTCTAACGGATTCCCACCAGTGAGCTACTAATGTCATTTAAGCTCGCTGAATATATTTTTCTAAACGGTAAAGGAACAAAAAGAATGTTGTAAAATTCTCCAGTCTGCACTAGAACTCTGTTTTGGGAAACTCTTGTGGTAACATAACAATTCCACATTCTTCATTTTGTTTATCGACTAACAATTCTACTCAACAATTCTGGTCACTTTTATGAATGAAATAATTGAAAATTATTTCAACCCCTTGCCATATTATGACGAGTCAGACCAGTGTTGAAAATTTGAAACGAATACAAAATTAAATGTAAAAATTAACACTTTACCGATCGGCGATTATTTCACAATCTTGTAAATTCAAAAAAAATCACTGAAAACTTTTTAACTTTTATTGCAAATTAACAAGGCCTCCTAAGTAAAGTTATCTAATAATTTCGTTACAAATTACAATGTAAAAGCAGTTTTTTAAGCCTCATTTTGTTACGGGGCAATTATTTAAAGACCTATTAAAAGACTTTCGGTCGGTAAAGTGTTAAATTAAAGATGTAAATTGTCTTTTCTCTTCCGGCAACATTTTTAGCGATGATAACTTCAGTTACAAAGAAAATAGTATAGCAAGGGGTTGACTGCCATTCGATACAGCAGCGTCTAAGACAAGGGCTGCCAAGGTAGCCTCACCGCACCTTCTAACAGGTCGAAAGGTAAAACGCTCCCTTTCCTTTTCTCTGCTGCCACTGTCAGTTTTTTCACCGCCGCCAAAGGGCAAAACGAGAGTGACGTGGGCGCCGGTCAAGTTGGCAAAACAGAAGAATCAACATCGATTCAATTAACGTTATTACTCGCGTAAAACGGAGGCGGTCCGCCGTGAAAAAAGTCCGAACGGCAATTCGAATCGCTGACGTCCGCTATGTCTTAATTCCCCTCGAGAATGGAAATGAATTTCTACGGTTGCCAGGTTTATCTTGTTCATCTCGTTGTTCCCGACTCTTTTTCCCGGTTTTTGCCTGATGAAAAATACACCGGACGCGTTTCACGGTGAAACGGAAGACAAAACGACGGGGGAGGGGATGCTCGAGGAGGGGCGGGGACAGAGAAAGAGAGAGTGCATCCCTGGATACAACTTAATTGCCGGTTGGCGGCTATTAAAGCGATCGTATAATTAGCAGAGAAAAAATTGTGTCCATGGGGAGAGAACGAGAAGCTGACAGGCGATGGATCAATAAAATTGACCTGTACAGCGATCATATTACTCAATGCCGCCATACTGGTTCCTTTGTATCGCGAGGAATCTTTTCAGATTTTCCTGCGATTATTTCTCGGTTTTATTAGTCTCTTTTCCCTGCTCTCCTCGATACTTTATTCGTCGAATAGTTTCAGAATCGGCGATATCTGCTAATTTTCTGCGCTAAGAGAAAACGCGAAAATACCGTTATCGGTATTTTATTAATAATTTGAAACTCGCCGAGCATTGAAACTTTACCGAAATTCAGTTTAAATATGTAAAATTTCAGTGAAATTTTCAGCATCCGTATAATTAATATAGCTCCGATAAAAAGAGTTTTAAAAATTGCCTTCTCTCATTTGTCACGTGATTCTTACCAACTGCAATATTTTCAAAATTTTTTTGGCTCATCACTTGGTAAATTAATTAACTGCTAATAATGTACAATAATTATTTTCCTACAATAAACAGAAAATTTTCAAGAAAATCCATAAATATGTGATTAATAAAATTCATTATACGAAAAAGTGATTTATCTATATTGAACTGATACAATGTAAAAATCGAATGATTCAATTGCAAGTGTATGCGCATTTATAGCAGGTAATTGCGGCGTGTATAAACTAGAGATTGTAATAAATCGAACAGAGGTTTATTTTGTTTGTAACCGAATCCAGGTATCAAGTGATAAAATAAAATTTTACTTTCAATTTCAGTTACTCTAAACTTGCACATACTTGCAACACCTTGCATAAACATACACACGCAGGCTGATTACAGTTTAAATAATATCAGCTGCGTAATTCAATAGCTGTCTTGTAAACTGTACAGTTTATTGCATTAAAACCTGATAAGGTAACTGGTTTTTTAATATAACACTAGGCTAGGCGTTGTTTGAGCAATTGGAGTATGAATAATTCAGAGCTCTTTAATATTTGCTATAAAATGGCCGACGACGTCTACCTGCTTAAAATGCTGATAGTTAATTTATCACGAGTTATAACTATTATGCAATGAACTTTTACTGACGTGACCGCAAAATGTCAGGATCGACGTTAAGTAAAATGTTGTTAATAGCGCTGCTACGTGTATTTAAATAAATACATATATGGATATATAAAATAATACTTTCGTAAAATTTGTTGCATGGTGTTCGATAAAATGGCACTGATATTAAAAATAATGGAAAAATGATAAAATGATTGTGCTCCTAGCCAAATGATCTTTCTTGACATGTTTACCAGTTTCATGCACCTTTTAATAACTACGAAACTGGTATGTTTACATTCGCGGGCAATTGCATGGGCAAAGTTAAAATTTAAATCCTCGTTGTACAACTTTTACCATTCATTTACATAGGAACGTACTTTCGAATGACCACGGCACTAATTTGCATATCCATAACAAATATGGAATGTGGAGCTGTTTACTGGGTGCCATCCTCCAATGAAATTTCACGGAAATATATCTGCGAAACTTTGCCGTGGAAATTATTGAAACGATCTTTATATTCGGTTCATGTAATTAATATAGTTCTTTGATGATCAATTATCAGAATTGCTGATAATTTAATTTCCATCGACATTATATTAACTGTTTGAAGTGATCACAAATAGATTATTGGAAACAATTAATTATGTGGTCGAAGTAGTTTCGTTCTGGTAAAAATTAAATTATATAATTAAATTTGTCAATCAATTTGTTCTTTAAATTTATATTCTGGCAGATGAAAATATTCTCTGCAGATGAAAATGAAGTTCGAGATACAAGCGAAACTTGTACTGCTAATGATATAGCAATGTATGAACAATTTAAATATTGTATTCGTTGCATAGTTAAGATTAAGAACTTGAAAGCAATTTTTATTTAAGAAGATTATTAATTAGAAAAAGTTAGACGAGAAACAATTTAAAAGCATTAACTCCAATTTTCAACAATATTGTTAAGGCTTGTTATTACATACATTCAACTGCAAAAATGTGTAGCCTATCTTCTATATGAAGTTAAATGTATTAGAAAAGTAAGAATCCCATAAATTTAATGTGAAAGAATTTCATAAAAATTTGTATGCGAATAATATAATTTTAGAAACTCTGATTCTGTAATTTACATTATAATTTATTAAATAGAAGATTATTCAAATAATGGAATGCATGCAATAGTATATTGTATTAGATAGTTGCATATGGAATATCCAATTTTTTAAAATAATAAACTAATAATAAATTTAAAAAAAATTAATAAACCTATTAATCGCAGTAAATACCATTTGAACAACGTACACTGTTAATAAATTGCACGTTCCTTAATTGCATTATTTAACTGTGTCATTTTGTAAGGTTTTTATTACCAACCACTAATATCTCGATTATTCCTTAGATTTTCATCGAATATTATATAATGTTATCGTCAATATGTTATCTTTACATTCATATAAATTGGTTGCACGACAATTGCATTGTACGATATTGAAATAAAACTGATTTAAGACTAATTATTATCGTAATTAAACTTTGAACCTCACCTCACCTAAAATTCGAAATTTCATCTGCAACGATCCAACATTTTACCAGTACATCGATTTAAATAAAATTCCATTAATATAATAATTAGGAAAATATAAAGCGAATCCATTTCATAGCCACGAGACAGAAATAAGCAACTTTGAAAGTGGCGTAAGTCCATTTAAAAAACGATCAAATCAGTTACCATAATAGTTAAATTTTTAAAAGATCTTTTCATTTTGAGGAAACTTGTTACTAATATATTTAAAATCGTTAAGATTTTGTAACACGAAAATTTGCTGGTTGATGAAGCGTTGAAAAAGTTTATTTTGAAAATGGGGTAAGTCCATTCATAGCCATCAAGAACATATTATTTCTTCAATAATGTTAATTATGCTAATTGGAATAATAAATTTGACACATATAGAAACCCAAAAACATTATTCTACTATTTTATCTGTTACCCATATTTTTAAATTTAATCCAACGCAAACCCTTCAATATCTCGATTCGAGCATAAATGGACTTTAAGCCACTTTAAAAATAAACGGCTCAAATAGTAATAATAAAATTTCATTCACCACTAAACTCCCTTCGCTCGATAAAATACTTTAAAACATTTAACATTCCGTTATTTCGCACAATGTATAAAGTATTCGAGCACAAAGCAAACATTCCAAACTATTTCCCTACGGTATAATATATTCTCCGATACACCGCAGGAATGTTTCGCACAAATCATGTTACGTCCAAAAAATCTGAAAAATAAAACAGTGAACGTACGCTTATAACAATTTCCGATATCCTGAGGCACGTATCGGATTCTCATGTTGCCGACGCACTCTAATTCCTATCTGGTATCCTTGCAGCCAGCCCCGTCCTTGAGCAATTATTAGATCATTCACGAATCTATCTATCAGATTAGAGAAGCCTGAAAAAACCGTTATTCCGGATGCATCGCCTTGCCTCGCTGCACACCGCACACACTTTTATTACGCGTTCGTTCGATTGTGGAAACGATGAAGTCACTAAACCTTTTACTGTCCTTCGATCGTCATCATCATCATGGAAGAAACATCCGAAGATGTTTTATTAATAGTCTTAAGCAATCGTCGAGGGGAGGTAAAGAATTTTTCTTCGTCTCGTGCAACACACTCCCAACGGCAAAAACAGTTTATGGCTTTTGCACTGGCACTGCTTAACAAATGCTAAACGATTCTTTTTTCTCTCTCCTTCGACCGTGGTCTCTCTCCGCAACGGTTCGAGAATTTCTATCTCAACGTCGGCGAAAGTGAAACCGTAATCGCCGTAAATTTTACCGGCGCGCAACAACGATTTTTCGAAGTTAACGCTAGTCACTCGGACTAGACACCTGAAATTTCATCCGTTCACAAATTGAAGGTGAAAGTGTACATTTCACTGGACTGCTTTCCAAGTTTCGTTCGTCGCACGAAAGAAACGAAAGAAACCAAAAAATTTCGATTGCGAAGAACCACTCGGTGGTCGTAGGAGCAATTGAGCAACAAAACGGCGATCGATGAGAACGCTTGTTCTTCGGCTTGACGAATCCACTGAACGCGATCACCGAAAACACTTTCCACGAGTCCCGTTCAGAAGTCGAGCAGAACCGTATCACTTCGGGATTAATGATCAATTAAAAGGGACCGCGTGTAAGCAAGCGGCAGAAGGTGCAAAGAGTGGCCAAGGTTTCAAGAGTATCCGGAGACGATTAAATCCCCCGAGGAGACACAAATCTATTCACGTCGGAGAGATGAGACTGTGTGCAAGGAAGAGTAAGAGAGAGGGAAATCAAGAGAGAGAGAGAGAGAGAGAGAGAGGACGAAGGCCCACTTGAAGGTAATTATCGTAGAGCGAAAAGATAAATAGAGGCACTCCGGGATCGATTCACGGAGAAGTTCTGCAGCCAGTTAGACGGCGGACACGATGTTATGTATAGTCAGGAATGAACTGCCGCGAGCGGAGGCTGTGTATGAAAGTAAATATTAACGCGGCCTCCCTCGGTTACGCTTCCAGGCGCGAGAGATCTTGTAAATATGCCTCACGTAGGTGCGCGACGCCAAATACAGGGTGTCCCTTCCCTCTGCTGACGGAGAAGCTGCCGATGCCGATTAGACCTACGATTTTCTGTAAATGTAACAGATACGCGAGCGTTAGATCCTAATATAGATCGTATTCCATGGAATGTACAAGCTGCATCCGTTAGATTTTGTATTGTAAGTTAGAACGTTTGGAAATTGAACCCACTGTGGCCCTTCATAGTTTTGTCACGTTATCATTTGTCCCTGTTGGTCTTTGTTTGTATATCATAGAGTTCAAGTGTGTTAATATAATTGCATTTTTAAAATTCAATTTCAATCTTCTTGTGGGTTATATCAATAATTTTTCGTTTCCTCCATAGCCTATTTTATACATCGTATTTTACATTAGAATATTTGTAAGTCGAATTGAATGTAGCCCTCCATAATTTTGTCACGTACATTAATGATTATATCATTTGTCCATGTTGA
>CM052095.1:6088630-6110824 GCA_028453745.1 Agapostemon virescens | reverse complement strand
TCTTCGTTTGTATATCATAGAGTTCAAGTGTGTTAATATAATTGCATTTTTAAATTTCAGTTTTCTTGTGTGTTATGTTTATAATTTTACCTTTCCTCCATATCCTATTTTATTATATTTTATATTGTAAATTGAACTGAATGTGGCACCCTCATACTTTTATCACGTATGTTAATGATTATGTCTTTTCTCCCTGTTGGTCTTCGTTTGTATATCATAGAGTTCAAGTGTGTTAATATAATTGCATTTTTAAATTTCAGTTTTGTTGTGTGTTACATTTATAATTTTTCGTTTCCTCCATATCCTACTTTATTATATTTTGTATTGTAAATTGAACTGAATGTGGCACCCTCATACTTTTGTCATGGACGTTAACCCCTTGGGTACGGATTTATTTGAGAAAATATTTGCATGTGGAACGGAAATAATTTTTGGTTGCTTGGAGTAGTATGTAAAGGCAGTACATTTTACGTAAGAATGTATTTATTTCTAAAATATTGGTGACATATGTAGTATTAAGATGTCTTCAACTAATTAGAATTGCAAAACAAAAATAAATTAATAACAACAAAATAAAACTAAATGAAATAAATTCAAAGTTTAATTTTTGGTTTGACGTCTTAGACACGTCATCCGCTCTTAGGGGAAAAAAGTGAATGACGTGTCTCAGACGTCAAATGTACCCAAGGGGTTAATGATTATATCATTTGTCCATGTTGATCTTCGTTTGTACATCATAGAGTTCAAGTGTGCTAATATAATTGCATTTTTAAATTTATATTTTAATTTTCTTGTGTGTTATATTAATAATTTTTCGTTTCTTGTCCTTTCTAGTTTGGAGAAATTCAATTTGATTTACTAATAGGGGAAGTGTTCCCAACGAAGGTCGGTATTTAACGCCACTGTCTAAAATCTTTTACATTTGAAATTTTAACGAGCCGTTACAGCGTAAATTGTAAATTGTTCAGTAACAAAAGCAAACATTGCAAGCAACGTATACTGTCACCGAATTGTACGCTTTTTCATTCTATTACGATAGTAATTGAATTTTTTAATCATTTTCATACTTCAATCTCAAGCTTGTCGTCCACATTCTATAATTTTCATACTACAAACGAATATGTTGATTAGTCATCACATTTTCATCGAAAATTACATAATGTTATTTTCCCATTCACATAAATAGAGTGCAACGACAATAAAATTAATTTAAAAATGAAATTATATATTTTAATCCTTTGCTGTAAAACTGTGTTCACATTACCAAATTCGTATGTATTTCGTACACTGCTAAGCATGGAATTGTTGAACAAGAAAACAGATTTAACGTCAAATGCATAATGCAAAAAGGATTCCACAGAATGAAAATGTACAATGTTGAAAGAAACGTCCAAATGTGCCACATGCGCACGTCCAGGATCTTAATAAAGGCCGTATTTACGTGATGTTTTAATTTCCATTTTGGAGAAATTCGATTTGATTTAGTAATAGGGGTAGTTCCCCTAACGAGGGACGGCACCTTACGTCAGGCAATGGCTATATCTTTAACGCTTGAAATTTTAACGAGCTGCTGCAGCGTGTAAGTTGTTCGGTAACAAAAGCAAACAATAATCACGGTTTATCGCATGCACGGCTAAGGAGATTGACTGTTGCACGACAAATTAATAAATTATCGTTTCGATTAAATATTGTGGTTGGAAGATACGTAAGCAGCGTTGTTATAAATTTTGACTAGCAATTTTCTACGTTACGTATAGAGGGTATTGATTATTATTGGATCATCAATACCATAACTCCTGTAACGACAGTGACAACGAATCAATCTTCTCAGAACCGTTCTTAATCTTCCGAGTGCAATGCCGGAGTTTATTTTCATTCGGAAAAATAAATCATTGTTTAACATTAAACCTACCAACCATTAAAATTGCCTACGTTATAAAAATGTCATAATTTAATATAATTGGATTTTTATTACACAGTATAATTGAACAAAGAAATCTATTGAATCGATTCCTATGAAAGGAATTTTATAACTGAAATAATTGGAAAATAAAAATTTGAAAGGGGTCATTTGATCCACCGTGGTAGGTTTAGTGCCAATTACGGAGACTCTGAAGTTGAAATAGCTTCAAGTCTAAAGAATTAGATTCAAATATGAAATTTAGTGCATTAAAAGAAATATAGAAAAGCAACGTTGACAAGCAGACATTGAATGGGTATCTCGAATATCGTAAAATACAGGTATTTTAACTATTATTTCTGAAATGCAACCAAACGATGCGTGCACCGGTACGTTGCTATGAAAACTATTTTCAGGTTGCTGTAGTTCACATAGTCTAGTCTAGTTTTGATAGCATCTTACCGGTGTTCACATCATTAGACGCGATAGCAACCTAAAAATACCGGTATTTTAATAACGGTATTTTACCGGTATTCGAAATATCGATTCGGTCACTGCTTCCGACAAAAATCAAATTCTTCTATCCTTGTCAGATTTTCCTCTCTATTTTTTCGATTTTTCCAACAGCGAAATATTATTTTGAAATGTTAAATAAAGTTCTGGTCTTTATGTTTGTTTTTCGTATCGCATAGACTGATATTTGAATACAGTTTGTTTAAAAATAAAATTTTATATGTAAATAAAAAGTAAAGATGGGACACAATATATTAGCAATAAATTAATATAATTAATTTGTAGATTGTAATATTATTTCTTAACTGGGACTAAAATCGGATATTTCAAATGCCACGAATTCATGCAAAGCGTATGCTTTACGATTATTTTAGTAAAAATCTGTGTAGCAATGTTTTCAATTAAATTAGACTAGTGAATGCGATTGGTTCGCAGAAGCACTTTGACCTATGCAGCTTTGAAACATTTTCAGACCGTAAAGGATTCTATTATACGCGCTTTAATAATGAATAGTACTTCATTCTATTAATCAGTATTTCAACGTATGGGATATTTGTACGAATATATTAAAATATTTGTTATAGGATATATTAAAATTTATTCAAATGCGAGAATATTATATTGCTTAAAATGATATTATACAATCAGCTAAATTGGTATATGTACATCCTTTTGAATCGAATGACTTCTTTAAATGCGCACCGCGCTGCTTGAATTTCTTTTTAAATGTTAAAAGGATTAGTGTACCAGCTAATGTATAAACAATTATTTGAAAAAATTACTGTTGGTTGCAAATGCAAGGAGAAATGTAAATTTTTTTTCTGTGTCTAACATGTACAAGATTTTATCGAAATTGATTAATATATGAAAACGTATGGGATATTTGTACGAATATATTAAAATAACAGCGAAATATTATTTTGAAATATTAAATAAAGTTGACAAAATCGGGATGCGAATAACTGAAGTTGGATATCCGGTAACCACCAAATTTCCGAGATCCAAGAGGATGATCCTACAGTGTCACCAACGTCTGGCGAAGTGGCAAACACATAGAAAAGTATTTTGGGAGGTTTGTTTCGTTGCAGGCTTTCGGATGCGTGTCTGCCCGACGATTTGTGGCCGTCAGACGGTCCGGTTCAACGGTGCCGTATATTCGCGTGAATTATTTCGGCGACGTAAATATTATTATTCTTTTTCGTTTCTTTAAATGAGGATTCCAGTGAATCAGTTCGTTTCCAGAGCACCGCGGGAAACGCGTCGAGAATGCTTCCACATTTTGTTCTATTTTCAATTATGCAGTAACTGTTACATACTAAAAATTCCCCGGGAACGCTGAACGTACCAGCGAACGCAGCGGAAACATTTTTTAGAAGCTTCGGTATTTGCGTTCAAGACAACAACTTTATTTAATATTTCAGAATAATATATCAAAATGTGGTAGTAAATGAACAGAATGTTAGCCAATGCTAGAAAAATTTCAAAAATAGAGACAAAAATCTGACAAGGATAGAAGAATCTGATTTTTACTTAGTACAATAGGAAAACTCAAAATTTATTCGCAGAATATAATTTCTTTATTGGATAAGTTTAATTTAGGAAAACTATTTATTATTTATTTGAATCGATAACTTTTATTTCGAGAGAAATCGCGTTCGTTTAAAGTTACCGTCACGGAATCGAACGTTCCCGTGCAACAACCTAACACGCGAATAATTTAAATAATCTAGAGAAACGTCGAACAAGGGCAACGTCGATGAGAGACAGAGGGATACTTCAGAACGTAAAGATAGAAGAAGAATGAAAATGGAAAAATTATGTGCACGAATAGCAGTTTCTGCGTCTCTCGTTTGACCATAGCAATAGCAACCGCGGCGAAGATCAATGGATCGCATTCCGCGGCTCCGAACTTCAATAGGGCTTCGATTAATTTCGATTAGAATCGTCGTAACTCTGAAAGTTCGACGGAAAAGAACGCGTTCGCGAGAATTGCATCAGAATACTGCAACCCGTTCCCTTTTTCCCACGAATGGTTTTCTTTTCTGAGAAAGTGGAAGTGCAGTTTTAACGAGCGTAGGCCCGCAACATTGCGTACGCGTCACCTACGTTCCATGTAAATCATGCGTGTCGTTATCCTACGCAACGAGCGTCACGGAATCCGTCCAATCTGCGTCGTAAAAAGGATAACAACGAAACGAGAGACAACCCGGTTTGAAATAGCGGTCGAATACATCACCGTTAATCCCGTGCGTCTTCCAACATCAGAATTCAAATTTATGCCGAAAGATTAACTAAATTGGATGAACTGATTCGCGAGACGGTTACTTCCTTCTTCAACCTTTTCATTTCGGGTTGATACGTTAACCCTTTGCACTAGAATGGATAAAAATTGTCACACCACTGTTTAACGCGTTAACTGGCCAACTAACGACCTCAAAAATTCTGTAAAATCGAATTTATTTATTTAATGAAGCAGTGATCGAAAACTTTAAATGTATGGCTAATGTACTGAAAAATGAATTAAATAAATTAAATTGTTTTTTTACCTTTATACTCAATTTGTTCTATTTTCACAGTAATATCTTAAATAATTTGTTAGAAATTGTCAAACAAATTTAGTGAACCAAAAATATGATTTATTACAATCTTATCTGATGTATAAAAAAAGGGCACGTAAACCAATTCTTTAAATATTATAAAAACGACACGTATCAATTTCAAATCATAACTTCCTTTTTCAGAATATTTAATGGCATATTACTGTACCTTTAAAAAATTAGATCTTTATCACCAGAACTACCGAACCAGTCAAAATGACTGGCTTCTGATTTTCCCGTTTAGAATTACTGAAGTTATAAAAACATTTTCATCAGAAATTTCTGAATGAATTTTTTCACTAAAGCAGAAATTACGATAAAAATTCTACGAGATCCGAATGGATGTAATTTTGCTGTCATTACAAAGCAATATACATCGGATTTATTACTCGGTAGTTCCAGTGTTACGATTGCCTTACTTTTCACGAGACAAAGTTTCAACATAAATATTCGAATTAATTTTCTCGAAATATCATTTGATGACGTACGTGCCCTTCTTCCATCCAACGGCTCGATTCTTTTTCGATATCGATCTACCTGATTCGAGATCGTCGTGATCAGCTCCTCGAAGACAAGAGTGAAAGCTTCGGGATAGTCGTCGACCGCCGGGCGACGCACCCTCCGTCGAAGCGTTGTGCATCTTCCGGGCTGATTTCTTTCACTGGAACCGCCCAAAGAGACACCACTCTTCTCACCTGCCCGCCTCTCAGTCAGGTGGGACCGAGGTGAAGCGAGTGCCACGGCATTTTCTTTTCTTTTTTTATTTTCGCGAGCTGTGCTCGGCAACGAGCACCGGGCTAATTAAGGTCTAATTAACGGGTAACTACGTGCGATCGTTAGGCGCTCGGATGCGTAGGCGTGGACGCAGCTCGCGGCCAACCTCCTCGCTTCTTCTCGCTCTAGTTCGCACCTGCAAGGAAAATCAAAGTTGTCCGGCGACTGGTCGACGATACTACTCGGCTGCGTTCTCCAAAATGGCGACACTGGAGCCGAACCCGTTCCGCGCGAGCTTTTTAAGGTCACCAACCACCACCACTATTTATTATCTTTAACAATTGTGCCCATAATTATGAAATTGGTCTAAGTCAAAATTTAAAAAACACGAGTTTATCAATTATTTCACAGCACATTATTTTAAACTAAATTTATTCAATGTAATTTTTGCAATATCGTCAAAAATGAACCATTAGATAGTGGTTGTAATTTCAACGTTATATGGAATTAATTTAGTATTAATTATGAAAGTAGTCTAAGTCAAAATTAAAAAAAAAATGAGTTTATCAGTTATTTCACAGCACATTATTTTAAACTAAATTTATTCAATGTAATTTTTACGATATCGTCAAAAATGAACCATTAGATAGTGGTTGTAATTTCAACATTATATGGAATTCATTTAGTGTTAATTATGAAAGTCAGTTCAAACTTTAAAAACAACATTTCCGTATGAAATTCACACAAAATTTCATATTCATAATAAATTTCCATTAATCAAGACTAATAAAATTATAAATGAAAATGTCGCATAATGTAAAAATATTTTCTAATTTATTCAAATGCAATTCATTAAATATCTCGAAACAAGAAATACATGACTTAGACCACTTTCATAATTATGGGCACAATTAGCCTACGTTATCCCGAACGTCTGTCGGTGAACGCTGAACATCTTAAGACGTTGCGCCGCTTTCGGACGCTAAAAATACAATAAAGTCGCGGTTAAATGACACCCCGCCTAGGATCCAAAAGATTCTACAATAAAGTTATCTTTACTGCTCGAATAACTACAGGATAACTGCCGCGGTATTATCTCTACTACCGCAGGGTACAGCCCTTCGGCTGCCTAGAAACGCAACCGGTGTCTATACGCGATAAGTAAAATGTTCCCAACTCGAGGTAGTGGCACTTAACGCGACTTTACTGTGGCATCAAACTTTATGGATTTCCTTTTTATGAAACCGTGGAAAGGGAAGGTGTTTCTTCGTTATTTATGTACAGAGTATACAACCGTGTTACATGGGTTTTATCAGTAAACAATAAAATCATGAACTTTCTGATTTCAGATAATTCCGAGCATCCTGGTAGGCGTAAGGGTGGAGAAACACGAGAAACCGATAGGCACGGTCGTTTTGTAAATATTTTTTTATTTATGTAACATCCTACTCAATATATACCCTAAACGTGAATAACAAAAATATAATTATTCTTTCTATAGTTTCGTAAAAAGGAAATTCATAGTTTTGTCCTATTTCGAGATACCGAAGGTGGCGTAATTCTATAACCTGTACCTAATCATTCGCAAATGATGTTTAATTTTTTATTAGTCGTATAACTAGTAGTAGTCATGCTAATCAGTTTCCAATAAATTAATTCGTAAGCATGGTCTCACTTTACAGGGAATCGTCAGCAAACACGCTGTCGTTGCGTGAACGAAAGTCTTCAATAAACATTTATCGTTGCCTGATATTTTTGCAATGCAAAGAGCAATAAAGAAGTAGGAAAATACAAGCTTTAAAGGCTTGTAAAATTACAGTATAGTCACGTTTAACTGCTTCTCGTGGAGCAAGAGTAATTGTGGTGCGGTTAAAGGTTCAAAGTTGAGAGTTCCCGTGTCAATTATTTGTTAATTAACTTTGTGAACTGCCGTTGAAGCGTCTTATACGGAAATGTATATAGCATACGCAATCGTGAGTAAGCCGAGAAATTTTTATGAGTTCGTGGCCTATACAAATATCTAGAAAAGTGTAAGAGAAACTTTCGCGAAACTTTGTTTAATTGGTTTTGTAATTCATAGCTGAATTAGCATATCCGGTAATATGTATATGCACGATTATGCACACGTTTACAAGGATAGTTCGATCATTTTTTACGCTTTCGTACAGAAACTTTCACGTAATTTATTTCATCTTTATATTAATTTTATTTTATCGAAGCTATTAACAGGGAACGCGAAACTCTGTGTTATTTAATTTTTACGATTCTTGACTGGAAAGATTGTATTTCATGTGGAGAATTTCGATTATGTCTATAATACGTATATAGAAAGATTTATTGCCAGATATATGCATTATTATTTTTACAGCTTTATTTCACTGCAAATATTATCGCATTCTTTTCAGTATTAGTGGTTGTTATTGAGTAAAGAAGAATTTAGCTTCTCTATGTAAAATTCAAAAGTTTCAATAATCCAACAATAATTTTAGATTATTGTCAAAGTTGTAATAGGTAACTGATTACATCATTACAAATTGAAACTGAATATTAGAAATGCATATAAGATTTTTCACCATAATTTCTACAAATAAATTTTTTGTAATACATTTTTATAGAAGTCTCACGTTATTTTGTTATTTAACGAAGCATTAGCAAACACAGTAACCGTTTCTATTTATTTATGTTTCTAGCAATTATACAACGATAAAAATATAATCAATCGATTTGAAACGTTCCAGCGAATAAATTACGAAAGCAAACGCAGCATCATAAATCATATTAAATTTCTGTCAATGCAAAAATAAATCGCTTTCGATGTGATCGAACAAAATAAATATAACGCGGTCATAATTCCCATGGCTGCAAATCAAATTAGATCGGCCCATTAATAAATATCGCGCAATGTTACGTAAATAACTGATTCGTAACTCATTCGTGTCGTTCAACGTATTTAGATTTAATGACTGCGCTGAATCGCGCAACATTAATTTTATTATCCAACATGACAAATATAATGCAAACAATTTTCAGCAATTAATGATTTTACGGAAAACCCAAATAAAATAAATTAATTTACAGAATTTGTAATTGAAAGATTGTTGCTTATCTCGATGGATATTTTTTGAAACAATGAATCTTACAGTTCTTTTTTATCAACATTGAATGAACAACATTATTCCTGAATAAAGTACGGATTTTATGCACTTGTAGCAACATTGTTCATTCGAAGGCAGTAAGAACATTTAAAGAATTTAAAATAATTATTGCATTGTCTCCAACTTAACCAAATAATCAGGAAAAGAAATAAATGAGCAGGCAGCTCTCGTGTCTCTTAATTTATACAAACAATTTTCATTCTGCATAAAAATTTGCTATCTAGTTGCTTCTGCACTCGAAGCAATTTTAATTCCAAAAACGACATATTCTTTCACCTAGAACATTTCCATTCTACATTGTTCATTCCTTTTCGTGCATGCTAAATTTATTACTATTACTTGTACATGCAAATACTACACCTAGTGATTTAAAAGTTGTTTTGAATAGTAGTATGACAATTTTTAGTGTCTCCATTAAATACTCTATAACATTTGCAATAAGTGTATATGACTTCACTCGATAGATCAATATCGGAAATAAAACATTGAAGTTTATCAGTTCGAGTATTGATCGTTCCACTTCCGTTTATTGTTTCAATAATCGTGTGTACGATAAAGAAAGATCAATATTATTATCAACATCCTTACACGAGGCTGTGAAACGTATCAAATCATTTTTTCGGAGATCATCCTTATAAATTCACGTTTTAAAGACCAATTAACGAAGACGAGAATTACGAGGAGGGATCGGTACCTCGAGAAATCTATTTATTAAACACAGGATATTAAATCGGTTCGTAATTTATGTAAATTACGACTCTATAGTAGTTTATTCCGTTGCATTTACAGTAAATGTCGGAAGATCGGCAATTTACAAGTGTAGGCGAGTATCTCTTCCTTTACCGCGCAATCGTAATGCAATAAAGATTAATTATTATTAATCAACTCGAAACAGTGGGTTGCAATTTTTTTGGGGGGGATCAACGCTTGTGCTGTAAACGGTTCACATGGGCCACCGAGTATGGCAAATCGAAAGCGTAAGCCTCGATGAACGCTTTGCTTTTGTGGCCGCGTATATGGAATCCTAGGAAAAGAACTCGCGGTTCTCGAAGAAATAAATCACCGGAGACTCGTGGCCCACAATTTGTGGCCCATCTGGTGGAAACGTATTGCACAATGCAGTGCGTCGAAAGAACAGTTCGGACGTTTATGGTTGCGTGTATGGGAATAGAAGAATGGCTCGATAGCCTTCCTTGAAACATGTAACCGCAAAAGTGTGCCGAGATAACGAAGTGCAATGTATAAAATTCTGCTTGGCATCGGAAAATCTATGTTTGCATTAAGCGAATTTAATTAATGCGAAATATATAATAATTTTTAAATATGCTTGTTAGTTTGGTTACGTACACTTATTATTGAAATTTATAGTAAACTTGTAAGTTTTGTACATTCTAGTATTTATTGTTCGATTTAATTCTAATCGAGTTTGATATAAGATATTTTTCGAGAGTTTAAAACACAGAAATCAATTTAGTAAATCGTTCGTTCGTAATTATATTATTTAATCCTTTGCACTCAAAGCTGTTTTACGTCTTCTGGTTTCGAAAATTCCACTTTACGTGATTTATTACCATTACATGATTTATTTCACGTGTCCTCTATACTGGAAAATCGACTTAGAAAAATTTCATTTTCCACAAGCTCCACAGTCTTTATGTGACTGACCAATTAAAAAAGGGTTCCGTTGTCTCCACGCAAAATCGATGCAAAATATTTTCGGCTCAATAGCAACTGCTTTATAAATTGGCATTCGTTATTATCGAGGTAACCATCGAATACGTATAGAACAATATGATCCCCATGCACGGCGTGCATCAGCTATTACATTACTTTGCAAGCGTTACTAGCACGCGTGCTCACGATTGGTTAAACATATAATTTATGCTTGCATTGCTCGCTAGCGTGTAGATTCGCTTATGCACGCTTATGCTCCGTGGGGCTCGTAGGTGTGCGTGGGCGTGGCGGATTTTTTAAAATAGGCCGCCAGACTAGCTCGTAATTAAAGGCCGAAAGGCAGAAAAATAAATTTCGATTTCAGCTCTCGAGGCATCGCGGCATCTTCTGTCGTTCCGATGCAATGCTAATGATCTTCCATACTGCATTCGGTATTCGGTAAGTGTATAAACAACAAATGATAATAATAATAATTCAGTAAAGCACGCTGACCATTAATTCAGAGGACACGCGAATAGAAAAGTTTGATATTGACTTACAATTTACAAACTAAATTAAAGCGGTGGCTTGGATTAATCGGATTCGACGCAACACTAATCGTTCCGAGCACAAAAAGTGACTGAAATGCATTATTTTATAAAAATTATATCATGTTGTTTAGTTAGCTTTCTTGCAATTTTTAAAACTAATTATTTCGTACATTCGAATGGAAGTATCTTTCTAATTTTACTAATTTTTAATTTAAATTTAACTTTAAATTTTATTTTAGAAATCATTTTGTTATATGTTTTAATATCTTGGTAGGAACAGGTAAACATAGATTATTATAGTTTTAAGTATTCATCAAATGAGAATTATTATCACTTTATTTTTTTAATTAATATCTACAATCGAGAGAACGAATGTGTGTCTTCCTTGCCAATTCTAAATTAAATATTCTTTCTATGCAAAAATAAGGGGAATTACTTAAATTAGAATTATTTGCACTATGTGTGCTATACATTACATAGAATGTACTACAAATAAGCCTGCTCAGAAAAATTGTTTCTAACATCCCTTTGATCGTTCTTTCACCCAAACATGCTAAAAGACGATAAAAGAACATTTAAGATTGTATAAATTAAAATTCATCAATAAAATTTCTATAAAATTCCTAAAACTTCATATTTTAATATGTTAACACTAAACTTGCCACGCATTCAAATTAGCTAGTATATACAGTTTTATAAAACCGACGAGATTTCATTTACTCAGCTTTTGTGTAATTTTGACTAAAATACACAATCGAATAAAAAGTCCAAATTGATTTCTGCAAAGGCAATTTTATAATTTCAATAATTGAAAAATAAAGAATCTGCAAAATTCGACCCACTGTGATAGGTTCTACATTAATTAGCATAAAACAAATATACACAACACAATTGTCGAAGATGCCAGCATTAAGGTAAATGCAAGCTGAAATCGCACGAAACTCAATTTTGACGGATCTAATACGTCTAATACATCTAATACGAAGATAAGGTGAGATATAGTTCGACGACAAAATTTATGAAGTGCAAGATGGCATAGAAAACTCATTAGGTCTTGATAAACGTTTTTGCGTGAGCGCGTTTCGCGCGGTTGCGTGCGCAATAAGCGCATAAAATCTGCAATTCAATTATACAAGTGTCAGACATTTTTCAGGCTTACGGCTGCGATTAAATGTTCGCGAATCGTTGTAAATTCCCCGTTTGACTTTCGATTTCTATATTATCGCGAGCTTTCCCGGTACAGTTTTAAACGTTCCGCCGGCGCATTGATCTTTACCGTGACATTCGATCGAATTTATCGGCACGGCTCGATTGAACGTGTTCCGCATCGGCGAGATTTGGCCGTGAAACTCGATCATCGGTCGACGTTGACTTCGATACAACGTCGCGGAAATGATACTCGTCGATGGAACCCACCTGTTGATTATAAACTTCGGTATCCACCAAGTGACGCAGCGGGAAGGCGCGAGAAACACGAATCCGCTCGCGAGAATCGGCGCTCGTTCATTTTCGACCGGCTAATTAACGATCCGAATAATTTACGATGAATGAAATATTAATTAGGCCTGCGGATCCGGCCTGGTCCTTGAGTCTTCTTTTACCAATAAAGAGAACGGAAAAAAAAATCAGTAAAATTATTTACCAGCAGCGTAGGCAGTGAAACAATCTTCTTTTTCTTTTATCTTTTTTAAAATAGCCTCGCGTATCGCGCGGTTCGTACCTGTATTTTTATTGGCAAACTTTTATGCGCTTTGTTGGAGAACTGGTTGGGCTCGTGAAAATCAGTGAACGGTGCATAATGCGAGGCCTTGGTTATCAGAATAACGTTCCTTTTGTCCCATTTTGAGAAATCAACCGTTTGTAAACCGATATTCGATGCGAAGGATACGTATACAAAAAGGCGGATTATTTGTTAATTGTTTTGCGAATGTTGTACCGCGTTGATGGCGTTGATCGATCGTGTTATCGAGTGCGAGTACAGATTGCGATCGAGACCGGCTTTGGATTGTTAATACGGTCAAGGAGAAAGTCGGAACAATGAATGAATCTATGAGCAGGGTAATGATTTCGAACATGGACTCGAGAGAAGGCGAGATGAATAACATTAATGTAATTAAAATTATGCCGCAATTCGAGCGGAGTTGGCATTAACATAGATACCGTAGACGCCGGGTAATAAAATGCGAGAAATATTGGTGCAATCGAGGAAATGAAATGGTACTGATAATATGCAGTTTCGTATGCAATTCAAATCACTATCTCTTTTCTATGCATATTCACCTACACCTATGTGATAAAAAATTAACTTTGCATTTTTTGTTTTAAGTTCATTCACGTAGATTGCTTGACACTCGTTTGTGACGTGGTTCAATTGCTTCTATTTGTTATAAATATTCGAAGATTGGTGCAATTTAAAGTTTTATTAACCCTTGGTACTCCAACGACTCCTCCCTTATTATTTAAAACAAATTTTACATTGCTACGTTTGTATTTAATAAATTGGTAAAAATTGAAGTGCTGCGCATACAGGTGATAGTACTAAATTTTATATGCATCAAAGGAAATGAAGCATGAATAATAGAATTATTGTATGTATATTGTATGTAACTTGTACGTGCAACACTTGAGTTTTTAGCGACTTTTTAAACGCAAATATAGTGATAGAAAAGCTGTCTCGAATAATAGTATGGCAATTTTTAGTGTCTCCTCAGAGGAGCCATCGGAGTGTTAAGGGTTAACAGGTTAACTAATGGAAAGAATACAACTGTGCATAAGCAAGAGAGACTGGCTTGCTCATTTCTGCTTTTCCGTTTCAATAAAATCTATGAAAACCAATGTCAGTGTTAACCAATATCAGTAGAAGCCACCCAACGTTACAGTTTACCTTTCATCGAAACGGACACTAATAGAAATCTGCCTTCACACAGATAATCAATGCTTTCAGGGAACTATCAAACGAGTACCAATACTTCCACAGAAACATCAAACGGGTATCCCTTTCTTTCTGCCAAAAGGGTATCGATATTTTCGATAGCAGCGCGTCTTCGATGCACCGTTCGCTATCAAAATTTGCGAACGCCTAGTATCGAATATATCGATTCGGACGGCAGTCTGCGATCGCTTATCCGCGCTTCCAGTTGAAACGGCAAGAATCATTGAAATGGCATGGCTTTGAATAAACGCCGAGGCCTTCGGTGCCGAAGACGTCCTTTGTATCGTAATTGCTCGGTGATTCACACGTGACGAAACACATGCTAGCGTTCGTTACGTAAAATTTTCAGCGCGAAGAGTTTGCGCGGACAGAAATCGCGAACAATGTCCCGCGGATCGTCGGTAGGCAGCTCGTTCGAAATCATCGATTCGTTAAACGATATACGCGTCCCGTTCGATGTTCGATCACGCGTCGTTAACCGACCATAAATCTTATCGGGTCCCGGGGAACTGTTATTATATTTGCCCGGCGAGCTTTTCGCTGTTTCCTCGACGATCGAAAACTGGTTCGTTAATCATTCCCCGGGAAACAAGAGCGCGCGGGATCGTTAAGGGCACTCATCGGAACAGAGCAATTACATTGGGCCACGGTCCGAGCAAGATTTACAACATTGTGTACCCCGGCAACGATATTAATGATCGCTTCGATTCTGCCTTTGTGCGAAAACGGAGGGTCCGAAACTGACGGCAGGGGTTGTTGCTGGTACCCGGCCGTCGGATTCGTGTCTTTGCCTCGGCTCTATGGGGATTGTCAGGCCTGGACTGGCCGGAGAGCAGAGCCGGATAAATTTCATGGAACTAATTAACGCGGCGTGGCGTGTTCGTTAGTCTTGGCAATTCAGAGCGGATCGACGCGAGCTAATTGCGGTAATCGCAACCGTTTACGGTGTCTACGTGCCCCCAGAGAGCCCCGGCTATCTTCTCGCCCCTAATCATCCGCGATTCTTGGGAAATGTTCGAGAGAAAATTGTGAGGTTCGTTCATATTTGTAAAATACTAACCCCGCGGTATTATAAGCGTTTTATGAGCGTAAATCTGTGAGAACAAATCGGATACTACCGTGCGCACTTGCTTCTTTTCACTTTCCAGATAGGATTCCGATTTGCTCTGTGTTTGATCTTGTTACGTTTTATTATGTGAACGAGATATCATTTATTATAGTATGATTTGGTATATGTGGTCGGAGGTAATCCTTATGTCAACGAGGACGTCTACTACCTACTCACAACAAGTGGTATGACAATTTGCAATTTATATTTGCTGCAGAAAAATATGTTTGTTCGCTGGTTTATTTAGGTGCGGTGACTAATCTTGTCGAACATCGTGAATGGAGTATGGGATGAGTATTTTATACTGGATTTTGTAAGTTTAGTTCTGTTCAAACATTTATGGTTTATTAACTAAGTAACGGATCTTCATACAATATAAAAATTGTCTGACTAGAATGCAAACAGCAGAAGCTATGGCGTTTCACCTGTGACTTCAATGAATATCAACTTGTTAAAAATTAGTTCCTTTATAAAAATGAAAAACCTGAATCTAAATCTTCTAAAAATGTTTCGCTAATTTCAATGAATCAGTCACTTGACTATGACAAATTCAGAGTTAACTTGCAGTAAAAGTGTAACAAATATTAGCGAACAGCACGAGCTTCATATTTAGATCGACATTTCGTAAGTTTGTTTATGTTCTAACATTTATGATTTATTAACTAAGCAACGGATCTTCGTACAATATAAAAATTGTCTGACTAGAATGCAAACAGCAGAAGCTGAATAGCTATGATGTTTCACGTGTGATTACGACAATCAACTTGTTAAAAATCGACTTCTTTACAAAAATGACAAACTTGAACCTGGCTCTTCTAAAAATGTTTGACTTCCAGTAGAAGTGTAACAAATATTAGCAAACAGCACGAGCTTCATATTTAGATCGACATTTCGTAAGTTTGTTTATGTTCTAACATTTATGATTTATTAACTAAGCAACGGATCTTCGTACAATATAAAAATTGTCTGACTAGAATGCAAATAGCAGAAGCTGAATGGCTATGATGTTTCACTTATGATTACGATAATCAACTTGTTAAAAATCGATTTCTTTACAAAACTGGAAAACTTGAACCTGGAACTTCTAAAAATGTTTAACTCTCAGCAAAAATGTAACAAATACTAGCGAACAAGAGGAGCTTCATATTTAGATCGATGCGAACCCCAGTTTCCCAGTGAGCAACGGAAATGTTGTGGAAACAGCATCCACGTGCATTGTGTTGCGAGACAGTGGCACCGCGGACGGATATGTATGTAACATGATTTTACGATCGTCGGTGAAGACCGGTGTTCCATGTCGAACGACCGTGAATAATACGCCTCTGATTTTATACTTGCGCCGGTAATCCTCCGTTTTATCGTACGCGAAAGTGGTCCCTGGATCAGACAATAAATCCTCGGAAATTTCCAGTAGTGTTACAAACTGGCGCTGACAACGCTCCGTAGTAATAACAAATATTAGCGAATCATGTTCGAGGAAGTAATCGTCAATAACCGAGAGCGGTTATACTTGATTTGGGCGGTATCGCGAGTCATAAGTGTTTCCACTTTCTTTTTCTCTTATAATGATCTTAATCCAATCGGACTACATCGCAAGGGATATGCATTTAGGGTATTACGGGTCTTGAGAGCAGCAGGACCGATGGGAGCCCGTAACCTGTACCGAGTAATTCGAGGATTATGTTTATGGGTCGAATTAAAGAGATTATGTTAAGGGATGATATATTGTCTTCAGTTTTTCCGTCTCCATACCGTTCGCACACTCGTTCCAAGGTAATTGTGAAGCACACTGTGTAATTTTGCTGAGGTTGCACATTTGCACAAGTGAATATGTGTATACAGCCAGTCACGAAAGTAGTCGAACTACCCTTAAATCGGAATAAATTGTTTAAACATTGTACCAAACAACTCCACCTTCCCCAGTAATTAAAAACACTTATTTGCCCAGAATATATTTTGGAACTTTTTAAAACTTTTTATTTTAATCCATAATATTAACTACGCGTTCTACAGATTAGTTATGCAGTTTTCACCCTATTGCAGTTTCAACCCTTTGCACTCGAAGGTGTTTTAACTAGAAAACCAAAGCATTTCTTCTGACCTAGGATTTCTCCATTCTACATGAATTATTTCACCTCATAAATATAAAGATTGCAATGTTAAAATTGTTTTAAATAATAGTGTGTTAATTTTTCGTGAAGAATTATTAAGAATAAAGCAACACTTAGATTTTTAACAATTTTTTAGCTGCAATCATAGTAATGAAAATATTCTTGGAAATAATACTGTGACAATTTTCTGACTTAGAGCCACCATTCGAGTCTTAAGGGTGAACATGGTACGAGTAAGAAGAATAGTGAGAAATATACTGCAGATACTCGTGCAAAATAAAATTTACTATGCAAATTGTTAGATACAGAATTAATATAGACCTTTACTTATTTAATTAATAATTCTAATTCGTTGAAAAGAAAATTTCATAATAGAGTATGTAGCACTCCAATGTCGCCTCTGAAGCGACATTAAAAACTCCCTTACTATTATTTAAAACAGCTTTTACATTGTTATGTTTGCATTTAAAAAATGGGTAAAAATTGAAATGTCCAATGTTCAACTAATATTAATAAACTTTAAACATGCTAGAAGGGAAATGAATCACGTACAATAAAACTATTCTGGGATAAAGAACGTATCTCGATTTTGGAATTAAAATTGCTCGGAGTTCAAAGGGTTAATATTTTAACGGTGATTCGAGGCAGAGAACAAGCGATAAACAAGTAAAAGGGACAACAGTTTTCCCGATGAAGCAGCAACGTGGAAAGTAATCTTAGTTTCCCCCTTTAATCATTCCAGGAGTCCCGACGATTTCTTAGCTTCGGTTCATCGTTAAAAGCCACTTCGGCCAGCGTACTCGGATCTTCTCTATTTTAAGCATCGCTATATCTTTTACGAAACGTCGCGTTGGCGCGAATAGTCGTCCGTGGCGAGGCAACCTTTAATCCTCGACAGAATCTCAAATCCGGCCTTTGAACCTGAAATTCACCAGACCACGATCCCCCGCGCCACGGACTTAAAGACGGGGAATTAAACTGGCTCTCTCTCTTAATTTCTCGGAGAGTCACGACTTCCTTCGAGGGCGACATTATAAATTACACGAAAAATATTTTTCATTATCTCCACGTGTTCGCAAACGAGAAATATCATCCCACGAGGAACATTTATTAAATTTAAATGTTTATTTATTAGTGGCGAATGGTTTGCGGTCTTTGTGCAAAATACAAATGTTCGAAATCATTTAAATTTTATTTTAACCCTCCCCAGTTCAAAGTTCAAAAGTATCCATTTTTTCGCAATCTTTTATTCTGGAAAAAGCTTTTCTGATAGAATACTAAATTGATAAAACTGATCAGAGTAAGACAATAATTCTTTGACGAGTTCCATGATTAGTTTAGGGGAAATCAAAACGGTAAAAATTCGATTTAGGGACCTCTCAAAATAAAAATTACTTAAATCAACTGCAAGATACAAGAATACAGATTAAAGATAAATTTACTTGTTTTTTTATTAACCCTTGCCTTGCAACATCGTGTTAGACTCGTGATGTAGATTTTGAACAGAGTATAATAAGTATATGTATGTTATTAATTTTCCTCAAATCGAAATAATACTCTAAACAACAATTACACAACAATTTTAAATTTTCTTTTTCTATTAGCAAATTAAAGGCTGCAAATAAATTCTGATTACTGCAACTATAAAATAAATCGTACAACAAGGGGTTAATCATTTTAACAAGTTGAAATTAGTACAACAGTACTTTCGAACTCCAAAGTTTTGTTATAAATGCATCAAATCTGCAGTTTAGTTAAATTCCAGAAAATCGATCGTCGAGTTATTATTTTGTTACATAAACCGTTGTTTGAGATTATGTGCTACGTAATGTTCAGAAAACTAATGTGATTTATTTACCAGTTTTTATTAACTCAGAGAGAGAATGCGCATTTTGTAAAGTGTTTAATAAATTTTCTAGTAACAATCGCCGGTGAAAAAATCGAATTAATTGCGAGATTAATTACATGAAAACCGTATTACCAAGAGGAAAATTCTTTTGTATGTAGGAAAGATTACGAAGTACTATGTAGGCATCGCAGAAAAATATGTGCAACTACCATGAAGAAACAAGATTCTTACGTTCTGGACGCGTGAGTAAGTCGAGGAAATGATTGAAGCTTGTGCGGTTGCATCATTTGTTAGCTTTTGTTGTTACAGATCTGAATGTTTGCAAATAAACGATAACGCGTACTCCACTTAAAAGAGGATCTCCATTCACTGATAACGTTGCATTCATGAAACACTCTGCAAACAATGGCAAATTTAAAACGAAACATTAAACTTCCTCTCGTTATTATCGATTCTACAAGAAATGCAAGAAATAATCAGACGCCATTTTTCTTTTACAACAGATTGCAGATCTTTTTAGACTTATATCGTATAAGATTTTAAAAAAAATTTGTACATATGCATAAAATATTCTATACACGTTAAAAGATCAATTTTCTAAATATATATTTCATTGTTAAGAAATATATAAAATTGATGAATTTTAACGACTTGTTAATTCGATTTGTACAGTATAAATAACATTGTACAAATTTATACTTCTCTTTCTGTGCACGAAATGTAACGGTAATTAATAAATCGTAAAATACACAAAGTGCATAACGTTGCAGTACGAGTACACAATAATTATGCATTATTTAAATAAATGAAAGCAGCAATTTAATGTTAGCAAATTTAACTCCATAAAATTAAGTACAGTGATTTCTAAAAAATTCGGTCATTTTAATACACAAAGTGCATTACGTTGCAGTACGAGTACACAATAATTATGCATTATTTAAATAAACGAAAGAAGCAATTTAATGTTAGCAAATTTAATTTCACAGAATAAAGTACAGTGGTTTCTAAAAAATTCGGTCGTTTCAAAATGAAAATATGATCGAACCGTTGCATGCGCTTCAGCTTTGTTACATTTATTTCTAAGAGACTATTAATAACCTTCGAGACAGTTTGTAGACCTTAACACAGTGCCAGGACAATTTTAGGTCTCTTCGATTCATTCATGCGAGAGGGATTCATTCTTGCATGCATAGCCAGTGAACAGTGAATAAAGCAATCAATAAAGAATTTAATAAAAAAAAACCCAACAATTTTCGAGCTTGAAAATATGAATTTCTCAAAAGAAATATGATAAATTGATGTGATAAACGATATTAAATTATTATATTCGACAGCGTTAATATACATGCGATAATGTTTGACGTAAATTCGAACAATTGCGAACGTCATAGTTATCGCCGATTACCGTGCAATTATTAATATTTCAATTACGTGGCACAGGGACATAGAAGCTTCCTGCTGCGAACAGATTTGTCGGAGAACGCGCGAAAAATGTGTGTTTCATCTTCATTGTAGAGTGCACAAGCGCAGGTGTTCAATTGCATAACAATTGTGCATGCATTACGTAACAGAAGAGATGCTGAAACAATCGGTGGAAAGCGCCGACAACAAAAGGACGAGGCTTTGCTGCACAATTAAATGAATAACGCACACAGTCCGTATAACCAAATTAACGCCATTGGATAACATTCTCGCGGGCCATTAGTTTCGCGGATGCGTTCGAAGGGCAGCCCGCGAATCGACCGCGATACGCAAAATTAACAAAAATTATTCGCGAGTATTCTAGACATTTCAAGTATGTCTACAAACATTCAATTTGTAAAATATCACTCGATGTACAGTGACCAATGAAAAATTGGTTTCAGTTTCCCATTTGGTACAACCCATCAGGTACGAAGTATCTTGAATGAAAATGGAGGTTTTAAATTTTTTAATTATTTGAGGCTCATGGTTATACAGTTTGCTGTTACAAAATTGTTAGAATTTGAATATCAACAAGTTTTGAGTATTTTTCGAAAGGGAAGTCGTGGTAAAGAGTTGTAAAGAGTCCTTCAATTTCTAATACGATCTTCTGTTTACGAGAAAATTGTTTTTAATCTTTTGGAGTTTAAAATCATGTAAAAATGTCTTGAAAGGAAGTGACCACTATTTTGCAATAGTAGAGATTTCAAGTTTTAAAAATGATCCAATGTTTATGGCTATACAGTTTGCTTTTATAAAATTGTTACAATTTGCTTATGAACAATTTTTGAGAATTCTTTCAAAGGGAAATAATTGTAAAAAGTCGTTCAATTTCTAATAGGATCTTCTGTTTACGAGAAAATTGTTTTTAAACTTTTGGAGTTTAAAATCATGTAAAAATGTCTTGAAAGAAAGTGACCACTATTTTGCAATAGTAGAGGTTTCAAGTTTTAAAAATGATCCAATGTTTATTGCTATACAGTTTGCTTTTATAAAATTGTTACAATTTGCTTATGAACAATTTTTGAGAATTCTTTCAAAGGGAAATAATTGTAAAAAGTCGTTCAATTTCTAATAGGATCTTCTGTTTACGAGAAAATTGTTTTTAAGCTTTTGGAGACGTGTGAATTTAAAGCATTTGTGAGGAAAAATTGATTTGCAGTTTCCCATCTGCTACATCGTGTAAAGAAGTCTCGATGGAAGGTAACTTCCTCGCGATAGTAGAGGCCGGAAGCTTTAGAATGATTCAAGGATTATGGTTACATAATTTGTTTTTTCAAATTGTCAGTGAATTGCCATTGAGAAAAGAAGGAAATTAACAATGAATGCAATGACTAAAATAGAAAACAACACAGTATAATTTTATTTCGGTTTGAAGGAAATTAACCCTTATTAACCCATGTCGAGGCCTTTCACTTTCTATAGCACAAGGCTGTTAATCCTTTGCCATAGCATTTTCTTTGCGACTAAAATTATTATAGCACCTTCGTTGCTAAAAATATTACAGAAGAGAAAAGATAATTTATATCTTCCATACTGCTACATCTACTTCAATACTTACGACAATATTTAAATTTATTAGACTTTGTTTAAAATCTTCGACACGAGTCTGACTCCCATAATATGGCAAAGGGTAATCTACTTAAATTT
>CM052095.1:6049538-6088230 GCA_028453745.1 Agapostemon virescens | reverse complement strand
AAGAAAAACACAATTTAGAACTATGCATATATGTTCTCCAATGGATGCACATTAAATTAACATTTAATTTCATCTCTACAGAAAAGTATTAAATGTATATTTGTTAGACTTTCTTTAAAATCTTTAACACGATTCCCTCTCATCATAATAAAGAGTTAACAATTAACAATGTCCATTTTTAACTGAATCTGTCCGAAATCTTCGACACGAGTCTGACACAATGAAGGGGTTAATAAATCGTTTGACGCACGTGAAAATTGCAACAGATTATGCGGAGCGTATCGAAAATTCCTTCAGCCTTGAGGATCTCCTTTCTGGGTGAATTTAATTACTCTGTCGCAGTCGGTAGTCCGATCCCATGAACGAGTGCGCATGATTTATTTAACTTCGGCTTTACCGACGGTGAAATTACCATGGCCGATCCGCGAATGCTAGAATTCGACTGGAATCCACTTTTCAAGGATTTCGTCCAGGCCGTATCCATTAAGCCGCGTATCGCGCTAATTAGTAACACAACGGCCGTCAATTAACTCGATCAGCATTCCAGATAGTCTTGCGTACTACGATGCTAGTGTACACGTTCGCGATTTCACGCTATCCCATTTGCTCTCGTGTGTAACGTCTCTCCGATGGTTCGATTGTTCGCGCACTCGTTCGCATCTCTCGATGCATCGTATGCAGTCCCGTTCCGATAAATCATTCGCCGGGGATCCTGCTTCCATTAATTCCCGCGATCTGGTTCGAAAATTTATTTAGTCGCTGGACCTGATTAATAATGCCGGTCAGATCCATTCATTGCTTAATTACGATACGCACGGTGTTTAAGTAATTAATAGCTGGTGCTGAAACGTTTCAAGAATGTTAAATGAATGACCATTTGTTAAATGTGCGGTCTGCATGCCCAACTGTATGATTAAACAGTTTTCCTTTCGTTTGCTCCGTAAATAGACGGTGAATCCGCTGATGCTCTCCTTCTCTATTCGATCAGGTTAATAAAAATCTGGAATCAACGCTGTACCACTAACGAGGGCGTTTAATCGAAAATTTGGTTGAAATGTCCGTTTCGTTGCTTGTGCATAAACACAGTGCGGATTTTATGCAGTTATGACAGAAACGAATACGTTGCATGCAATATTGGAAAGACGAAATAGTGTTGAATATTTAAAATATTTAAGGTAAAATTAATTTAAAATATTTTATGCTGCATGCATGCAATTTTTTAAGTGATTAGAGAAGAATGTTTTATTTTATTTAACACTTTAGTTATTATAATTGATTAATGACGACTTACAATCGAATATAGAATTATTATGCTCCACGAAGAATTGTTAAGAATTCTGTCTCTTCAGTCTAGATTTAATTAATTGATATTGATAAAGAATTTTGAAAGAATTCTTGTTTTCAGTTACAGGCGAATAAAAAATAAAGAGGACACCCTTTTAAAATCTTTTTCAAAGTTGCACCTAATTTGAGTTCATTTTTGGATGTTGGAAAAATTAGATTATTAGGCAATGTATAATAAAACCAATTGAAAAAGGAATGTTTCGATTTTTAACATGTTAATCTGTGACTATAATGAAAATTTAAAATATGTCTTTGTGTTTCTCGTAATTCCTGCCATTTTAATTGTATGTAGCAACCTTTCTCCATTGTGATGAAACTTTATGCATGTATATAACTTATTTAGATAGACGAAAGGCGTATTTTAAATATGTACAGATAAAGAAGTTAAAAATCTTGATTTCCGCTTGTTACTTTCAAATTCCGAGGAACAGCAATTAAAAAAAATGTTTTTCTAAATTATCAAGTAAAATGATCGTTTCGATTTTGCACAAAGACTGTATAATATTGCTGTGCTAATTAGAGTATTCACGTTTAATCGGAAACAATTAAAGCAACGTATCTCATGCGATGGTAAACATTTTAAAATGTAAACGATGCTATGGTTACATCATGTTGCAGAATTTAAACTTTCTGTTTTAATTTCGTCTGACGCCGCGCTTTCATATTTCCCAGCTGTGATTTACACGCACGGCTAATTCAAAATGGGCTCAACAACGCGTTCGTACCGTGAACAATTTTTAATTTTACTAAGTTCACATTATAATAATGACTGAAATCAATTTATAACGTTTTAAACTACTTGTCGTCGAATAAGGATTCTAAACTCTGTCATCATTCACAATTTAACGAAAGTACTTTGTTGGTTGCAAAAATGAACATTTATGGAAATCCTACAGACACTTTTGGCATGTTATGAATAAACTATATACACTTTTATGAAAGTGTCTTATCGTATAAAGAAAGACTTTTTAAGGAAAATTGAATTAGACACGAAAGGCTAAATACAAAAAAATTAATTTTATTGTAACCCTTTGCTGAGGAGGAATTTTGAAAATATTGGAAATATTTTCTCCAAGAAGCTAAATCTTGTCTTAGAGTTTCAAGTTCTAAAATAAAAATATAAACTGACCTTATAGTAATATAATAATTAACCCTTTGCACTCGAAGCTGTTATAACTAGAAAACCAGAGCATTTCTTCTGACTTAGGATATTTTCATTCCACATGAATTATTTTACCTTATGTATACAGGGTGTTTTACTGTTATTCGTCCTTATAACACTTAAATTTTTATCAATTTTTTAAATATAAAAATAGCAATGTTTAAATTATTTTAAATAATAGTGTGTCAATTTTTCGTGGCGCCTCAGAGTTACCACTCGAGTCCAAAGGGTTAACTATTATTTTGACTTATTACTGATTTTTTCCTTTGCAGTCACTGCAATTATAAGACTGTTTCCACTTAAATATGTTTCATGAACTTTTTCATTAAAGTTCATATTAATTTAAAACTTGTATAAAATTTTAAAAGATACAAGCTTGTCATTATTATTTTAATTTTAAGATGCAATTTTAAAGACTACGTATATGAACCGAATGTCGCCAACATGTCTCCTCAGAGAATTAAAAAATCTAAAAATACTACTTTAAAAAATTGAAAGAGAGAATTTTATACTCTATACTATTCAAGAAAGAAACTAAATAATTTTTAGAAGTGTCTTCTAGAACAAAATCCTGCAATTTCAGTTGGATCACCTAGCACTATAGAGACCTGAAACATGATCGAATCTCGTCCATGCCGATCCTGAATGGTTCAAGCACACTTTTGAAGAACACGAGGAAATCCGTTCGCAGTATCTCGTGGGCCCAACCCTTTAATCTTCGTTCCCAAGAATTAAACACGATTTGATTCTTCGTGGATCAGAAGGGCCGCGAATCAAAGAGGCCTGGCCGAAGAGAAGTTCAACGACCTGTCCCAGATATTGTCGTAAAATCTCGACGTTACACACTTGATCACGTAGCAGAGAGTGTGGGCGGCCGATGAAAGAAATATGCATACAGAGGACCGGCCCACCGTTTTGCAAGCCCTCTTTTTTGAACGTACGCTAAATTCGATCTGTCTGGAATATGTCTGCGCAAAGTCGAGCCGCTTTCAACAGCTGAACCCTACCACTGGCGGTCAAGTCACCCGTTTCAAATTTTTTATCTGACAATTACTAAAATTTTACATCTTCCTTCGCAGAATCCCCCCCCTTTCTAGATTCGATGGATCGTTTTAGTCGATCATACACTGTATCGAAAAATCCCATAAAATCCAAACAAACAAAATCTTGTTATTTCTACAAAAGAGTAACATTAATTCTTTCAACAAATAATTTTGGCAAACTTACACAAATTATATTAAGTAAAAACAAAACTAGAAATCAAACTGTAAGCTGTACGAACCTTAAACAATACCATAAATTGCACTAACTATAAAACAATATATAAAATGTACAGCGAACTAGTCTAACTGCAATCTAAGCTAAGTATAAACTGAACTAGAAACCAAACTATTGGCAGTACTAACTATAAACAATATTACAATCTACACTAACTATAAAACTATTCTATAAATCAAACAGTGCACTGGTATAATTGCAATCTACATTAACTATAAATTAAACTGCGTACTGAACTATACGTTGTACTGACTATAAACAATATATCAAACAACATTAACTATAAATCAATCTATAAAATATACAGTTCACTGACCTAACTGCAATCTAAACTAAGTATAAACTGAAGTAGAAACCAAACTGTTGGCTATACTAACTATAAACACTATTACAATCTATACTAGCTACTCAGTAATCTATAAACTAAACAGTAGACTCATCTAACTGCAATCTACACTAACTATAAACTAAGCTGCACTATCCACAAACAGTATCACAATCTACACTAATTATAAACTAAACTAGAAACCAAATTATAAGCTGGATTATCCATAAACAGTATCACAATCTACACTAATTATAAACTAAACTAGAAACCAAATTATAAGCTAGATTATTCATAAACAGTATCACAATCTACACTAATTATAAACTAAACTGGAAACCAAATTATAAGCTGGACTAACTATAAACAACATATGATATAAAGGAAGAATAAGGAATATAGACAAGGAGAAAATTGAAAATCTGTTTGTTTTAAACTTAGGTGCCCGACGTTATGGCAATTTTTCCACACAGCGATGAGGTGTACCAACGAAGAAACTCGAACAAAGGATAATTGTAAAAAAATTTGCACCAAAGTACCATGTGCAGGCATACTTCTAAATATAGGTCAGATTAGTCATAACTTTCGAGCATTTACGTTACGTTCAGCTGCAGCTCAAGAAAAATGGGTAAAAAGTCGCGAGCACGCGAGCCTAATCTAATCAGCCGATTACTTCATCGCCTTGGAACAGCCAAAACGCTAGAATGACGTCGTCGAGGAGCTAGTGCAACTTAGACTAGCAGATATAATCTGAAGGAGCATTCTTAAATCCCATGAAACAACCATGAGAAATCTCTTAACTATTTTCATCATATTAGTTACGCTTCTATTCATCGTAGTTCTAAATTAAACATCACGGTATCGTTTTCCCTTCTTTATTATTTATAAGATTGTTGTAATATGTCTCATAAGCAGCTTCGAAGGAAACATTTGTTCTCATCAGTTGGTTAAAATTATCAAACACGACATGAGAACCCACACATTAGGGAATTATCAACTCCCATTATCACGTGCGAATCGCTAGTCTGGATCTCCATACATTTCACTAGCCACTCTTTTAATTAAATTCCAACAAAATTACGTAAGTATCTCGTCTTAAATCTCTCTCTTTCTCTTTTTCTCGCTGCAATACGTGCTGTTTCGTGCGTTAAAACGAGCACCGTTCAACACGAATTCTGTTAAATAACTTTTTTACGGCTGCGTAAAGTAAAACTGGCTACCGACTGCTAGTTTAACCCTTTGCACTCGAATGGCGTCTCTAAGGCGTCACCAAAAATTACCATAATATTATTTAAGCGATTGTTACATTGCTACCGTTAAAAAAGAAATCGTTAAAAATTTCAGAGTTGCAAGTACGAGCAATACTAATTAATTTCATATGCAGGAAAGGAAACAGACTATAATTATCTATACTAATATAATTTGAAATTAACTACTGTTTAGAACATTTTTATCAATTTCTTAACTGCAGACCTAGTTAATATTATAGTTTGATAATATTAACTTATTATTAATAATATAAATTAATTATATAAAAAGTAATTATAATATAATATTATTAAAAATTAATAATATAAATTATATAGATAATATTATTAATATTATAAATATTATTATATTATATATTATATTCTATTATTATTAATAATAAGTTGATATTATCAAACTATAATATTAACTAGGTCTGCAGTTAAGAAATCGATAAAAATGTTCTAAACAGTAGTTAATTTCAAATGCACAAAATGAAACAAATTATGTACAGTGGAGCTATTATGGATAAAAATATTGTTTCGATTTTGGAATGAAACTTTGGAGCGCAAAGGGTTAATATTTCTGCGTTAATGTTTCTAAGCTAGATGAATATTCTTCTCGAAAAATTAAAGCATTCTTAACAACTTAAGCACGGAATTTAAGTTTTTGATAACTAAATTATAATTCTTAAAGATATGATGTATATACTTTAATAATTTTAACTAACTAAATTGTAATTTTTCTAAAAGATATACATATACTTTAATATTAATAATTTACTGTAATAATTAATAATAGAATTAAGTTTGCTCGAGCCATTATAGTAGCGCGTCGTACAAGAAGATGGCATCCGCGGAAGCCACTATAGTAACGCATCGTGCTTAAGAGGTTAAAATTACTATGTCCACAAAATAAGGTAGAATAATCGAAATGTCAAAACGCGTTTACATTTATTAAAATGTAATACTCGTATTACTATAGTAATAATAATAATTGTATTACTGTGCCACAGAAAATGTTACAGAATTTTCTGACTTGCATTCTCGTGACGTAACAGAAAAATAAAAGCGAAGGTTGAATGACAATGTCTAACACGTAACATCGCGATTTTTCCTCGAAACGAGTATTTGCAAGTTTCATGAGAGTTTATCTCACGAACATACATATTTTTCACAGGATAATCGCGAAAATTGTTGTTACCTTAAAACAAAATTTTGTCCTCGAAGTCTGGATATAATTTTCTTTAAGTGAAACAGCTACGCGAAGTTATTACAATTTCTGTAATCCATACTTTAATTACCTGTGTTTTAAGTCCGAAGAATATAAAGTTTACTCATACATGAATATTTAAATAACCGATTACTGGAACGTCCTTTTTTAAACTAGTTTTAGGTAATTTCAACCATCGCAAAGGATGCTAATATTTTCATAAAATGTTCACAAGTATATTGTGAATTTTATGCGTTTGCATTAAAAACGGATGGAATTTTAGAAATATTTAAAAATATATACTATTTTCAATTTATTAGACTAACAAACGAAGGAAATTTCTATCTTACTCGAAAATTGGTTGCAAGGTAGACAATATTTATTTTGCATAAAGATTCACAGCCAGATAATAAATTTTCTAGATATTTCGTTCAACTAATAAATGATTCTTGCACAAATAACATTTTATCGCGGTTAAACAATTTATGCTGCCTCGATGTTAACAGAAATCTCGTATTTTCGAGATGAAAAGCGATTTTAAAATTTTCATGCCGTTCAAATTCGATTCCGGACAGTTTGCCGACACGTTTGCGCCCATTTGTCTCATTCGATCGACCTTTTTGTAATAAGGCGGTACGACGACGGTCGAAAATCCGATCGAAACGACGCAACAAAAGACCACAATGGAACAGGAAGGGGCCAAATTGGGTCAATTGCTTGGGACATGTATTCGTCCAGGGAAAGAAAGATGGCGGGTCAGAGAGAAAAGAACGTGAAAGGAAAGGCGATTGGATAACACGATGAAGTCGTAGGAAAAAGGGCCGAAGCCAAGACAACAGTGCTACATTTATAAGGTAAAATTAGGTTTCACGCCGTATGAGGTACTCGAAACACTAAATAAAATCATTCTGCCTCTTATGTAAGTCGAGTTTCTAAACGTTCGATTCATGAAAGTGAATTTACTTCAATATACTGACATTTCACTTCGATGTGGATGCATTCGTTATTATTCAAGGATCGTCACTGGCATTTCCTAAAATGTTTTATTACACTAACTTGGGATACCGTGCAGATTTTCTTTAACACTAGCAGTCTTGTGGAAACTGCATAAATCTTCGTTCGGTTTTACATCTTAATTAAAACAGCGACCAGGAAAATTAGTCTGTTTTACTTGAATCTCTCAACAATCGGTGGTTAACACAATGTCTCGAGTTAGGAATTAAAATTGTTTGGAGTTGAAAGGGTTAACACTAGGTTTACGGGACGCGTTCTAATATTTCTTATTTATGATTATTAAGATTGTAAAGATTTATTGCTTTGCATATAAATTGTGTTAAAACGAATCCAAGTTTATTGGCGTACGTTTGTTCTTTTACGAAATTATGAAAGGTTAAACGTACTATGATGAAATGGTAAGAAAAGATCAGTTAACCCTTTGCACTCAAAGCAATTCCACTCCAAAATCGAAACAATATTTTTACCTATGATAGCTCCACTGTACATAATTTGTTTCATTTCGTGCATTTGAAATTAACTACTGTTTCGAACATTTTTATCGATTTCTTAACTGCAAACCTAGCGATGTAAAAGTTGTTTAAATAATAGTATGGCAATTTTTAGTGGCACCTTAAAAGCACCATTCAAGTGCCAAGGGTTAACTCTTTCGTGAAAAGAATTTCGCAGCGTTGTTTGAAAGTACAGTGTAATGGAGAAGCATTAATTATCAGATTCTAATACCTTGATGCATTTTTACATAGAATGACAAAATGAATTCTATTTGTTGAATGCACATGCACTAATACACTACTTAAAAAAAGAAGTCCTACGAACCCTTTTTAAACTTTTCGAACCTTTCACTCATTAATTTTCATGCTTTAATGAAATAATGTGAATTATTCTCTACATATATGTTTTGAAATTGTACTTTCTCGTACAAAACGTGTATCAGACGGGATTCCAAATGCTAAATAAAAAGATATTCGTGGACTATATGATTATATGCACAAGAAAATAATTAGAATGTATTATAAAATTCTACCAATCCGCGTTAAGGTTTCTTCAGACGGAAATGTAGAGACTATGGCGTATTTCACTGCAAACTACTTAAAGTCGTGAGCACTGTCGTCCAGGACAGTGGAAACCGCCGAGTCAGCGGAATTAATGGTAGGGAAAGTGGGATTTTCTTGCGTGGAATGTGCGTAGGTCGCGTTCAATCAGCGGGAAACACTTTTTCCCGCGAATCGCATTAGATATTGTGCGTGAAATGTGGTGAAGAGAAGAGACGAAAGAAAGCAGGGGAAGTGGGAATATCGAGCAACGCACAGGAAGCGGCTTTCAGGCAGGTAGCAGCGACGCAACATCCGGTGTGGATAACGCCTAACAAAAGGGTATCCTTCCGTTCGCGTCGACGAAATAGATACGGCTTTCATCGCTTGTTCGGTAGAAAGCAGATTTTCAAGCGTCAGAGAGGACGCTCCCTTGTTTTAGCAGGAACGATCTTGATGCAGGTCGATCGATAAAGTAATCCCGCTGGCTTCGTGAAATAGTAGAATTTCTATTCCGGGAGCCGGAGTCGAGCGCAAGACGTCGCCGAACGGGCTGAATCTCGAGAGCTATCTCTAATATATTTACCTCGGCTGCTTTGAACGCAGATTCCGGTTATTTAGCTTCGTGAAATAGTAGAACTTCTATTTTCGAAGCTGAGAGAGTGCAAGATTTCATTGAATCCGCTCGATCTGTAGAGATCGATACCTCCAATATACAGGGTGTCCCACGCAACTGGAACAGGCTGTACCTCCTAGATGGTTGAGAATAGAAGAAAATGTTATAAGTAGAAGTTAAATGGTATCAGACTGTGCATAATATGCAACTAATTTTATGCACTTTTGTGCATCGGTGCATCAGAAAAATGCAACTGCATATTTTTTTAAAATAGAAACCTATATTTTTGACTACACCAATCGATGCAGTTTCTTGTGCTCTACATAAAAGTACTAACATACTTATGCCCTAAACTTATTCGTTAAGAAGTTATCGAAGCTAAAAGTTCTCTGAATTATTTCGGTTTCTCGGCAAGTGTTCCGGAGTACCTACGTTACAACAAGTGTTCAAACGGTCCTCCATTGAAGTCCAAACATTTTTGGGGCATAAGTATGTTAGTACTTTTATGTAGAGCACAAGAAACTGCATCGATTGGTGCAATCAAAAATATAGGTTTCTATTTAAAAAAAATATGCAGTTGCATTTTTCTGATGCACTGATGCACAAAAGTGCATAAAATTAGTTGCATATTATGCACCGCCTGATACCATTTAACTTCTACTTATAACATTTTCTTCTATTCTCAACCATTTAGGAGGTACAGCCTGTTCCAGTTGCGTGGGACACCCTGTATTTACCTGTAGCTACTTTAAATTCTATTTCGTTCTACTTGAGCGACAGTGGTTTTCTCAATAATGTTAACGTCGACACTATTCCGTCGACTAAAACTCCGTAGACGCGACGTTTGCACAGTTACGGGGAGAATGCTGTATTTAGCTTTGCGAAGTAGTAGAATTTCTATTCTGGAAGCTAGTCCAGTGCAAGTCGTCGAATACGTTGCATTTATAGGTCTACCTAAAGTATAATTTATTTTCAGAAATTTTTAAACGCCAGATTTTGCAGATTTTATAAGAGTAGGATGTTGGTCTTGTTGGATTTGCACTTTATAATTGCAATATTTAAATCGCAAGTGTTCAAACAAATTTTTACTTCAATATATTTGTTAACGAAACCACAAATATTATAGGTACTATTATTTTCTACGATTTCAAATCACAATTAAAAATTGATTTCACTAGTTCTATATAAACAATAAAATCATGGACGTCGTACATGCGTGATAGTGGTAGCAAACGTGCTAAAACCGATTAATTTTCCTGGTCGCTGTTTTAATTAAGGCGTAAATCCGAACGAAGATTTATGCACTGTGCACATCAAATTTGTTAATGTTAATCGTATGGCAATACTTAAATTTTTACTAACTTCCTAATTACAGACGTTTGCAGTATACAAATTGTTTTGAATAATAGTTTGACAATTTTTAATGTTTCCTCAGAGGAGCCATTAGAGTGCTAAGGGTTGAAATTTGTAGATTCTCCTTTCGCGAATTTATGTAGATTTAGATTGATGATTTTTCGGCAGATTTCGAAAACAGCCTGTAAACAAAGGCAATCTTCGCCTCTCGAAGTTTGCTTCGAAGGATCATGGTCGATCCTCGCCATAAACGTCGTCCGTCGAAGAAGTTCTCGCGGTTGTCAGGTCTTTCTTTCTCGTGGTTTCCAACTAACAGAGAGTTTATAACTGTCGGGATGCCGCACGACGGAGAGCTGTTAAAGGGAAATATGGCGGAGGACGAAGAAGAAGAACGAAACCGATGGAACGGAGAATACATGACCGGATCTGGACGTAATTCATGCTACAATTTACGCGGCGGCGGTCACGATTCCGGAAAAAATTACTTAATGCCCGGCTTTTACGAGCTGGTTACATTGAAGCCGAACGCGCACCAGACATTTCAGGAATTCAGCTTTATTATCGCGCGGCGCTTTGCACGCGACGATTAAGAAGCTCCGGGTATGCTCTAATTGAAAACTGGAGGAGGAGATACTATTTTCAATTGCTTTCGAACGATCCCGTCGCTCTAAATGGCGCATAGTAGCTGACCAAAGAGTATTCCCGCTGCGAGAAAAATCCGGGGAATGTAGTTCGCAAATGAATTTTAATGAATACTGGTCAATATTCACACCGCGATTCAATGCGAGTAAATCCATGGATAAAACTTGTCTCTGGGTAACGTATTAACCAATTCGAACGAACATTTATGAAGCAGCAATATTTTACACCGGATAAAATAAATTGTGCATTATCTGATTATCTGGTGAACGCGTATTGCGAGCTATATCGATGATCTTGTACGATTTAACACGGTCATTCGAATCTACCGAAGCTTTTAAACAATACATGTTTATCCTTACTATTATCCCTTTTCCATACCATTTTCTGTGTAACTAAAGTTATTATTTTCATCGCTAAAAATGTTACAGAAGAGGATAGACAATTTTTATCTTTTATACTGCTACGTCTACTTCAATGCTTGAATATTGATTAGGAAAAAACGATATTTGATTTTGTTTAAAAACAAAGACACAATATTTATATTTGTTAGAGTTTATTTTAAATCTTCAACACGAGTCTGATTCGTCATAATATGGCAAGGGGTTAATATTTTTAATTGGTCCATTATGAGACACTGAGCATACTATTCTGTACATATATTTACAGTTAAATATTGCTGCAAATATTTTATAAAATCCCCGAGAAAATATAGAGAATTTAACAATTATAACCAGATTGTGAATTTTTAAGTGTTAGTGGTACTTTTAAAATTATTACACTTTTTGATTTCATTTTTTGGAATATTCACTCTTGTATTCAACCACCCTTTGCTGTTCCACCAACCCTCAAAATTCTGCAAAATCCAAATGAAATTTTCAGTGAAATAAAAATAGAAAAAATAAAATATATATTGTAGAGTACTCCTGCCAACTTTAAATTAAATAAATTAAAATTCATTTAGGAACGATGTAAATAATTCTGTCACCTATATAAGGGTGACATGGCAGTCAAAGTGTAAAGGGGTGGTTTTCCCTGAATTTAGTCTGCATTTTATAACAACTCAGGCAAGTGAACATAATTCCTCAAATTCGTTAGCCTCGTACTTTGCAAATGAATTTAAACCCCGAATAAACCTTGTAATCGCAGTTGCACAGAAAAATAAAATATTTGCAAACAATTAAACGATTCGATGTTAAATAATAAATCGGTAGCCAAACGAAGAATTTATGACCACGAATGCAACGGTGTAGCGTGCAAGTTTGCCGCGCAAGTTTCGGCTAAATTACATGAATTCGCAAAGCCGAATTTTCGAGCACAATTTCGCAAGTTCATCCGAGGGTGAGACACGGCCAGGCTCAGCCACCGAGCAAATAGCAAGTTTGGGGCAGCCGTTGTATTATTCCCGGTGAAAACACGTTATGTCAATGGAAATTTTAAAACCAGCAGCCGCAGAGAATGCGGCGGCGCCGGTAAGCTGCTTAAATCGAGAGCTTTCGCGAAACACGAGAGCTGTATAGTCTTCTGGTCCGTCTTTCGTTGCGTTTTCGCACGCGCGAACAACGGCAACTTCCCGATGCAAATCCGCCCGTGAATTGTATTTCGCGTATTTCCATTTCTGCCCGGGATCGGAATACACGTTAATTCGCGATCCACCATTTCCGGATCGGCGATCGCGAAACTGAACTCGTTTCAATTGCAACCTATTGTAACGTTTCCATGATTAACGAGACATCAAACACTGCTCGACAATTCCCTTTACGAGTTGCGAAATAAAACAGCAACAATAAAACATTATCGCTTTCGCAGTGGTTTTTGGGTTACCTAACGTGCTATTTGCGAGACAAAATTAGCCTAACGATGCATGGTTTTGTGAGAACGCGTTTTCGCGTTAAAATGTAATTAAAATGTAATTGAAACTATTTAAACTATTTAAGAATTTGTGATCAGAGATTTTTGGGGTCACTGCGATAATTAATTATGGATCTTGATACGTTTATGGGTTACGAACATTTTCAATAAATTTTAAAATTTAGCACGAGTGAAAAGAAGTGCAAGAGACTCAGTTTTCATAGCCAAAAGATAATGATTCGTAAATTAATGTCCATACTGTTATACTATTTTTAAGATAAATCGAATTCGAATTTATTCGTCGAAGTTTTGGCTTGCGTCGAGAATATACAATTATCCACCGTCTCCCATAGTCGATTCAACATTATTTAGTCCACGTTTTGCGATAATTCGCGAACAACCTCGTTCCACAACCACGACAATTATCATTACGCAATTCTGCCGGAGTGAACCTTATCGCGAACACTATCAGGGCCAGGAAGGAGTGGTCGAAGAAATGAGCCATCCAACAAAAGAAATGCAGACCACTCACAATTTTAACGACCTAGAAACACCCCCTTAATCATACATTATTATACACAATTCTTCCTGGCAATTACAGATCTACACAAAACGATTTAATTACTATTTATTAAGCGAAGAAAGTTTAATTCTTTATAATCACATTTTTCCAAATTCTCTATGTTTTTCCATTTCATATTAATAATTCGAGAACAAAATATTCCAGCGCAAATTGTTGAAGGAAAAAGGTGCACTTTGATTCACCTCAAGAATTAACCCTTTCAGTTACAGTGTTTTAAATTCGACCAATGTATATTGCAATGACAAAATTGCATCCATTCAGATCTCGTACAATTTTTATCGTAATGTCTACGTCACTGAAGAAATTCATTTGAAACTTTCTGGTGAAAATATTTTTACAACTTCAGTAATCGTAAACGGAAAAATTAGGAACTTTTTGACTGGTTCGGTAGTTCTAGTGTTAACTCTTAATAAACAATGTTTTACAGATAAAAAAACGCAATTTAACGTCACGAGATAGAGAGCCGCGGGACGCGGTAAATAGCAATTAAGTAATTTCCAAGGGGTGTTAACTTTTTGCGCCTTACAATAACATCTGGGCAACATTCGCGTGTTCCTTTTGCGGATTCGATTATAATGATAATAACCCTCGGTGTCGAACGATTCTCGATCTGGAATATAAGCTCCGGGACGAAACTATCGGAGCAGCCCGTGGCCCAATAACCGCTCTTTCTCGCTGGCGCAATTTTCAATAATTGCGAACGTGATTAATCGCAAGCTCGGGGAAAAGTCCCAGCGGCGATAGTCCGGAGTGGCCGAGAAAATGGCGGATGATTGACGCGCTAATAACTCGCACGATGATATAATTGTTGCTTCCTTTCGAACGTGCGCGCACGGCTGCAACACACGAGAGGTTGCAGCCACTTGCAGCCGAACGACTGCGAATTCCAAGAGGAAAATACCTGGAGGGTGCAATTTCCGGACTTGGGATCCACGCGAGTGCACGCGCCCAGACGACTAACGACTCAAGCATAATTGGTTGCTCGCCCGAACCGACCACGATAATACGAGAACAAGTTTAATGGGGTAAGTGGATCACGGGCTGCGGATAGAGCCATTAACAATTAACCGAGTGGCCCGTGTCATCGTTCACTGATATCTTTCTGCTCGGTTCTAAAACCACCCTTTGCTGTTCCACCAACCCCCACCTCCGCGCGTCTCTCGACAGCAGGGCTGCAGAACTCGCAAAAATTTGCAGAACCCCCAAAAGATCCTACAACTATCGAGAATCCCGTGAATTTTGAACGCCAATATTTACACCAACGTTTTTTAACTATTAACCCTTTGTTTAAAACAATTTTTACATTGCTATATGGGGTAAGTGGTTTTTTTTATATATTTTGTACCTTGTATATATTTTTATACTGTTATTTATATATTGCTTAAATCATTTATTCATCGATCGTAGTCACAATTTTGAACGAATGTTTTATGCAAGATGTAAGTGGTTTTCTGGTAATTATTCTTTTTATGTTGCAGTTTAAAAATCTCATGATACACATTTCGATTCCAGTGATATTCCAATATACTTGGTATCGCATGACGGTTTTAGTAAAATAATTTAAGAAAGTGCAAACTTTTCAGAGCGTCCCGAAAATTATTCAAACACGAACGCATTCATAGAAATACGCACTCTATGAATATTTATTAAGAGAGCGAATGGCCAATGTTTTTCTAAGACAATTTATCTTCGAAAATTAAGAGCACGGAACGAAGATGGAATAATCGTCGACAACGTAAATCTCTCTTCCCGTTGCAAATAAAAAATAAAAATAACCGTGTAAAAGAACGTCCCGGGTTGTCTCGAGTTTTTCAAACGGTTCATTTACAATTACTCGACAGTTGCGACAATTAGTATCCTTCGAGAAACTTTAATCAACGCTTGTTCCATTTTCGTTTTACGGCTGGGCGCACGTTCAACCTGAACAGCGGAAGAAAGTTGGACAAGCGATAAGCGAGTTTTCCAACCGGACTACTTACGGTTAGGTTCTTTTTATTTCTTCATACCTTACCGAAGAATATCTTCCTCAGAAAATTAAATGAGCGTTACGAATTGAAATTTCATGCGGCACTGAATCGTCTCTGCACCAGGATATGCAGCGAATCTACATGCGAGCAAATGTTGCATATTTACGCGAGAAATCGTTGCTTCGAACGGATGAATATTTTCTACTAGATTCTAATGAGCGATCGTTAATTAGAACTCGGCAAACATTGTAATCAACCGACAGTTATAACCAAGCCGCCCTTCGGTCGGCGCGAATGATCGCGATAGATTGTTTTCGCCACTAAAAATGTAAAATCATGAGGCGAATTAACGCTATTAATTAGTCTGAAGGATAATTCAATTTAGAGCTAATTGCATTTACTCGAGCTGTCCATTACCCGGCAGTACTACAGAATAATGTGTGGAATGGTGGCTGAACTAATGTTCACTGCATTTTAGTCATTTTAATGCAACCAGGAATACACAATGCCAAATAATTTGCTTCTTACGAAAATCTAGGAAAGAATTATTTTTTTATGTTAATTTTAGTTTTGCATAAAATGAAATGGCAAGTTTCTTTTCTAACACGTTCTGTGCCAAACTGTTTTTAATTGACTTTTCATTCAGGGGATTTTCATTATCACGAACTTATTTGTTTTGTAATTATACTTCGACGTGAACCTATAAAATATATGCTTTTAATAAATTAATTTATTATTATTAGACTATGAATGTTGATGTTTTAAAAATTGCTTGCCTAAATTGCAAAGAAGAGAAGCCAAATAAAATTTCGTTTCTGTAATTAATTAAATAAGCTAAATTATATTGATATTATTAAATTCTTTCAATCTTTCTATTATTTGGAACTTTGTCAACTCATTCTGATCATAAATGTTTAATTATGTGAAACATGCAAGTTATCTATTATAATGGAAGAACACTTTTGAAGGAAAAATGTACAGAATTAATTAAATAATGAACATTCATAAATTAAATTTTATTTTTTAAAAATGAACTTTCAGTATTGAATAGAATTTACAACAAATTTGTGTTCGGAAGAAGTAAATATTTGTAGTCTCTATTCTCATTGTGAAGAAGTCTTCTCGAGCTAATAAACTTTCATCCCATTCTAGTACTCGTTAACTGATCCGCAACAATGTAAATTAATAAAATTGTCAGCTTTCTCCAATTTTCAGGTATTACGGGCAAATTTAGCTCCTCAGATATCGAATTAATGAGAGCCGAAGCTTCGAAAGTGTAGAAGTCATCATTACCTCACTTTTACTTCGAACCTTCAATCACGGACACCTAGTTCACGAATACGATAGTGTTCGCCTAAATTCGTTAAGACTGTCCCACTTAAATTTCCACGATACATACTCATATCCCCCCTGCCACTTACTATCTCTAAAGTGAAGGAAAAGTATTTCAAAGAGGTAAACGTAACAGGTAATTTAAATATTAAAAATTCCAAAACTACGCACCGAGTAACATATTACCAAAAATATCAAATAAAATGTATTTCAACCCTTAGCACTCCGATGGCTCCTCGGAGGCGACATTGAAAATTGTCAGACTATTATTTTAATAAAATTAAAAGTAGTATGTATCTTATTAAAAATAAAATTCCTACAGTCAATTTTGGATAACACATTATTAAGATAGCGATGTTAAAATTGTTTTAAATAACTGTGGCAATTTTTCTTGGCGCCTCAGAGTCGCCCCTCAAGTGCTAAGGGTTGAATAAAAACCGAATAAAATTAAAAATAGTATGTTTTTTAATAAAAAAAATTTCTACAATCTATTTTGAATAACCCATTATTAAGATAGCGATGTTAAAATTGTTTTAAATAAAAGTGTGGCAACTTTTGGCTAAGGGTTGAAAGTAAGTACTGTACTGTACTAGGCAAAGTAAGCCACAGATGTTCAGGGTCGGTTTTGGATTTCGTAGCGGGTAATCGGCTCGGTGTCGCCCGGAGAACGCTCTCGCAATTAGAAAATGCAAAATTTACCTCGTCGGAGACGGCAGCGTTGCCTAGAAGTTTCGAAGTCAAGGATCCTTCCCGGCAGCGTTTTCACGTCACTGGACACTATTTTTCATGCTCCCCGAAGGCAGTCGCAGTCGCCTCAGACGCTCCTCACCTCGTACAAAGCCGTTTTTCGCCGATGAATGGGACAACGCTGTGAGGATCGGTGTGCCCAGGGTTAATTTTAATGTGCATTACGCGTCGTTCGAAGGACGCTCCTCCGACCCGGGATCGGTGACAAAAGGGTTCATTTAGGCTCCGCAGACGAAACCGCGAGACATGGGACGTGCGAGCGAAAGAAGCCACTTGGAATGCTCTAACTCCTTAAACTACCTCGAGTTCAACGGGATATTTGATTTTTTAACGCGAAGAGCACCAGGTGGATGCGAACGACCTGTTTTTAATTTCGGAGACGGAGAAGAATAGATTTTCGACGTGGAAAAATAGAAATTAATGGTATTAAACACAAAATAACAGAATAGTAATAGTAAATTGCATAGAATAAAATAGTAACTTCAAATAGTAATTGTTTGTGGAAATATTTCAGACTTTAGTATCTTATTTCAAATTTTTCCCAGCTCTGCCTAAATTCCGAACACCAATCGTCTCTTACGAAATACATTACTCGATGCTAATCGAATATTTTCAAACACTGTAAGTTCAACTACCTCATTCAACTGACAAGGCTCTAAGTAGTCACGTAAACTGAAGTAACATCATGCAACAGTTCTTCAAATACTCGCAGACTGCTGCAATATTGTTGGAAGAGACAACATTATATAATGGAAATGTACAGAGAAATTATTTATTCACGTTAGAAATGATCCAACATATTCTTTTGGTTCTCATAATTTCTCAAATTAATTTCTGACTCTCGCAATTAATCGATTACAATTCTATCGTTATTTAAGATTTACTCGTTACTTGCAAAATGGAGGAAATGCATTGAAATTATTTATAAGTGACCAACAAATTTCATAAATTCATAAATTTTAAATTATTTACACCTGTAAATCAGTGAAATGGAAAATAAATTTTTAAATATCTGAAAATTGCCCTGCTCATTATTTTCCTAGTGTTCATACATCATGCGCAATCCTTCCACCCATTCGCTCCTATTCTGTGGCATGTCCTACAGAACTATATGAAAATGTAAAAATATCGGAACAATACTGAAGATCTTCAGACTTTAGAATCCATTCCCCCTGGAAACAATTCATACACGAGCGAAACGGAACAGCTACAGCACACGCTATTGTACTCGACTTTCAAACAACGAACTCGGTCTCGGGCAATTAACAAGAGAAATCATTAGGCCTGAAAACGAATCTCATTCGTATCGAGTGAATTGATATCAATTTTCATGTGCGCCGACGGCTGAAAAGCCAATACACAAGAACCGAAGAAAATAATTTTGAATATAATGAATTATAGAAGATAAATGTGAAATGGGTTCACGAGTCGATGAATAAATGATAAAAGAATATTAATTTGCTGAACAACGTTGCATGAAACAGAAATAATTTGTTATGACGTCGAAGTTTATTTTCGATGCATATTGCATCGTGCATGAATGCATTTTCTCGTTTTCTTTTTTTTTTGTAACATATGGTGTTTCATTCTGTCTTTTTTTTTATGGAAGACAATATATACTATGATAAAATTTTAATTTAAAAAAAAAACAAGTATTCCAACAATATCTGAAAACATATTTTTCAACTCAATATTTGACTCACTCTGTTTTTGCATATGTGCCATACGTTTTCTGTTTGATTTTCAATAAAAATGGAAATTTTTGAATGAAATATGTATAATCCAAAATATGAGGTTGTTCGGAAAGTAATTTCGTTTTTATTTTCAATGAAATAGTTATTCACTATAAGAAAATATTTATACAAACGAAACAAAATTACTTTACAACAACCTAATAGTAACTTTCAGTATGAATTGTAAGAAATATGAGCTGGAAAGTTCTTTATACCTTTAACAATTTTGATAAATAGAGTATGACAAATAATAAATAAGAAAATAATGAAGCAATGATTCAACATTCATTCTATTCAATTCAATTCATTCATTCAACAGTTCTTCTCAATGCATGTCGCATTCTTCGTATACATTCATCCTTACTCACCCATTCGCATTCGTACCACGATTTCACTAAAACAATCTCATACACTACTATCACTCTTACCTAGTTCTATCTTGCAACTATTTGAAACCCATTAAACACATAAAATCAGTAATTCAATATACGAAAAATTTGTCTGCAGTCCTATTAACATTAAACCTAACACAGCAGATTTTGTATCTTACAATTATTGTAATAATTGATTCAATAGATTTTTTACTCTATTTTTACTTATGTTGTACTAAAAATCGTATAAAATTCGAATAAATTAAAATAACACAAGTGACAACTCTGTAGCTGCTAAATAAACCAACTGGTTGAAGGCATAAACAAATAGATTAAATAAATTTTGTCACTCTCTGAAGTCAATGTATAGGTTTATCCAAAATAGACTATGAAATGTTTTTTAAAATAAAAAACATACTACTCTTAATTTTATTGGTTCTTTTATGTAATCATCGTGTATCATCTATGACAATTGCTTGTGAAAGACGATGCCTGTTCGTTTCTAATAATTATGTAAAATTTCTAAACTTTGTTCTTCAAATAAACCCAAAGAAAAATGGCCAATTTGGCTATTTCGTACCACCATTCCTCGAAATTAATCGACCATTGAATTTCGATTGCAATAAAGTGATATGATGAACGTTCTCAGTCAACATCCTAAAGGTACTTTTGGATAACCCTACATTTAAGAAATTGCTAAAAATTTAATTGTTGTAAAGCCGAATAACAGTAAACAACCCCATATTAAATAAGATGAAATAATTCATGTAAAATGAAAATATCCCAAGTCAGAAGAAATTCTTTGCCTTTCTAGTTAGAACAGCTTCCAGCGCAAAGGGTTAACATTAACTTCAGCCAAGTACACTAGCCCATTTTAATAATATTAACCCTTTGCACTCCGAGCAATTTCAATTCCAAAATTGCTATAAAATTTGCTATAATTACTCCTGCGTGTAACACTTCAATTTTTACCCATTTGTTAAATACAAATATGCTTTTTTAATAGTTGTTTTGAATAATGGTATAACAGTTTTTGCTGTCGCCTCGGAGGCGCCATCGGAGTGCTAAGGGTTGAAATAATGAAAATTAATACTTTCATTCTACACGATGTACTTTTTAAATTTACATTTTTACGAATTTCATTGACACAAGTATAGCGACGTAAAGATTGTTTTATACGGTGCTGCAACTATTTTCAATGGTGCCTGAGAGTCACCGTTCGAGTGCAAAGGGTTAATAAAGCGAATAAAATTCAGGAGATCGGAAATCAGAACAACGGACATAAAACCACCGTAAATCCAACTTGATCCAGGGCGAAATAAGTTTGTCGGGAAGCGATTTCAAGTTTCCCATGAAGTCGAATCGATAGCTATTCTATCTGAAACCCGTCTTTTCAATCTCGAGTAACTTCGGGGCGAGTGAACGGTCGATAGGATTCAGGTTGAGAGAGTCAACGTTCAAGCTAAAACACTGGCAGAATCAGTGCGATTCCTCGAGGATACAGCCGACCGCAACGAACCAATGGCTCTCGTTAAAACTGTTCACGTCGCACCTGCTGATGCGTGACTCGAATCCGAGAGCCGAAGGACTTCGCACCTGCTGGAGCTTGCCTGGAAAAAGGTGCGGGCCAACGAAATGCAGCAGGAAAACGTCCGGGGAAAATACGGTCCCGTGAAAAACAGCTGTTTAAATATGCTCGACCGTAGCAATTACTATCGGGTGGCCTCTGCGACTAGATTGATCGAAAAACTTATAAATATGGCCGTTTTTTGGTAAAATTTTCTCTACGACATTCTATTGGCTACATATGAAATAATGAATTCATAATCGTAATTTTAAATAAACAAAACTTCTCCTTAACACTTTAACTGCCTAACGAACAATCTCAAAAATTCCACAAAATCAAAGTAATTTATTTAATGCAGCAACAATTGAAAACTTAAAATGTCTGGCACATAGTTATCCTGCAACCTTCTTATAGCCTCCAGATATAAACTAAATTGAGTGCAACGAATGTATTAACGTACAAATTTATTTTTAAACATGGACAAATAATTCTGTCACCCATATATGGTGACCTGTTGCAGACATTTTAATTTATTAATACTGGTCCTACCACAACCGATTAAATGAAGCTGTTCAGACTTTTTATTTTATAATTATTGACGTCACAAAATTGCATTCATGGGAATCGATTTAATAAATTAAATGGAATATTGTCATTTTTGTGAGCCAAATACACTATCTAGTTTTAATACCCAGTAAGTTTAGTGTTAAAACAATTTTATATATATTTTTTACTTCGTCATAAATTGTTCTTTACGTGACGATCATGACTTCGTACAGTTCGAAAGGAAATCTAAATTAATTTTACCATTGGCCATTTTTTAAATATTTAACAGAGAATATGTTGCATTTACTACAAAGTGATAAGTATGAAGGCCGTGCCGAGACGAAGTCCAGTAGCGACCGTGGTAATTATGCAAGAATTAATTTTCGGTGCGAAAGTTGCTCGCAGCACGGTTTTTGAATGATGTCTGTGTACTTCCGAAGTTATGCACCGCGGCATTCGCGGGTTTGTAGCATCATTAGTATCCAGCATTAAAATGTGATTTGTAATATTGTAAAATTAGCGTACATTTACGAAATTCCATAGACTCTCCGAGAGATTACGAAGCGACAGTTGCTGGTTGTTAATACAGCGCTTGGCTGCGGTGAGATATACTTCATGCGGGTGATGTACATTTCGCATTTTCCCCGTAAACACATTTGCCCCTACACGTTATACAACATACGCATATGTCTACACACAATTTGTATGCATTTATGTGGATTATAAAGGACCAAGTTAACCTAAAATACGCGCATACGTACACACCAAGTCTTCGGGAGTTTTTCTTCACGTCTCTCGTTGCGTGAAAATGGAAATTTTATAATTTGCATCGTTTGCAACTATACTTCTTCGTCAGTCTGTCGGGGTTATAATTCGTTTGGGAAAAACGCGACCACGTTTAGGATCGATGAGAACTCGCATGTTTTACAGTTTGATGTTTTACTAACCCTTTGAACTCGAAGCAACTTTAATTCTCAAATTAATTAATAAATTCTTTAATTAATTAAATTTAATTCAACCTCGACCATTTTTATCTTGTGCAATCCTTTTTACACTGTGCACCCGATATTAAACATATTTCCTCACAAAACAGTTGAATTTTTAACAATTTATAAAATACAGACGAATTTAATAATATGATAACTGTTTTAAATATGGTATGACAATTTTTACTGGTGCTTCAGAGTCACCATTCGAGTGCAAAGAGTTAATCCTTAGCACTCTCATAGCTCTTTTGAGACGACACTAAAAATTGTCAGATTATTATTGAAAATGATTTCTACATTACAATCGTTGTAACTAAAAAGTAAATAAAAATTGAAGGTTTATATGTACGATTGATAGTAACAAATTTGATATGCACGAAAGGAAATGAACCACGTACGATAGAATTATTCTAGGACCAAGAAATGTCTCGAGTTAGGAATTAATTAGGTTTACCGAGCATTGCAAACGGCTGTTAATTACATTAATAATCGCAAACAAAGAATATTATAAACTCAGCGTTAAATGTGATATTAAATGATGAAATCTGTTAATTGTCTATTTTTCAATTTATAAAAATTTGAATAGACGTGAAAGATAAAATACGAAAATAATACCATAACCATTACTGTTTCACAACAGACGACTAATTAGATTGTGATTGTTTCTTTACATTTACCTTTAAAAAATATGAAACAGAATTCACGATACTGGAAATGTTTTTACTTTAAACAATGGTGTACATTGTTAACGAAAAACAAATAATCAAAGAAAAATATTATTCGTTTATATTTAAAATGGGATTGTACTGAATTACGTTTACGCTTCAAGCAACGTGAGAATGAAAATCGATGATAAATGTAGAAATGGTTACTGAATTGATCGTGAGTCATAGATCGTAACGAATCGATTGTGCCTGCATGCCCGTCGACGTGATGTAGAAAAAGATCTGGTGTTTTGCGTTAATACACCGACGATAAATATTTCGCAAATCGAATGACGCAAAAGTCAACGATCAAATAATTAATGGACTTTCTCTAGATCCATTACGGAATAATTCTGTGGTACTTAATTCACCGAAACGAGTGATTTCAATCCGATTTAATGTTCAGGAGAATGCGTTAGGGTATTTCTCACGTGTGCAAGAATGTACTGCAATATACGAGGATGTACTGCAATATACAAGTATGTACTGCAATATATAAGAATGTACTTTAACATACAAGGATATACTGCAATATACAAGAATGTACTTCAATATACAAGGATGTACTGCAATATACAAGAATGTACTGCAATATACAAGAATGTACTCCAATCTACAAGAATGTACTGCACTCTACAGGAATGTACTACAATATACAAGGATGTACTACAATATACAAGGATGTACTCCAATATATAATAATTTACTGCAATATACAATAATGTACTACAATATACACGAATGTTCTACAATGTAAAAGAATGTACTGCAATCTACAAGAATGTACTGCAATATACAAGGATGTACTGCAATATACAAGAATGTATTGCAATATACAAGGATGTACTGCAATATACAAGGATGTACTCCAATATATAATAATTTACTGCAATATACAAGAATGTACTGCAATATATATGCTGAACCTAAAATTTCGTGTCTACAATGATGGAGTATGCTAGATTTTATTATTTTCTACAACATGTAACAGGATCGAAGATGCAGTTAGCATCATAAATGGTAATTTCCTAGTTTCTGTTTCACGAAATGGATTATTTTAACACGTTGAATGCGGCGCCATTTTGCTTAGCTTTCGCGTCACATTTTAGTTACTTTTAAACGGAAATAATGCAACTGTGCATAATCAAAAGACTCGCTTAGAAATAGTGCGAATATTTCTTAATATTATATGAATTATCTACAACATATTAATTTATAAATTTGATACCGTCATTCCCCAGGGACTGCCATACCATTCAACGTGTTAACGAATTTTTATGGTCACCGAGTGATCGACCAAAGTTGTTAACAACCTCATGCAGCTTTGCGATTCGATTTTTAAAGAAACCTTAAGACAGCTTCAACTTCAAAGGCTAATGCTTGACGTTTCCTACTTCGGGAATACGTATATCTTCTACAAATATGATGTCTACGGTAAGAAGAAGCTTCGCATTTTAAATAGCCCGAGGGTCGAAAGATGAGTCGATGTCCTGGACTATGATAGCATTCGTGGAATGATAAATTGCGTGTCGGATATACAGAGCAAAGTAGGTCCCCTGGAGGAACAGCTCCAGCACACGTGTAACAACAAAAAGTAAGAGAACTCGGCTGTGCTCCCCTGCCGAAGCCGACTAGAAAACGTTTCCTTTCGCAAAATTGCCTAATCATCCGGGGTGCAAACAGGTGCGAGATTGCGAGAGAACCGATATCCTTTTATCTCGTCCGTGACACGATAATGCTCCTTCCTTCTTCCTGAACTGGTTCATTTCGAAACACCGGATGCATCGAGAACAGAATTCTAGGGTCGCTGCTCTATAGTCACGAAAAATATCACTGTACCGGATACTTCTGTACCATAATCAGACACTCGACTGGTTTACTATATTTTTCTGTTCTTACGGTTTCAACGGACGTATCCTAACAGTTTTCCACGTACCAACACTTCTTAATGACTACGCCTTGCTAGGAAGAAACCTGATAATTTATCTTCGGTTAATAGTCCCGACACGAATGCTTAGATCACGGATAACCATGTTGAAGAGTTTATTAAGAAATGTTTAGCTGATGATTCTTAAAAGATTATTGCATCCAACAACTGGTCGCAGAGAATGTTTCAATATTGGAATTAACAAAGTTGTCAAAATTAATGGATTTTCCCCTTTGCAATTGCATGGCATATTTTTATAAAATGTAAATTGAACTTTGAAGAATCGTAAAAATATCTTTTGAATATAGGATATATTAATATAAATATCTATAGGATATATTAATAATATTATTTAGAAGAATTGCGTTTTTAATTTTCAAACACTTTGGAAATTATTTGGAAATTAAATAAATTATAATTTGTTAATCATTCGAATTTGCACGTGAATATATTAATTCTATAGTGTCCACGCAGTGGTAGAGAGCTCTATAGGAAAGTATTATTTATTCATTTAGCTAAAATATAGTATTCAATAAATGGTTTATTAAATCGGATTTAATAAAACTGTTTCGCCCCTTTCAGAGTTCAACGAACCTAGTATGGCTCACCTGCGGTTTAGAAACCTTTTGGACAATGATTTTGGAGCAGGTGCGGTTCCATTCAAAACCTGAGAAGGGCTCCCCCTTGTAATACAGGCGGTCGGTGAATGCAATGCTTTTTTCTCACTTGAATTCGACAAAGCAGAATAATACCTTGCATAAAATTTACTTTTGTATCGTTAAACCCCTTATGAAAATGATAACCCCACGCGAAACACTCAAGCACCTGACCCCAACATTAAAACAACTTCATTTAGAAACGTTAAAAATTGCCATACTTCATTACTAATATAAAATTCATGCCTTTATACTACATTAAAATTTGATTAAACAATTTACTAAACGAACATGTAAAAATTTAACTGATAAAAATTTAACAAGGTTCAAAACAGATGATCATTATAATAATAAATTAACTGGAGCATTAATGAAATTAACCAGATTGCAGTATAAAGTGAAAACTCGTTATGCTACAAATAAAATAAACGAAACTTGATCGAAGCACGAAAAATTCGCTCAACACTCGACACGATGACGGTTATGTTGGGTCGTTTATGCGACTGTGAAAAATTGAAAGAAATTTTGAAAACCGATGTACACCCACTCGTAAATTTTCTCTGTTCTTATTTGTTGCAGCGAGTCAATTTGCCAAATAAGCCACTTAGCGACGAAAACTCGATTTAAATTCCTTTAATTTTTAACTGGCTGTTACAGTTTTTCCACAGAGACCAATTTACCCCCCCCCCCTCCCCTTCGCCGTCAAGCTCAAAAGAATCTCCATAAAGAATTTAATAAAGAAACATTGTATCACGAACGAGCAAGAACCGACGCGCACAAAGTCGCGACGGAAGATCATTAAAGAAGAGTAACTGTTTTTCACCTGTCTCGTAATAACACGATAATGGGCTCGGCCGACAATGAAATCAATATGTCCGTCGGATAAACGCGTTAACGACCGGGGCAACCGATCGAGGGATCGATCGATCGATCGTTCTCCGGAGCAAGGTCCGCCGACAAGAAATCGCCGGTGGCCGGGGCTAAAAATCGCCGGAGCCCCAAAAACGAGCTCGCCCCAGACGATCTCATTCGGTGACCAAATACGGGAGGAGAGTACGAAACGATAGAGAATAACAGGTTTTCACTTTCATACGGCGGAGACGAGCGAACCCACGGTGCAGAAAATATGGCCCCCTAGTCTGTGCTCGGTGCTGCAAGAGTCGGTGGAAAGATCATGGCAACGAAAGGCAGAGGAAAAAATATGGCCAAGGTTTCTTTGCGGTATACGTGACTCGTGCACGATCCGCAGACCACTAAATCGTCGATCTATCGATGATACCTGGCCAAGGGAAGAGAATCCTGCGTGTGTGTCCGCCCCGATGCTATCGAACCCGCACACGATTTACCAACGAACCCCGAGTTTGCGATATTTGCTCGCCAAATCCATGACCGCCCAATTCAATTCGCACTACCAATCTCACGGAATTTCTCTGCCGAGGTGCGTACGATTGCTACACGATCGCGAACAACTACTATCGTCCTATTCGTGGTCGAACATTTACCATTTGTCGTACCATTTTCTTTGTAGTTAAAGTTTATTATATTTTCATCGTTAAAAATGTTAGAGAAGAGGAAAGACAATTTATATCTTTTATACTGCTATATCTGCTTCAATACTCAAAACTTGATTTAAAATCTACAATGCAAGTCTGACTCTTCATAATATATGGCAAGGGGTGAAAATAGTGTATGAAATATTATTTTTCAAAATTCAATTATGATACAATAATATAATACAATATAATTAAATGGAAATAGCAAAACAGTTAAATTAGTTAAAATGGTGTCTGTCCTACATAGTGTGGGAGAGTTGCTTAATCCCCCTTTCCCATATTTTCGCCTAATGATAGCTAACAGCCCCATTAACGTTCTGATGGGGGATACCATATGTCCTTTGTGCTCCACACTTTGATATCTTAGTTTTTTTACCTTTCCTATGGTCAATTTCATATTTACGTCATTCCACTGTCTCTTTACAACATTATGTTGTCAAATTTCCCCAACATTTTAAAATAGACCAAACTCGATAATAATAATTATGAACTAATCACAGTGTCTACCTTCTTATATACTCTCTATTAATTTTGAGAAAAAATGTTGCATTTACTAATCATTGAGGAATCATATTACAAAGTAAAATAGGTATGCACTTTATTCTGTTACTTCTACGCTTGCAAATAATAATAATCTATAAAACTATGGAAACTATAGAGACTATAAAAACTATATAATATTCACTTAAGCAACATGAAAAATTGCCACAATATAATTTAAAACAATTTTACCATCGCTATTTTTATATCTAAGAAATTTATAAAATTGTAATGGTTCTAAGAATGAGTAATTCGTGTAGAATGAAAATATCCTACCTCAAAAGAAATGATTTTCTAGTTGAAACAGCTTCGAGTGCAAAGGGTTAATAAAGGAGAACATTTTTCAAAATGTTCCATTATAACATTCTGAACCAAAAAAGTATCTTCAGTTTCGCAGATTGCATCAAACGACATATTTCTTAAATAATAATGAATGGTAAATGGAAAAAGCGAATTTATTTAATACGTGTCCGCGTATATTGTTGCGTTATTTTTGACAATTCAAATATCGACAATTTCACGAGAATAGGCAATTTGGTGTTCAAATATTTTTTGGACCCATTGTGTATTCCCCTGCCGAACGAGCAAATGTTTTTTACTGATTGTACGTACCACAACGGGCTCTCCGATTTTATCGAAATGGAAGCTTTTTGGGAAATAGAGTTTCGCAATTGTTTACGATTTTAATCTCTTGTTTCCTAATATTGGGCCGCTCTCTCGTGATGGAGGATTCAATCTAGGGGTTGAACGAAACTGTTCAAATTTTCGATCGGCACGGATTTTTCTGCGAAATAAAAGTTTTCCACGGAAGTTGCGAGGAACCAAACCAAATTGAAGTACCAATTTGTTTTTTAATCAATTCAACATGTTAAAAATAATATAATGACATTTTCCAATTCTCGTAGAATTTTATTTGAAATTTTACCTACTCAATTTTGTAATAAAATGAGTGACCGAAAGAAATGTTTATAAAATTCGGTGAGATATCTGATATTTTTATTGGCCTACATTTTTTATAGACAATAAACTCTTACTTTCTTACGCATAGAAAAAGTTCTACTTAAACAGGAATATTTATTCTCTCCTGAAAAAAATTGAAGTTATTTAATCAGATTTCCTAAAAATATTTTTACGTCAATTCAAATTTGCTACCTTGAATTATCCAGCTCTTTAAGCGATATAGATGGAATTCTTTAAGAGATAAAAATGGAAACAATATTTCTTATTTGGAAGAATAATAATTTTTATATATGAATGTTGGAAGTTTCATTTGCTCATTTGGGACTAAGTGTAGCTGTAAATTACAATTTGATACTTTCGCTTTCTTTTCTTTGCAAATTACTCAAAAAAAGCTGTTCTTATGAAAGCGACCACGAAAGAAGTTGTGCAACAGGCAGATAATAAGGAAATTAATTTATATATGGCAATACATTGAATGGCCCGAATTTTACGAGGATTAATACGATGCAAGAAGACTAACACAACCCATGGCGATAAAAACCTTGACCTTTCAGTTACCGTTTCATTAAATAAATTGTTCCAATTTTGTGGGACTTTTATGCGCTCCTGGTTTAACAGCGAACGTGTATTCGAAGAACACCAGGTATTTTCAGAGACCCGTTATCGTGTCCTCTGTACTTTATCACGAAATAGATACAATTCCGTGAAAAGAGTGAAACAAGGTAATGGAAAATAGTTTGTATCATATCTAGGTTAATGTGAATATAAGTATGTGTTTTTATGGGAGACAGAATAAAAAATTGAGGCTTTGCTCTGAGAGGAGTGTTCAATCATCTTTCAGTTAATGAAGCTGCCAATCACTTTCATTGCCGTCATCTTTTGTTCGCAATATTAACAATGCTTCAATAACTGATAACGTGGCTGCAACTATGACTTTTCTGTTGCTTATAAATTGTAGAATAATGTAGGATTTTTCAATGAATTTTTATACAGCTTCCTTTCGTTTTTACACTACGCGATAATGTACACACGATCCTACACACTAATATGTATAATATTTAAAAAATTTGTAATAAACAATTTTGTTCAGTCTTGGAAGTAAGAAATAAACTTTCGATTGAAGGAAGTTTGTTACGTTAGAATGATTTAGAAAATTAATAATAATATCCGAATTATTATCACTATTATAATATTTGTAATATAATTATGAATATAATATCTAATTATTATTAATATCCGACAATTTATGTAACTTACAACTTCTCAAAAGTTGTATTCATGTTCATTGATAAGATACGATAGAGTCAACTCTTCATCCCCTAATTCTTCAATAACATTTTCAATAGCACTTCCATTAAAATTGAAGTAATATTAAATATTGTTTATGTTATACAGGCTACAATATCTGTAATAAACGACTCCATAAATTTGCCAAGATACCATATAGTACTTTAAATTAATTACACAATGCACGGTTAAAAAGACAACAGATTTAATCAAATTAAGCTACGTAATTTGTGTTTATGTTAAAGTTCAAATTTAAATAAATTTAATCTTCTGAGCAGGATGATCTATCACCTGTTTCATTAAGCAGAGATAACTGATATAAGCTTAAAAATCGAATGAGGGGAGCTCCACCTGATCAATTATGCATACATGTATTCCAATTGGAATAACACACGATTAAATATTGTGTGAAAACAAAAATTTCGATAATACGAACTACCCCCTCTAAAAACAGTATCATGTATATAACTTTGGAAAATCAACCTGATATATATGATTTTTAATAAAAAAAAATGAAATACGACAAAGTAGAGCCTCTACAATTGTTGGTACAATTTTATCTGAATTGTTGAATAACAACTAACTAATCCCTTGCCATACTATTTGGAGTTATCTTCATTGCTAAAAATGTTACTATAAAGAAAAGACAATTTGTATCTTCTATACTGCTACATCTACTTCAATGCTAAAATATTCAATAAAGGAAGAGAATGATGTTACATATGAAATGTCCGATTCATAATATCGAAGGCCATTTCATCAGAAAACATGATCGTGGCTACGAAAACGACAAACATTCTTTTTCAACTAACCTTGATTACTGTTTGGGATTCTCGGTATTCGTACAAGTAGTATACACAATTGGAACACAGTGGCATAGCTTGGGTTTCGATTCCAATGGTGGATATTAAACATTTTTTCCTGTACCCCTCGGAAAGGTCGAATCGAGTTTGGCTACGGTACTGTTGCGAAGGTGTATGAACGTATTTAAGAACAGATATAAATTAATTTTCTTACTTGGAATACGCTTTCGTTATACATTGTTATGTATATCATGTATACACCATTTCTAATTTTTCAGTGTATATCGTTGAATTTATTGTTGGATAGTTTTATCATTAAAATAGTACTTTTCATCTTCCAAATTCTAAGTCATAACGTAATTCTCCAATCTGCCTAATAATTTAATAATTTTATCACTGCAATTTTGTATGCTACTCATACAAATGAAGAACAATGTAAAAATTAAACAAGGAACGCCGAAGAAAAGATTATTGGCAGCCATTTTGGAAAACACTTATGGCGGGCTTTTAACTGTATCTTTCTAACGAATATTAAATTTTTTGTGCCAAAGGCCCTCATATTAATTACTATCAGGTCTCCAATTAAATCTTCTAATTGATAATTTGTCAGAACAAATATAACATTCAGGTAGTTGTAAATAAATATTTTAATAACAGAACATTAATATTCAAACCGTAGAACGGTTCATCCATAATCAAAATTAACCCTTGAAGCATACAATTTTAGAAAATAAAAAGTTACTTTACCGTATCAAATTTATCAATTCATAAAGGTGAAACACTTTTAATACCACAATGCTTCAAAGAGTTAAAATATGTCTGACTACTTCCCACTGTATGCATGTGGCTGTCCACAAAATTCGATCCGCAGAATTTCCATTTTTATAAAATAAAAATAAATACCTAACCTTCAATGCGTTTCGCTCTCCCGTCAAACTTTCTTCCTTAAAACAATTCCTAACACGTGCAATCAGAGACATTTCACGTGCCAAAAGCCTTACCGGTAAACCGACAGAAAACCACTACCAAATATATCGCAAATTATTCGCAGAATAATAGAAACGTTCCCGTACAAGAACGTTACGAGAGTCCCGTAGCGTCGGCCGTCAACGAACGAAACCATTCGAAAAACAGTCTCACGTAACGCGTCACAACACCCGAGAAACCGTCGCCGTGTGTGTACACACGATTTCCACACCGATCTGTGTATATTGCACGACTTACTGTTGTTAAATACGACACGTATACCAAGCGTCGGTTCGACGATTCAAAAGCACGCGAGAATTCAGCCAAAAACCGTGCCCCGAGCCGGCAAGGTCATCCACGAGCATCCTCGCGTCAAAAGCGACGTCCACGCACGTAGGCACGCACGCACAAGAGACGCACACACTCTCACATTCGAATCCCTTTTGTCCGTTTGCATCGCGGCGACTCCGCGTTCCGTTCCATGCCGGCCAACGTAAACAAGTGTCGCCGATCGGGCACCGGTTACTCGTAATCCACCTAATCTACGTGTGTAACGTGGCCACAGATAATAGTAATGGATGGGCACGCGGGGGGGACGCCAAAGAATCCGTTTGTCACCGTAACGATATATATAGGATATGTAGGGTACGTTACCGGTTATTAAACTTCCTCAGGAAATGATTGCAGATTTGTAGATTGTACGACGCGCACTGTTTTCACACTGGATCCGTTGAGAACTCGCGACACGGTATCCGTTTCACACGCGCGATACGGATTTTGTAAAACTGCCGCGAGATAAGCACGATTTGGACACACGGTAACAACCCGATCGTTTTCGTACCGTCGCGCAGGAACATCGGAACTGGACTGCACGAAGAGATCCCCGCTTGGCGGGAATAGGAGGTGGGGGACTGGTTTTCATCCGCGCCGCGCATGCGCAGTCGCGTTACGACGCTCGGCGGTCAGCGTATATCGCCAACACCGATCAGCTGTTGATGACGTATTTTTGGGGAACCGGAAACGGAACATCGCCGTGCAGATACATGCGCGAAATGGTTCATCTTTTGAATTATTAATTTTTAATGTTTTTTGAACGTATTTTGAACTGGGATAGCTTTAATGGAGCAAATTATTTCGTCTGTTTTAGAGTCAATAGAAACTTTGATTTAACGAATGATGTGAATGAAGTTGTGAAATTGTTTGTTTATGAAAATTATATGAGAAAATTAAATTGAACCTTTGCAAAATTAGTGTTAACGCATTTATAGGGTTTGAGGAATGTATGAATGAAATCTGAAATAAGTTTAACTTAACTTCTTTTGCTCCACAACAAGAATACATTATACACTGGGTCTTGAAAGTACTTGAACGTCTTTTGAACATGGATAATTTCTTAAAAAGTGGATCAAATGATTTGTTGTTGTTTGGAGCCACTAGAAGTATTTACTTGTTGAATGAATTTTAACTTATTCAAACTATTAAATAAATAAGCAAATGTCTGCAGTATATTTATCACTATTCTTATTCGTCTTACCATGTTAGAACTGAATATGGAAAATACATTAAAGATAGTAATGCAAATATCACGACACCAACCAAATAATGGTACACAAGTGTATCGATTGATGATTGAACAACAGTATTTTATAAAAATGCATATAAACATTTTCTTTCATAATTTTATATAATGTTTATTTAATTATTGATGCTAAGCGTTCGACTATCTGTTTTGTCAATTTCATCATCGAACAAATCAATCCAAATTATTAATTTTAACTATAATTAGTTATAACATTTTACAAACTAATCTTTTCGGTAAAAACTGCATGGTTTTTCTTCAAAGGTTTTAAGGTTTCTGTAAATCCTGCACGAACTTTTGCAGTCATCCTATAATTCACCCTTTAGCGTCCATTAACCCGTCCTACGCTCCACAAAAGTAGTTCCATAAAAGATCCTAAGATACTAAAATTCCTCCATATTTTTTTACACTTTCAGTCAATAAACTCCGAAAAATGTGCGAGGTTAAAAATAAGCAGCTTTAATTACCATTCTTTCATCTAACGATAATTAAAACGTATATGAATGGAGATAGTTTCGTACATTCGTAGGATGTCCGTTTCAAGTGCAATTTATGCCTGGACTACGATCATTCGGGGCGTCCCTAAGACGTCCTTAGAACTTAAATTTCTAGAGAAGGAACGTTTCTAAACTAGGAACGTCCATTTCTTAAGTCGTACGGATATCCTAAGGACTTAAATTTCGGACATTCCTAGAACTTTCATTTTGGACATTCCAAGACTTTTATTTCTTAAATCTTATGAACGCCCTTAGATCTTAAAAATTCGAAAGTTCAAGCAACTTCCAATTCTTAAGTCTTACGGACATCCCTAGGACTTAAATTTCAATATTTATTCAAGATTATTAGTACAGTATTATTAAATTTCAGTATTTATTAAAACATCCATTTCTTAAGTCTTACAAATGTCTTTAGGATTTCTGCACATCCTTGTCAGCACAGGACATCCCAGTTTGTAAATGAGACCTTCCTGAACATTTCCAGAATGTAACGAAGACGTATAGACAAGATGTGGACGTTATAGCAAGGCACCCAGAATGAGCAAAACGTCCAGACAAACATAAACCGTACATAAGATGTTTGTGCTATTTGATGAAAAGATGCCTTAATTAATAGAGTGGCACAGGGAAAGGAGGTTACCGAAGGGCCAATTAAAAACAATTTTCCCGCGAACGATGAGAAAAGTGGTGCACCCGATAAATTGCCTCGAATAAAGACTTGGCACGCGTCCGAGCCCCGGTCATATAATACCGGCCGGGATTATCTGATCTTGACATCTCTGACGATAATGTGCAGAATAAAACGCTCGAAAAATTTACACCCGCCAGTTCCTGGGTCCGTCTTTGGTCCGAATGTGCGGCTACCTCGGACAAAATTATAACTTTATGCCAAAGGGAACGGTCGAGGCGGCTCGTTGAGACGGGGAACTCGGTGGATTTGAGACTCTGTGGGTTCAGGAAAGCCCGTAACTTCCCGCTGACATAAAGTGGCGTGCGCCAAGTCGTCTGCTCGACGAGACAGCCCCGAGAAGGAAAGCCAAAAGAACGAGAACAGAAGGATCGTAGGAGGAAGCGTGGTCGTAACACTCGGACGAAAAGAAGAACGGCGCGAGCGAGCATCTCTTCTCAGCTGGAGGTTTCCGGGGACCCCATACGTCGACGGGGAAAATATCAAACGCCATGGAAATCGTGCCGAAACGGGGCAAACCGCACCCCGAAGACATCAATGAACTGGATTGCTGGATCCCTTTTCTATGGGACACCCTGAAATCACTTTTGCGGTAACTAATTGTTACCGGAACACGTCCATTGCGAATTTAACGAGTTTCATCGACGCTTCATCCACCGCATTTGTAGAAGCGATTTTAACTCTAAGACGGCGGCCATTTTTGTTCGCTTTGCTAATTCGCGATGCGACACTTAGTATTCAAGTTATCAGATGTCCTTAAACATTTAAAATCGATATATGAAGAACTTTCAAAGGAGGATTTATTAACCAGGTGTCTAGGTGGACACACACAGAATTGCAATGAAAGTTTCAATTCAACGGTTTGGCGCCTAAATCCAAAGCATCTAAATTCCGGAGCAAAAATTATCGAAACCACCGCCTTTATTGCGGCTGGCAATTTTAACGAGGGCTACTCAGCTATATTAAAAATAATTAATGTATTAAATATTAATATCGGACAACAATGCAAATTCTTTGCCGATACGTATGACGCGCAGCGCATAACGAGACAGGAACGCCGCAGACAAAGCAGCACAAAAGAGGCACGAATCTCTCGTAGGATGCACCAAATGGAGCAAAATGAAGTTTTTGAAGCCACAGAAGGCTTACTATATGGCCCTGGTATAGCGGATTAGTTTCCTCCAGAAGTAAGTGTTCAATAACTACTACTCTAACAGTCGAAAAACTTTAAACGCGTTTTTCTCAATATCATATTTCTGAATCTTGTGTACACGATACAGAACGATCTATTCGACCAATTGAGCTCCTAAGGCGATTTTTCGTTGGGTAATGATAAAATGTCGTCGATGAACTACAAAAATTCCTAAATAGTTGCATTTTTTCCTTTCAATTTACATTACAAAGTCGAAATTTTCAGCGAAAAATCGTAACTTTTTCAATAAAGCTCAAAATTTTTGCATTTTTGTACGTTTTGTTGGAATTCTTTTAGTTCATCGACGAGATAATTTTATAAGGATTAAAAAAAACTTTTGTTTTCCTGTTTCAGATGAAAATTAGAGGCTCTAGGATGTACATGAACTGACGATGCGTGTGGCGCGGAGCTGTGAAGATTTATAAATATTGCGAAAAAAATACATTAATCATTAAAATAGAACATTTTTTATATTGTTTAAATATAGAACAGAATATCATGAAAGTTTGAGAATGATTCGCTTTGTAGTTATCGAGAAAATAATTCCTAAAGATCATTATTTTTTAGGCGCTCTAAAGTGTATTCGCCCTTAACGGGATTTGTAGGCCAGGTGGAAGGCGTTCTCTGTCGCCGCATTCTAATTGGTCCGTACTTTTATGTTTATAACTCGAAAACGCAGCCACGTAGAACACTTCCGCAAGGGAAAAGGTATCTTAACCCTTTGCACTCGAATGGTGACTCAGAGGCACCACTGAAAATTGTCACACCATTATGTATAATGATAAACAATTCAACTGCTGTAAATTTAATTGCAATAAAAATTCAATTGTTGTAAGAATCAGTGAAATGAACCCATATCCATAAGATGTCTTGGTTTTCGAGTTAAAACAGCTTCTAGTGCAAAGGGTTAACTTAAATCCAGGAATCTCCCCTTTCGAATAACTCGAAGGGTTTTGGGCCTGTACTAATGTGAATGCGACAAACAAAACATTGCTTGCTCGAAGGATTAAATAACGATGTACCCTTGTTCTCGTAATACTCGCAGAGAAGTGTAGCGTTTCGTACAGCAAACGTGGGACATTTCCGCACAGTGTCTTAACATAAGTCCAGGAATTTCCCCTTTCAAAGCACTCGTTTTTGGGGCACCCCGTGCTAATGTGAACGCGACGAAGGATTAAATAACGATAAATCCTTTTTCTCGTAACGCCCACGGAAAAAATGTAGTGTTTCGTGCAGTAAACGTTGAAAGCGGTTTACCGTTGGAAGCCTGTTGTAAAATTCAACTGCATCGCAAACATTGCAGTAACAGTCACGTTTGCGGACACCGACGACTTCCAACTATTAGCGTGCATTAATTCAGCGCCGTTCGCGAGAGCCGTTTAGGGGAACAGTAATTTTAGCCGATAGAATCGACGGAAAACATGTATCGAAATATGTCTGGTGTCGATAAATTATACCGTTATACATAATCGCAGTGTCATCGTGGATCGTTGTGCGATAAAAAAACAATTGCGGTAGCAAAATATGAGAAGGTTCTGACGACGGGTCAGAGATTTGCTGGCTTTCGTACTGACATAAAATTTTATGAGTATAAAAGATTCAATCGATATTCCGATAGCCATCCTGTTAAATTCGAATAAAACTGGCAGAAGCGCGGCGCGACCGTGGACCGAGGGAGATGTATAGTCGGGATCAGAGAAAAAAATCGCTCTACTATTAATTAAACCAGTATAAATCGCAGAAAGGGGACCAATTTATATGGTCGCGATGGGGAACTGGTCGACTACCAAGCGAATCCCAGCCGATCAGGTATCAGCGATTTTTACCGACTGGAAAATCGGTCTCGGTACTGCTCCCTCGGAACCGGCAAGGAAGACGTTAATCGAGGCAATTTCTCCTTTCGTGCTGGCGTGCGAATGGCAGCTGCGAATATTTACATTTGCGTTAATTCGTTCTTCCTCTCCTCGAGTCGAGCCAGCTCGAGCCAAGCCGAGACGAGCCGAGTCTGACGAGTTTGAACTTGTCAGACACCATTTATCTTCTCTCCCGCGCTCTGCGCTTCACCTACCAACCGACTTAACGCTAAACCTACCACAGCCGGTCGAATAAACGTCTTCAGATTTGTTTATTTTTTTAATTATTGCAATTATAAAATTGCCCTCGTACGAATCGTTTCAAGCGACTTCTGTATTCAATCATACATCATAAAAGGTGTGCCATATTTAAATAAATGGGATTTCCTCATTTTCACAAGACAGTTTTCATGAAATCTTTATGGAAGTCGGTTTGAAAGCATTTGAATGGAGAAAGTTCTTCTATGACATAGGTTTTACTATTTTTTAACTGAAAATGAACATATTTTTACGTTGAAGAATGTGTAAGCGTTTAAAATCATAGAAATTGCATTGTATAATGGTGCAAGTGATTCAATCAAT
>CM052095.1:6014109-6035332 GCA_028453745.1 Agapostemon virescens | reverse complement strand
CGTAAAATTTGTTAATTCTTACTTATTAAAGTATAAAAATATAATTTTGAATATGTAGACAGGTACACATAAGTGTTGAACACCAAATAGCGCTAAGTTTCTATATACAAGGATGATTTCTGTTGTATTTTTAAAATACTACGAAATTTAGAAGCTGTGCTATTCTATTGTCGCGGACTGTACCATTTTTGACAATACTATTTGCAAAATCCATTATGCTGATGTCTCTTAACAAATTTGGAAATGAACTGCACTAATATATCAGGTTGTGGAATGTCCTTGGCCTGGAGATATTTACAGTTTACACATTGCACAACACTAAATAGCAACGCAAAGACACTTTCTACAGTTGTGAAATTTGTAAAACTAAGCGAAACTCATTGGAATGAGGAACAAAACGTGCGTGAGTAATTTTGAGGTACATACACTGCACTGTATTCAACGATAGAACGTAAGATTCTGCGGTCTATTTAGAATAATGAGTTATTTCATGCTTTCGATGCTAGGTGCGAATTGATGGAGATCTTGTACGATTTCACGTATCGGGTGTAAGGGAAAGTTCTGTCGTTTCTTGTTATGTCAACTTTCAAAGTTTGTAGCTAACAGACGGCGTAACATATTTAAACTAAACTTGCGTTAGTTTTAATAATGTGCGATTCGAAGTATTCAAGTTTCCGTAAATATTGTATGAGTGGCAAACAAAACATAACGCTGTGCAAGTAGCAGAAACGTATGCGCTGTGTTTGGCGAAGCAACAGTAACTTTAAGAACCTGTAAAAGGTAAACGGTGACTTTTCAGTCAAGGAAAATTCCAGATTATGGTGACCATTTGATATTCCACGATTGAGAACAGACATGTATTAATATCTGTTGCTATTAATGTGTTAGAGTTCACCAAATAATAATATGGACCGTATAAATAAGTAACTTTGAATGTATAAGAAGGAAATGAGAGAACTTTCCCTAACACCAAATATTTCGAGGGTTTGAAAGTGGTAACCCGTTAAATCCCGAGATGGAAATGCCGCGCGTGTCGCAGGCACGCGGAAAATTTTCTTTCGCGTTCAATTAATGCCACCGAGGCATTCTGTTCCGTTGAATAATATCACGCGTCCAATAGTACTCAAGCTTTCTACGATTTCTCGCGCTCGTCTCGCGAACCTAGACGCCTCAGTTCTTCGCCATTCTAACAGGAAGCCGTGGTTCTCGGTGTCGTTCAACGAGATTGCAGCGACGATCGAACCATTTTGACCTGAGGAAATGATCTCGTTTTACGCGGATTAAACGCGTTTACGATCCTAATTATTGTATTAGACTTGTGAAATATTTTAGTTTGAACTGACAAATAATAACATCGATGCAATTGCGACGTGCGAATGCAGGGGTTTCTTTAAATGGAAATATTTTAATATTTAAATATTTGATATTTAATTGAAGATTTGCTAACGTGAATAAAACTGAAGAAAGTAACTGTCTTTCAAAGACCAGATTAAATCACAGGACACGACGATAGAGGGTCGTAAGTCTTTGAAGATCAATTAGGTAGTAGCCTGAATGGTTTCGTCATTGATCCTCATGCAAATTTCGACCCAAGCGAAAATTAGCCGTCGCGAAATTGTCTCCTTGCCGAGGTGAAAGCAGAGGAATGGGTCTCGTTAGACCGTATTTCGAATTCCTCGAGCTGCTCCCGCGGGGTAGTTACATACACCATAGGTGTGTGTCTGTCTCTCTGAATTGCGGGGAGAGTCACGTGGAGGTTTCATCGTGGGGGTCCACTGATGCTTCCAGAATGTTAAAGCGATATTCCAGTAGATATACGGAGTTCGAAAGCTACTCTTTCCGAACAAATTGCAACACTATAATTAAACCGTTGTATACTGTATGGCATTATTAGGTTGCCTGCTAAACGATTGCGGATATTAAGAAGGAAAATTCAAAATTTATGCTTGACAATATAACTTTACTAAACTAGGTATTGTCCGCTTTTGCAGATGACCTTTTGCCATCTTCCAGGTAGTGTTATTCTATGTTAATAAAACCCATGGGAGGTACGCCCTTCAATATTGGTCAATCTTTGAAGTCGTGCCCCGACGAGACTATTAACGCTATCAACTTGATTCCAAGGCTAAAATCTTCCCCAAACCTTCCTCTTTGAGATGCACGCCCCCAATTGGGGCTAGCATTTCATGGAATTCTAGGAAGCGTCATTTTATCAACCCCATTTTGCCGATTTTGTCGATTTCGACCACCCTCAAAATTTCAAAGTCGCACCACGGCCGCAATTCTCTTCCTACGAGTCCTGTTACTTGTAGCCAGACTTAGAAAAGAATCTGGGAAACTAAGTTTTTCGACCGATATTTATTGGCGAATTTCCGCGATCTGCATATCTTCCATAATTCCATTCCGATCGACCTGAAAATTGTCATATACTCTGACCGTGCTTCCAGAAACGTATAGACAAATTTACAAAAGAATCGGAGACCCAAAAATTTTTCCCCATTTTTTCGCGATTTTCGACAAGAGGTATACGTCCCTTCATCATTTTTCAATATTTGGTAATCTTTGAAGTCGTGCCCCGATCAATCTATTAGAGCTATCGACATGATTCTAGGTGACTCTGCTGACTAGGTTAGCATTTCATGGAAATCTAGGAGGCTCCCTTTTATCGACCCCATTTTTCCCATTTTTATGATTATCAACAACCCCAAAATTTCAAAGTCGTGTAGCTGGAGCATACTTATGCATTTAATACGATTCAAACGCAGAGCCTCAGTTTTAATCTGTACGTAGCAGAATCAAATCGTGAATGTTCAAATTCTATTGTACACCAAATTTAGTTAAACGCAATGTCTTAACTTTCTAGGACAGTCAATACAATTGAAACGCGAAGTCTAAATATTTTTCTATCCCTAATACAATTAACTCTCCTCGTGAAGTGAACAATGCATAAAGCGTATGATAAAAATAAATGAAAAGCAACGGGAAAAGATGATAACAAAAAAGACAAAAAAAAGAACACATTGGATGGTCCCTTTCTCGTAAAAATGGGATTCACGTTTACCCGTTGCGTGTCGGGTGCAAGCTAGCGGAAATACGCTAGTCTGCTCGTTTGCCTCGACAAACAGCAGCTGCGAGCGGAATCGTAGCCGCATATGCGCTTATTTGAATAATTAAGCAACAGCCTTACGCAAATCAGTCGGACAAATGTGTTTCGACCACCATAGGAACGAGGGAAACTGATACCAGCTGAATGGTTTTTGCTACAGACGATTCGTACACAGCGAAACAAACGTGTACGCCCTCAGTGGTATTAACATTAACCAACTACAGCGGATCAAAGGATTCTTTTCAGATTTGTTATTTCACGTTTACCGAACTTGGAAAATTCTATGAAATTTTAATAGATGCAGTCTCGTTATTATTACAAAACAATGTATATCATTGGATTTATTATTCGGTAGTTCTAGTATTAACACTAGAACGACGGAGCATTAAACTATACCAATATACACTACTTTATAATAATGACAAGGTTGCAATTATTCAAAGTTTCTCGAACTTTTGTGTTAATAAATGTTCTAATGAAAAGGTTTGTGGGAGCATTCTTATAATTTCAACAACTGTCGAATAAGAATTAAGTGACGAGTCATTTTGACTCGTTTCTTAAAAACCATTATTAATTTCAAATGCAGAGAACAAAGTGGCTTCGTTATTATTCGTAAAATACCATATCGAAAACATCAACGGAGAACAGCCTAACTATCGAGCAATAACTTTCGCGTAACTAGGTTCGATTGGCTCGCCTATATCGAAGCATCGATTGCCCCCGCGAAACTTCGCATCGAGTGTTTCGCTTCGCAAAGAAAGTTCTCCGTCTTTGTCGCCCCATTGCTCCCAAGGACTTGTTAGCGCCTTGTGAACAGCGCATCCGTTTTCTCCGGAAAAGGACAGCGTTTCCGATGGTCGTAACGCTCTGAAAAGTGTCCGCACGCTGTTCGAAACTTGAACGAACAAAAAGTCTGGTCAATACACAGCATCGTTCGTCGTTCTGTAGCGCTTTTGTTTCAGCCACGGCCGAGCTATTTCGCATTTCCAGCGCAATGCTCTTCGTGAAACCGTACCACGGATTAGCGGCAAGAATCAGCCTCCGTGTGTAATTACCGAGGACAATTGCGGCGTGCCTCTGTTATGGATTCCCGTTCATTTCACGTCTCATAAATTTGCCAGTTAGTTACGTGGACGTTGTTTGCAGGACGTCGAATTCAACCATCAGCGATTTATGTTTGTACCTAAGCTTGCACCTAAGGAACTTGTAAAAATGTAACTGTTGCAAGGACGAGTAATAGTTAAATTATCCACACTATTTCCGTTTAACGTTAAATAGAATATGATGTTAAAGCTAGACAAAATAGCTTCGGATTTAACGTGTTAAATAGCACATTTTAAATTTGCATTACGAGCTTAAATATAGAAGTTTCAAGAAGTTAATGTGACGAGAAAACTAGGCGAAATAGCTCCGCGTTCAACGTGTTAAATAGCACATTTTAAATTTGCATTACGAGCTTGAATATAGAAATTTTAAGAATTTAAATAAAATGTGACGCGAAAGCTAAGGAAAATTATAGGAAATAATATCAGATTTGTCTCTATCGACGTTGAGAAAATTGTACAACTGATAATTGCAGAAATAATAGAAGGGGGAATAATAAAATAATAAAAATTAATAAAATTTTAAAATAATTAAAATAAAATTTAATTATTTTATTAGTATTTAATTTCGTTGTAACAATATTATGTCAACGTTTACACGTTTCTCAGAGCTAAAGTTCACACATTCTGTTTGTTCACATTCTGTAAACCGATTGATAATTTTCTGCTGATTGAACGTTAGAAATGTTGCATTATAAATTGATTCAAAGCTAGAAGCAAGTTTATCAAATTATTTAAGTTTTAAGTAAAATATTAATTAAATTATTCTTTGATGTTTAACGTTGTTCTAGGGAACGAACGAGGATTAAATAAAATCATTTGGTAGTAAGTATGGCATATCTATGTACAATGTGTATATAGAAGCTTATGAAACTATTCTGAATTTTTAAAAATTCTACTTCAAATTTGTGCAGTTTATGAACTCCTTAGGTTTCTTCATTTAATTTACTGGTGTTAATAGTTATTATTTGTTGGGTAATTTTCATTACCGAATTCGCAGGGAAATTGGGACATATAGTCCAGCCAGCCAAGGCCGACGATATCGACAAATACGAGCCCTTGCGTTCATCGAATCCTTTGTATCCGACAACGATTATCGAGGAAACGCGCCGATGCGTTCTCGTGGAACAATCGCATTTATAATTATAGTTGCCTGCAGGCTGGTATGCAATAAAATTCGTAATTAACGGTGATCAACTTTGCAGCTGATCAACTGTGTATGTCTTTACCTTCATCGTACTCGATCACCGTTATTTCTGGCGGCAGGCTCCTTGGCAAGGACAATGATTTCAACTCACCTGCAACAGAAAAGGAAACATATTTAACTCTATCCGAATACCCAGGGTGTTCGAAAAATATTCGAGTTTCTTAAAATGATTGATTCCTGAGTTTATTCTAGGACATTTTCTCCATTGACAAAATGGCACACGCGGCTTCGACAGATCCTGATTGAACCGAGATATGCTCGTAGTAGCCACAATTTAATTGGGTCGTGTTTTTCATTGATAACTCAAAAAGCAACGAATCACAAATCAGCAAAGGAACAAGTTTCTAGAATAAACCCAGCAATCACCTTGTTCAAGGGACTTGAACAGTCTTGGGATATTTTGTATAGAATCCAAAACTTATATTTCATTTTTTATATAATTTTAAAATTACATTATCATTATATATCAATTTTCAATGTTATCTCTCTCACAATAATATAATCCAGCAACGATAGTCAAAATGCCCAGTTGCAACATTTTTAACTTACGGTTATTAAAGTTGTAAAAATACATTCGTGAAGAATTATTCAATAAATTCATTTATTTGGGTATATTTTATTTAAAAACCTGAATAAAATTGTGGGTTGACTCATTCTTGTTATTTTTAGAAAATAATGTAGAATTGTTACTTTTAATATTCCACAAACCTAATGTTAACCCTTCGCTCTTGAAAAAGTTTTAATGGAAAAATTAATTAATTCTGTGCGATATTTTCCACATTATTATAAAATTGAATTTATTTTCTGGTACAGCAGATAATTTTTGAACAATTCATGTAATACAGACGAATTTAATAATATTAATAACTGTTTTCAGTAATGATATAACAATTTTTACTAGTGCCTCAGATTCACCATTCGACTGCAAAGGGTTAATACAGAATTTAAGACATTATCTTTGTTGAAGCTTGGTTAATTCGATTTACTTTTTACATGGACGTAAATTTGAAGTGCAAACAGGAGAAATGCAGTGTGTAGCCTCTGTATTGAAACGGTAACGTAAACGTGCGATGACTTATGGAGTCCAGAGTGTATGCTCCCCTTGAACGAGTCGACAACCGGAAGGGTGAACCCCGAAATTAATGAAAGCGTTTCTATTGAACTCCACTCGGGTCAAGTGTGTGATACACTATCGGGTGACCGTTCACGCAACGCCAATCCTGCCAATTAAACCAATTTCGGCACCCCACTGTGTTTTCCAGGTACAGAATCGTACGAAAATGGCTGTCGGATTTGTCGAGTGTTTCGTTAGTAACCTTATACCGTTGTGTTATTATTGCAATCGCTACAGGAATACTCAACGGAAATTTGCGAAATTATTTTCTATATCGTGGCTCTGGTAATTTGTTTATATACTGCAGTCTGAATGTAAACGATAATGTTGATGTGTATTTGCAATTTGTAAATATTAATACTTTATAAAGAAGAAATAAGAAAAATATAGTATAAATCAGCTGTCACTTAAAAATTGATTATTCCAAAGTAAAGTTGTTCCAAATTCCACTGTAATTACAATTTATTTATTAATAATTGTGTGGCCTTCTGAAACAAAATATTTACAATCTATAACATATGTCTGCATTGCTGTAAATAAATAAACATTTTTATTTGCTGCTAAAGACTATTGCTATTGCATTTGAAAGACTACTTAATAATCTGACGTTATTGTTAGAATTTGATGTTTTAAATTGATGTTATAAATAACTAAACAGAGGAAATGTGAGGAAATTAATTGAAAGTACACGATTATGATAAAAATGATAACTTGAAAAATTTAAAATTTAATATTAAAAATTTAATAATTTAAAAATAATATTTAGTATATTATTTCTAATAAAAGTTTAATATTTTAAACGTTAAAAATTTAATATTAATTGTTAAGATTACGTATGCCTACACGCGTAATCGAAATAAGAGAATATAGAACATGTTTTAGGGTGTTTGAATTTCATATTTAAACAGACGAAAGACTTCGCAAAGGAAAATCATTCTTGTTAAATTTCATTTCTCATAATTAATTGTACGTGAAAGGAGACAGCAGTTACTCGTCTTTATTTATACCTATTAAAAGTTTAATCTTGTTTTCAAATTGCAGAGACTTCAAAAGAACAACAAACTCACCTTGCAGTAGGGTGCAAAAGTTTCCAGACAATTAATCCCCCAACTTTCCTTCAACAATGAAAGAAGAAACGCACTTCAGTAATTACATTCCTACCTTCTCCTTTGTCGTACATGAACTCGTCGGTTTTATTTGATTGCTTCGCAACTAGATAAAACCATATAAAACGCAATCTAAAATACGGGTTCTTAAAGCAGAAGAATAATTCATTAAAACAAAAAAAAATTCCTTAATTCGTTGCTTTAGTGGTCCATTATTTCTTTGCTTCGTTGTTTCATTGAATCATTGTATCATTGACTTTATATCGTCCACAATAATTCATTAATTATCACTTTAAATATTATATATAAATTTTATATATTGTGCTCCGAATATATATTTAATTGTAACGAAGATTGATCACTGTTTTAGCATAACAAAATTTTAAAAGTTAAAACAATAATTCATTAATTATCACTTTAAATATTATATATAAATTTTATATATTGTGTTCCGAATATATACTTAATTGTAACGAAGATTGAACACTGCTTTAGCATACCAAAATTTTAACAAAGTTAAGTTAATTGCTATTGAATGGACACAAGATGTAAATATTGAAATAATAAATTTTCAAATGCAAGTCTAGCTAGATTGCAGTTCAAATCAGTTTTATTGCGTTTTTTAGCGTCAACCGACTTCGATAAAATTTTTAACATGTGTGGAATTAACCCTATGTCATATTATAACAAGTCGAATTCCTGTTGACAATTTTATACAATTAAAATATATATAAAATATCAATTGTTTTTTCTCTTCTGTAACATTTCTAGTGATTCTTTTTAAGGTTTTCATCTAATTTTTACTAATTGCAAGCTTTTTACAATTTTGTTTGCACTTCATGCAGTAAACCAATGTTTCTAGTTTTCTTCACAAAATGGTCAAGTCGTTTGGTGCAATTCTTTTAAATTTACATTAAGTGCAGAAATAAAAAAGTTTTAAAAAGTGCCTTCTTTTATTTCTTCATTCAATGTTTACCAATGACAAGCTTTTTACAATCTTGTCTGCACTTCATTCGGTAAACCAATGTTTCTAATTACGTTAGAAAAATAGTTAAATAAAATAAAAATAAATAAAACGTGCAGATATAGAAAAGTTTTAAAAAGTGCCTTCTTCTATTTCTTCGCATAATTTCAACAAATTGTGATTGATAAAAAACTTTGCACCCCTTTTCGGTAAATAAATGTTTCCAATTTTGTTCACCAAATATTCAAAAATCGTCTGATGCAATTTCCAAAAAAAGTTATTCGAATATAGCTAAAAATCGTCCGAATACTTTCGTGGGTCACTGTACCTCGCCTCAAAATGGCACCGAATCCGTCGATCAGCTTTTCGGCCATGGTACATTCTCTTAAATTGCTCGTCGAGAGGGACAGCGTTCTTTCGGATCGCGCTCGACGATCCGGCGAGTACAATCGCCACTAGTCGGCCGATTAAAACTTTCAATCGTTAATCGAGTTAATCCCGGTGTGGCCACTTGAGACAGGAACGACCGAGCGCATGCACACGGTCGAGCGACGACGTTCTCTCGTGTGAATACTGTGCACGACGATGCAACCGATGCAGAACAGTGCAGAACGGTGCAGCGTGCGCGAGGTCGGCCTGCGACGCGACGCAGGATTACGTGAAACAATCATGCCGCTTCGATGGTCCCGATCCTTATCAGGGTGATCGCATAATTCGCGGTTTTTGTCCTGAACAATTAAGCAGCCGTCACCTCGGAACGCGTCACGTGGACTCCACCGGGGCTAGCAGAGCTACCGTAGCCACGGCATTATTAATTCATTAGTTACACGGCGAGAGAAGGGCGAGGGGGCGTAGTGGCTCATTACGTCAGCAGCTAATTGAACTGTTATCGCCGCGGAACATCGGCTTACGATCCACTTAATTGCACATTTTGCGCCCGCGATATACACACAATCGAGCACCGACGTCTTCAAGTACAAAGAGAAAGCGGTCGACCTATGTGTGTGATTAATCATCTGGCGCTCGGAAAAATTAATTAGAACCAGCCTCGTCTTCGCCTACCACAGAACAATATACTTCATTTTTTTCTACAGTCTATGCATTTTGTGGTTTTTATCGCATCGGTACCGAGAAGCGTTCTAATTATCGCATTGTTCCTCCTCCGCGTTCTCGAGCAACAATGCGATTTTCATTTGGCTCTGCGTTTTTGCCGTTTCGGAAAATAAATTAATTAAGTCGACGGCTATTTTCGAACGCGGAGGAACTTGCATTTTCCCCGCAGAGACGCTGCCGCGTACGCATACGGTTTGAAAATTAATTAAATTCTTGTAGATCGCGAATATTCGACGAGAATTAACGGACGCATTTGACACGGCCAATCGATGTTAATTGGCCCCGCGAAATATTTGCTTGGTCTTTTATTGATTAGGCTTTTCTTTTTGTTTTAGTTCGGGTGTGTCCGATGTGACGGCCATATTCATAAATCGGTAAAGAGAGACAGCGTTGACGACATCCTGCGACGATCCACGTGAAATTCGACGCTTGTTTGCGAACCATGCTGACACCGAAGGAAAATGAGGTCGCCTGTAATTAATTCACCTCTGACTTTTGCCCATGACACACGGCCCCGCGATTCGCCGATTCATCTGCCGCGAAATTGGTTTTCGTTGGCCACCCGCCGGGAACCGTTGTTTACAGTTCGTTCAAATTACTGTTTGTCCGCCGGAATCGGTTCCGAATCCGCGGAAATTTATTCGAGCAACCAACGATCTTCATTAACCGTGATTGTGTCGAAGACATGCGACCAGTTATGTGCATCGACGGAAAGAATGGTGTGCAATTTAAAAACTGCTACGAATCGATGCATTTTCGACTTTTGCGATTCCCCAGTGCCGAAGCTACGGTCGGGGAAAATTATTGCAGGAATTCATTCGATCACTCGAATGGACAGCCTTTACAAACTAACAACTTCAAAATTGGAATAAACGACGGGAGATTTGTGGAAAAGTTGCAAGAATTAATTTGCTAGGTAACTTGTAACGAGAATTAATTAAAAATTACTGTTTTTCCAACAGGAGAGTAACAGGACACGAATTTTCTGGACAACCTAATACAAAATATACACAATTTCCTGTAGATTTAATTTAGGCACCCGGTATATTTTTGCCAGGGTAATTTTACTTTTCCACTGTTATAAACCGTCGAAACCTCCTCAACATGTATAACTTCAATAATTGTAAACGAAAAAATCAGGAACCAGGAACCTATAAATGACTTAAAGCAATAAAGAACCATGAGTTTTATTAAAAACAATAATTTTAATGAAATAATCCATGAACATCATTTCTTTCAATTTTTTACTTAGACCACTGTCATAATTAACACTAAATGAATTCCATATAATGTTGAAATTACAACCACTATCTAATGGTTCATTTTTCACGATATCGTAAAAATTACATTGAATAGATTTAGTTTAAAATTATGTGGTGTGAAATAACTGATAAACTCATTTTTTTTTTAATTTTGACTTGGACCACTTTCATAATTATGGACACAATTGTCAGACTAATATTCAAAACAATTTGTACATTATAAATGTTGGTAAAAATGGAAGCGTTGCCGTACGATTAACCATTGTCAAATTTATTTGTTATCCATTTACTGAATTATCGCGTTCCTCAATGTAAAAATTCACCTATTCTATTTCTTCTCTATCTACATCGTAATAAACAATTATAAATAAAGAATAATCATTTGATTTAAAGTGCCAAGTAGAAATGGGTGAAATGTCACCTGAAGCAAGTACTTTCTCACCCCATAAGCAATCTTTTCTCTTCATACAATTTTCATCGAGAATAATTAAAATATTTTTCGAGACAGCAGTAGAAAAGCATCAGTTCGAAAATGGTAAAGTCAAGGGAAACAATGGCGAATACGTCAACGAATAAAAGTAACTGTAAGCAGGTTAACTTTCTAGTTAAAAAAATAGAAAAAAAACCCCGTGGGACGACCTAGTATTGCGAGGAGCTTGTGAGAGTTAATTAAATTCTACAAAAATGTTACGCGAACTCTAACTTTGAACCGGAAGGAACGGAAACGGAGCAACAAATTACCGCTACACAGTCCGTAGAAAAATGAAAAAATCCGTACAATTTCACGAGTTGACGAAAGAGGAGAACGGGAACGATAATTCGGAGCAAAAAAATCCGCGAACAATGTTTTTCTCAGCAGAGGGAACTGAACAATTTTCTCGTGTGAGAAAAGTCGGTCTTTTTATCCCGGATCGGGAATTAGCATGCCGGCTCGGTCATTGTTTCGCGTTCTCCGGACGGTTTCAGTCCGCCACAGTGTGGCATTTTTGCATAACTCGGTGAAAGCCGTATTCAAGCCGAGTCTCCACCAATTTCCATCCAGTCGATCCACTTCTTTTATCTACGCACAATTTTTCTGAGGTATTGCTTGTCCCGCGATGCTTCGCGTCGCTCGACAGCGAAACAGAAACAATTATGCCTCGTAACTGTACCATAAATCAGTTAACGCTGAACTATAGCTACTAAATCGTGACGGCCAACTGCGGTTACATTTTAATAATATATTATACTATAACATTAATTATTTTCCCATGTTATCCTCTTATTTCCTTCGAACACGTCGCATTACTCGAGCGAATATTGCCTATTGTTCTTACGAATAATTATAGTCCCATTACTTTCGGTTTTTAGTATGCTATAAACAGTGCCACAGAATATCATCAACTTAATTACGCATAGGTTTCGTTTAATGAAATTACAGCTACACGAAAAGGTGAAATAAAAATGTAAATTAGCATTAACAAAGGTGTCGTTGCTATCTGACTTTGTACGAACACTTACGGTTTAATGGTTACCATTTTATTTCTAGTAGAATTGTTTAACTTTAGAGTTTCTCACGGTACAATGTGTAATGGACACACACGATGAAGAAACAAGACGGCGGATTAAATGGAAGTCTTCCTTTCACAACGACCTTTATTTGACTGGCCGCTTCTCTTCGCTCGAGAAGCTTCGACGCCCTCACCGAACTATCTTGTCTTCAATACGTAGCTTCTTCAAAACAAAAACAAACAACCTACTCCCTAATTGCGGCGATCGTTCGAAAGACATGTACGTATATGTGCAAAGTGTCATCAAAATCGAAATAAAAATTGTAAAAAATTGTAAAACCTAAATTGAAAGACTTCTACAATTTACAGTAGCTACAGCAATTTTACACAGCAAGCAATTTTGACAAAACTTTGTAAATATACACAATTTATGTCGACTTACTTCAAATCTTTTAAATTTTTACTATGGACATAGACAAACATTTAAATCGTTGCCTTTATTTTTGCAACTGCAACTTGTATTAATTTCTTTTTAAAATTTATTTACATATTGATTAATAAACGTTTTAACATTTTAAAGATATTCAAACCGTTTGGTTGATATTTAAAAAAGCTATTAATTTTCAAAAAATGAACGAATACTTTTTGCAATAACTATGCATCGATTGTTTTATTTTATCGTTTCGTAGTTTTATGATTGTAACAGAGATTGGCATCGAGTAGCCTGGACAATTTGTTGTTGAGTGAACGTTCTTATAAAATTACCAGCACGAAGATGTTCTCGGAGCTGTGCGAATAACTATTGATAACACAAGTGAAGTCTTTGATCTAAAAATATGGGGAAAATAAAAACAGCAACACCGCTGATGCGACCACTGAAAATAGCATTGGACGTCGATATAGACAATTTTTTCCGTGGCAACTTCATGCATACGCATTCGAGAAGATACGAAAATAGGTCGGCGATAACTCGACGAACATAGTTTCCTATAGAAACTTTACCAAAAGCTATTCGTTTACTGGGTCACCGAAATTTTTAGAACCCGAGTGAGTTAAAGTCTACAAACTTCGCCCGAAAATAGGAAAATATATTACGCGGAGCGTCTCGGCTGAAAACATCAAACTGAAATTCGAGAATTTGATGGATGCATCCATTTTGACTGGTGGCACTTCAAGACTTACGACCAGCCCGTTCGGTATTCTTTCTTTGGAAAGTTTCCGAGCGTGCTCACACAAACACATTTTATTATTGCAAATAAATTTCGTGCAAACGACGTGTCTCAAATAACAGAAGGGGACACGTGGAATGCTAAACACCGAATTCTATTCAGCGTGATTGAATTGCAAATTTTACGAGTACTTGCTGTACATACCGCTTTGCATTAACAGTTTAACCCTTCGAGAGCGGTGCCGGAGTCCATTTTGATCCAGAGTATCGAAATCGTCATTCGATAACACAGATTCTACCGATTAAATTTAATAAATTGTTTATATACTTATTTATATGCTTGTATACATTTATATTGTTATTCAATGTACCTGAAAGAAGTATCATAAAAAATATCGTTACGGTGGCTGTTCTTATGGAGTCGCCATAATGAAGAATTATGGTGAACAATCCCTAAGAAGATAATAGAAGACAGGGGTTCTCATGGATCTGTTGGACCAACAGGCAATCGAGAGTAGTCGAAGAACTTCGAATTCGAATTGTTACAGTCTTTCAAAAAATAGTATGAAGCTTGAGCAATTTTTTGAAATAGTGTATTTCATTTGTGTTCTTCAAATTAGGAATGATTAGCAATTTTAATAACGATGTCCCATTAGATTTTCTCATTTTTAACATCACAATCAACGTAGAAAATATATTCAAATTCAATTTTTAACAAATATCTCTTATCTTGTGCTTCTTATCGTTCTTATCCTGAGTTGAATGATATTTACTGGGTAATAAAATGATTAGAGTCACTTCTATGTGCCTGCATTGTATATATTAAAACAATCAATCTTTATACGAAAATCTGATTGCATTGAATTCTTGTTATTTTTATAAAATATTTCACAAAGTGGCTATCATATCCTTTACATTTATAATGAAAATTATATCATATAAACATATTTTTCACGATGTGACTAATAGTTTGATTACTCACGTAAGAATATTTATAAACGAACTAAAAAGAAGCAGAATTGATGGAATAATTCATTACATAAAACAGAAAATGGTTGCAAAATACGATGTAGAAGAAGTTCAACCTTATTTAATTTTACTAAAATACAATTATAATTAAAATACAATAATTAACAGTGGTATTATTTCATATTCCACATTTACTCGTCGACGGACAATATAAATTTCCAAAAAAGAAGAGGTAAGAAGATTCAATTAGAGAGGAACTCGGGTCAAGAGGGTTGAACCAGTTAAGGGATGAAAAAAGTTAGTTCCGGTAAAAAGGAAGCAAGTTACGGTTACCAATCGGCAGAAAACCAAACCGAAACAATGCCGGAGCTCCGGTAGCAAGGAATTCCCCAATCAAATAACCGCATCCCCCAGAAAATAAGTTCGGGGAGGCAATTCCTTTGGCAGAATGCGGAAACTCCGCAAGGCCGATAGAGTCCACCATCGAAGGCACGGAATTATTTCGAAATGGAATGGGAATATGGGTCACCGTTTACACATCACCGTGTCGGAATACGAATGCCGCAGTTTCACCCGAGGAAATTCTTTTCGCGTCCCCCGCGAAACCAGTTTCCCAGCACCCTGCATCCTGCAAACCGCCGGCCATAGATCGGCCCCCGTATTGCGGTTTCGTTGCGCCATTTTCCGCCGCCCTTTCCGCCAATCGAGACGCGTAAAAATATCGCTGGCTTCCGTCCAAACGCGCGATCTTCTCGCGCAAACATTCGAAAAACCACACGGCGTCTCCACGTGGTCGGAACGGGGCAACGATATCGGAACCACAAAAAGAATTATGGAGATACTCGCACCTGAACGGTGGTGCAAAACTCAAGAATTGTTTTGATGTATAAAATCATGTTACTTTCAAGAAAATGGACCGCGGACTACCACATAATGTGGCTTAAATATTGTTTAAAAAGTTTGCATATACAGGCTGTTTGAAAAATCGTCGTAGAATCGAGAAGGGGATCATTTCTTGCACCCCCATTCGGGTCGAAAATATAGAATAAGTTTATAGTTATAATAAGGGGTTCAGTTTAGAGAAAAAATAGTTTGAAAATTCATTATGCAGGCGTGCATTAATGGAATTATTCTACGACAGAAAAATGTCACTTTTAAAATTTAAAATCTTTTAAAAATTTTAAAATAGTTATTCTGATTTAGAAGACTTCCGAATATTTTCAGGAATATGTAAATTCTATGACAGTAAGTATACAGCTTTTTAAAACTGTCTTTTTACCATGTTATGTGAGAATCTATTTAAGTCATATATTTTTTGTTTCGAGATATTTAATGAATTACATTTGAATAAATTAAAAAATATTTTTATATTATGCAACATTTTAATTTAGCATTTTATTAGTCTTGATTAATGGAAACTTATTTTGAATATGAAATGTTTTGTGAATTTAAAGCAATAAAAAAATGAGTTTTATTAAAAACAATAATTTTAATGGAATAATTCATGAACAACATTTCTTTCAATTTTTGACTTAGACCACTTTCATAATTAACACTAAATGAATTCCATATAATGTTGAAATTACAATCACTATGTAATGGTTCAATTATGACAATATCGTAAAAATTACATCGAATTAACTTAGTTTAGAATAACGTCGTGTGAAATAGCTGATAAACTCATATTTTTTTAATTTTGACTTGGACCACTTTCATAATTATGGGCTCATATAATTGAATAAAGAGATCTATCGGATGAATTCCTGTGAAAGCAATTTTAGAACTTGAATAATTGTAAAATGAAAAATGGGAAGGATTATTTAACTCGCTGTGGAAGGTTCAACGTGAAATGTCTCGAGAATTGTACTGCAACATTTAAATTGGGTCAGGAAAATCGAACTTGCGAAAGAGAATTAGTCTCCGTGTCTCCTTCTCCCTCGCCCACGAGCTTTTCCTTTCAAACCGGAAACGACCGAAGAAGCGCGCCAACATACATAGAAGTGGGGCGACGAAACGTCGGGCAACTGGTGAATACGAGCACGGATTTCCTCGGACCTTTGGCTCCTATTCGCGCTTTTTACTTTGGCTGATGTTCTGCACGCAAACTTCGCGAAATATGGGTCGTCGCGACGTTGTTTTCAAGGATCGCGTTGTTTTTCTCACTGCTCGTTGTTTACAGGGAAACGAAATTTTGTTGAACTTTCAAGAAATATGGCGCCATACACTTTGATCTTCGAAGCTAAAACGATCGTCTTGGATTTCTTTCGAATTTTTACGCTCGAGTATCACGAATGTTTTTGAAACTTTCATCGTTCTTTTTTGACTACTTGTAAATGAAAAAGGGAGCTCGCAAAAAGAATGTTTCACATTTCCGATTTTAGTTTTTCAAACTGGCAATTAATCCATTAATTTGATAATAAATAAATATATGATAATAAATGATAAGGAATAAATTTGATTATTATATAATTTATTTTAAAATAAGTACACCTAATTATCTACTATTATTCGCTTCTTTAATTATTGCTCGATTCTTTAAGTTCAGAAAGAAAAGCAACAGAAAATTGCTAACACGCTGTTTTATGGAAAATGATTGACATATAGATGTGGTGAAGTGAGGTATTTGCAATCTGAACAACATATAAACTAATCTTGAAACTCGACTATAAACTAAGGTACAAACTATACTAACTATAAATTAGACAGTGATCTGAGCTCAATGCAATCTGCACTATAAACTAAAGAAGAAACTAAACTACAAGCAATACTAGCTATAAACTCATCAGTGATCTGAGTTGTTTTCGTCACAAATCTACCAAGATGCTTCTCCTTTGCTTGAGATTTTATTGCAGTGAAACAATTACAGAAATGTTATATGTACATGCAAATTTCATAAGCAAGCCTATCATCTCAGTAATGAATGTTTCATTCAATATGCAAATATTGTAACGATAATTCATTCACAATAATCGAAATGTTAAGTGTATCTACAAATTTTCCAACGGGAAAATCTTCCCCAAACCTTCCTCTTTAAAAATACTACTTAATAATTTAGCTAAAATTTCAGGGAAATCCAGGAAGCTTCCACTTATCGACCCCATTTTTCCCATTTCGCCATTTCCACCAACCCCGAAATTTCAAAGTCGCGCCACTGCGGCAATTCGCTTCCAATGGACCCGGGAATTGAAATATACGCTTCCTACGAGTCCAGTTACGTGTAGCCAGACTTAGAAAAGAATCTGGGAAACTATGTTTTTCGACCGATGGCTTACCCCCTCAGAAAGTAGCAGATTGGGGGTTGTCGGGTTTCACCGATCTGCACATTTTCCGTAATTTCAATCCGATCGACCTGAAAATTGAAATGAACCCTGACCGCGAGTCTAGAAACGTGTATGCAAAATTACAAAGCAATCGGAGACCAGAAATTTTTTCCCCATTTTTTCGCGATTTTCGACAGGTCATGAGTCGTCCATTCGCCATTTCGCGATATTTCGCAATCTTTGAAGGCGTCCCCCGGCCAAACGATTAGAGCTATCGACATGAACCCAACGGGAAAATCTTCCCCAAACCTTCCTCTTTAAGAAGAGCACCCTGAATTTAGGCTAGCATTTCAGGGGACTGCACGACGGTCCGTTTTATCAACCCCATTTTCCCATATTCGCGACTTTCACCAGACCGAAAATTTCAAAGTCGTGCCACTGCCACAATTCGCTTCCAATGGACCCAGGAATTGAAATACACGCTTCCTACGAGTCCAGTTACGTGTAGCCAGAGTTTGAAAAGAATCTGGGAAACTAAGTTTTTTGACCGATGTCTTACCCCCTCAGAAAGTATCAGATTGGGGGTTGACGGATTTCATCGATCTGCACATTTTTGCATATCATTTAGTAAATCAATGCTGCTAGTTGCTCCAGAAAAGTCAAGTTGTTTGGTTCAATTTTGAAAAAGTTATTTATTATAGGTTTGAAGTGTGTCCGAATAGTTTCGTGCGCTACTGTAAGAATTATCAGCTAAGCTACCAACTATACTAATTATGGAATCAAACACCTCTTTTCAAGTAAATGTCTATTATTATCAATAATAATTTTCATTGTCCTATGTATTGTTATTTGAATTAAAGTAAGAATTTGATTGGCAATATAAAATATAAGAAATAGACGTGTAATAGAGAAAGATGATGTTAACAGATGACATTTTGAATGATTGTTACGTATGTTAGAGAAAGTAACGCTTGTAATATCCCACTTACTCTCCACAAATAGGTGATTTGGATCGTAGACGCATAACGTCGACATTTCAGGATCCATAGTGTGTCTCATTTGCATTCCGCTTCTCGGGAGGGTGGAAACCCTCCTTAACAATGGCGCTATACAAACATCAGAATTGTTTTACGATAAAAATATTCGATATTCCGTTCAAGCGATGATGAAGCATGCCGCCGAAGAGAAATGTAGCAAGATGAACAAAATGGTGAGAAAATATTTTTCGTATGTTGCAAAGCGATGAAAATTGCGAAATGTAATTATGGGAAAGCAGGGGAACGTGCTACACGATAAAAGCAACCATAATTTACACAGTAACTGTGTGCCATTTCGATACATGAATGTTTAGAAAATGGAAGGCGAGTTTTAGATTTGATTCGATCATGTTACATTGCGTCATTGATTTTACATTATTTCGACGATTTGTTATTCGCGTTTCGAAATTATGATGCGTCTGCTGGAAATAATTATAGATGCATTGATTCGAGATAAAATAAACGTATGCGAACGTGTGACCTATTAGTTAGATAACAAAGTCGGTGTAACATACTGCTTTCGCGCGATGTATTTTTTGTTTAAGAGCTGCAGATGTTGTAAACTGTAATTTTATAAAGCATGATTTTAAACGCGATAGTTGCAGATGTCGAGTTTTAATTATCGTCGACGATTATAGATAAACATTTTGGGATTGTTCATTTAAAATTTAATACTTATTCACCAGAAATTGTTCGAAATTTTTTCGGAGATATGAACTCTGTTGTACGAACAGATTTCACGTTTCATAAATAATAATTGATTTTTGTTATAATTTATTTGTTTATTGTTTAATTTAGTTTATACTTTATAGATGACAAAATTGTTTGTCCATGTTTAAAAATAAATTTGTACATGAATATATTCATTGCACTAAATTTAGTTGACACCTGAAGAATACAAGAAGATTGAAGGATAACTTTGTGCTCTACATTTACGTTTTCAATTGTAGATTCGTTGAATAAATTACTTTGATTTTGATGGGATTTTTGTCGTCGTTGGTTGAGCAGTTAAAGTGTTAATAAATGTGAGAAAATATTTGCACATCACATTAAACAAAGCTAATTTGCAATACAATCGCATCCTAGCGTGACCAATAAAACAATGATCCAACTCAAACGTATATTTAAACAAGAAAAAGTAATAAATAAATTTTTCCATGAAGAGGATTACCAATCTATGTGTGAGTAACTCCCCCAAACTGAGAACCGCTGTCGCAATCGCAGATATCAGCCACAAAACGCGGAAATACGTCCGTGAGCCTATCTGCTTCGTGTTGTGTGCATCGTTGTCTACTTCGACGTCGTGCACATGCAGCGGCTCACACACCGGGACACTCCATTCATTTCCACAACAATAATTGCAGCGAGTCACTCCGATTGAATTCACGCCCATTCTCATCGCATTACAGTTACTTCCATTTGCATCGTACAATGGGGAAACAGTCCCGACTTCGCATTGTAATTCACGGGTTTCTGTGTCTTTCGTTGGAATCGCTGTGGCCTGCGATTAGAAAGCTGTTTCGGGAACGCGTAACCATTTATCTTTCATCTTGGCACGTCAGGGGTTGCTTCTAATCAATTCCACTAGATATCATGATAGGTGACTGACATTTTTACATCGGGCCCTCGCCGCCATCGCGGTGTATTGTTCTCCATTTGACGAAACAGGAAATCCTGTTGTTCAAATTGCCGTGATCTTCGTCTCTCGTTATTTGTATGCCACGCGTTCTAACCCCGATTTTCATCCGACAATTTGCAACGAAATAATCCTGCAGATTTTATTAAGGCTTCAGCGAATCTACCCCCTTGACATATTACGAGTCAGAAATCTAACGAATACAAATTTCAAAGTTTTACGCTTTTGTAATCAATATTTGAGCATTGAAATAAATGCAGGTGTATCAAAAATATAAATTTTCTTTTCTCTTCTGTAGAGCCAAGGAAAATGGCATGACAAGAGGTTAACCCTTAACTTATGTCACAGAAAACGAAAGACCCCCATAACGGGACATGAACAAATTTTCATCTAATTTTCACCTAATTTTCTGTCCTCTTATGGACAAATATTACAAAAAAGCTCTCCACTGCTAAGGGTTAAAAATTGTGTATCGATTTGTCGAAGAAACGGTAAACCTTCTCGAATTGTTTAAACCGTAACAATTAACCCTTAGCACTCCAAGCAATTTTTATTCCAAAATCAAAACATTTTTTGGACCTAAAATATTATACATGGTTCGTTTCCATTATTACTACTTACTCGTACATGCAACATTTCAATTTCTCTCGTGGAAAGTTTTAGTTAATTAACAAATCCAAATAAAATA